>JAUESF010000019.1:2054171-2064903 GCA_032274765.1 Malacoctenus tetranemus | reverse complement strand
TATATATATTCCTGTAACAGGTATTGCGGGAGAGTCCCGCTTCCTCTGCTCTCCCCAGAGCTTCACCTCGCCCTGTTAAAATGCTGAGGGCTAAATACAGACACCCACGAGTGTGTGCGTGCGCGCCGACTCACACACGCTCGCTCCGAGCCTCCCCTGATTTCCCAAGTCGTTCTCTTGCCAAACAGGTCTCTCTGCATGTGAGCATGTGTGACTGTAATATTTTGCTGCTGATGAAGTCTTGAGTGATTTTCCTCTCCTCCACCTCGCGCCCTCGGCTGCTCCCTCCCTCTCATGTCAAGAAAAGCAAAAGCTCCCCTCTCGTTTTCTACCCTTTCCTCCTCCTCCTCCTCCTTCTTCTTCTTCGTCCTCCGCCGCTCCACTCATCCTATCTGAGTGCAGCCCACTCCACTCGTCTCCAGACCTCTCCTCAACATCCCTCTTTGTTTTCGCTCCCCCTCCATCAAGTTTCTTTCTCGCCTCACATTTTACAGTCACTATTTCGTGTTTTCCCTTCCTTTTCCGCTCTCTCTTTTTTTTCTTCTTCTCTCTCTGCTCACTTCTTGCTTGTGAATTCTCTCTCTCTCCCCCGTCGCTGACATTTCTAGTCAATAATCTTGGGTTATACCATGTGCTTTGAATCTAAAAAAGGGGCTCCCATTTTCTGCAGCTCCGAGACGTTTGGTTTTGCTCTGGCAGTATTTTTCTCGCTCTTTCTCCACCTGCTTCCTGTATTCATTTTTTCTCCACAGCATTCCCCCCCCCCCTGAAATTTGCGAGCAATGTCACGCAGCATCCTTCAGTCTCTTCATACTTTTTCTTTCACCTTCCGTTCTTTCGTTTCCTTCTCCCAATTCCTCCTTCTCTCGCTCCGTCTCGCCGTCTGAGAGGATCTTTGTTAAATGTGTGAAAGAGGGAAAAAACTTGGCAGAATAAGAATTCAATCAGTAAATTCCAACCCAAAAAAACCCCCAACAAGCACAAAAGGTGAGTGGCAGCTTGCCCAGGAAATAAAGCCACAAGCTGTCTGAGACGCCGCGTCTCCTTCAGAATATTTCCAGATTTTGCGTCCACGCCGTCTGAAACGGTCATCGTGGAAACATCAGCCGCCCTGATCCAGAAACATCAACAGCGCACTTGCACTTTTTTCGTCGTGAGTTCTGAATTATTCAGCATTGTCAGTCAGAAGTTACACAAGCTGAAATAAACTGACAATTAACATATAAGTCATTGTTGTCTTTCCTCATTCACCACCATGACAACAGCTCATTGTCACCAGCGACGATGTTTACTCGACGGAGCTGAAACGGCAGGAAGGGAGAAGAGCAACAGGAGCTTCCACACAGCAAACCTTCACCACCCCCGAACGAGTCGTCTGAAAGCTTTTTGGAAATGGGAATAATTTTGATCAACTTTGTAATGAATTCAAATGAATTCACGTCGTGAATAAATAACTCGACAAAATGAAACAAACAAGAAGTGACCTTGAAGGATGAACCAGGAAAAAAAATCAACACAATTTGACAGATTGTGAAAATTAAAATTGAAATTTCAATGGTGCTTCACGTGATTTTTGAGAAATAACAACAGTTATTCACACTCACTCATTTTTGAAGAGTTTGGCCGTCAAACAGAGACACAGTGAATCGCTGATGTACCAAAAAGAAATCGATTCCCGCTCAGGAAGAACATGCAGACCTCACTGAAGTCTGGAATCAAACTGGAGTCTGTTTACTGGGATGCAAAAGCGCTTAATTACAAGCAGAAAATGTCCACGGATGAATCATCTGACCTTGATTTCTTCCCTCGTACCTGCAGGCTGAACGCTTCAGGCCAAGTCAGACCGTGTCTGGTGTCCGTATCCGACTGCAGAGGACTATTTTTGTGTTTTCTCATTGCATCTTTGTTTCAGACTTGTGTAGGGTTGCAACCGAACTCAATTTTTGATGTTTCTTGTATGTTTAAAGATTCATTAAAACACAAATTTGGCAATTAGGGCCAAAAAGGATGTTTTTTAAATATTCTGGGTGCTGTGTTCACATTTTCTTCAAAAAAGCTGCCGCTTCCCTCCAAACGTCTCGGTGCTTTCTCCACTTTGCACTTTCATGTGTTGCCTGGCAAAACGGGGAGATTTAACACCGACTTGGCTTACGTTTCTTCGGCGGTGGCTTCTTTAAAAATTGGATTTCCACTTTTTGTTTTCATGTCGACGCACCTCCAGAGACCTGGATGAATAGTAAACTGCAGAGTGCAAATGAAGGCCCAAGGAAGAATCCAGACTTATGTTGTTCCGTTTGCCGCCCCCCCCCCAACGTTAACGTTCAGTCATGCTGTGTTTTTTGCCAGTAGGCGCCAATTCGTGCGCAAACTGTCGCGTGCAATGAAAGCCGGTGATGAATGCTGTGACACCCTTTTCCCCTTCTACTCTCGGTATTACAGGCTTGTAGGTTTTTTTTGTTTATTTATTTAATTTTTGACAAAAATTCAAAGCTAGATCCTCGAACCTGTCTTTACTGCACATAGCTCGTGAATGTATTTACCCTTAAGGGATTGTTTAAAGCCGGCTGTGACTTGGATGTGTAGTTGCTGCCTCTGCGCTTGTGTGTTAGATTTTTTGCTTCACCTGTACGACATCAGACGTGTTCGCTTTTATTCCCTTTTTCCTTCATCCGACTTGCCCCTTTTTCTTCCTCCTGTGTCATTCGACTGTCCCACATCCGTCTTCGCCGCCCCTCTCTTCTCGCCGTCATGTTTCCCCGCCTGTCTCGCCCTGAACTGCATTGCTGTCAGTTTCAGCCCGTCTGTGGCCTATGCGGCCGTATGCATATGCGATTTCATTACTGATGCTCCCCACTGACAGCGAGTTCGGGCCTGCGCGGCCGCCAGCTCTCCTCCTAATATCCCTGGAGATATTGTCTTGTGTGATGGTTGTGGTGCAGAACGTCGGAGGGTGTGAGGGAAGAGTATGAATATCTGTGTCGCGTTTGACTGTTTCAGTGTGAATCAATGACGGTGGCGTTCTTAGACACCGTTGATTACGTTCCAATAACAGACGCATTAAAGTGTGAGAAGATGTCCTTGTGCACACTCCACAGCGTTCACAGACGAAGGCTTACAGACTTAGCAAAAAATGTGATGCATGGCAAAGATGTTTTAATCTCCTGTTTTTTCCAATCTGGGTCCAGGGAGACCTCTGTTCAGCTTTTTTTGATTTTTTTTTCTATTCTTTCCTTCCTCCAACACACCTGAATGAAATAAATAAATCAGTTCTCAGGTATTCTGGTGCTAAAGCATGTAAAACAGGCATACCCCCGAGTCACAGCTGGAGCGGGTGTGGCTGCCATTTCCACTCAGTCGCGCATATAAAGTAACTGTGTCGGAAGATTTCCCAACTTTTTCTCTTCTGAATCTCAAAATTATGCAAGCGGTGGGTTCGGAAGCGCAGCATCAGACCTGAATGAACCGAATGGAACGAATGTTGCGCGGGTGCATACAGAACGCAGCGTCTCTCCGCCATGACGGCTCGGCTGCAGCTCCTCCTTTATGTAAACGACTTCCTGCTAAAAGTGGTTGATCACATACACTTTTCACACGCGCTCAGGAAAGCATAACTAATGAGTGCGTGTCCAGTTGGGTCCGGCTTGACAGTTCGCCGCCGGTTGGGATCGCGGTAACTTAAGTGGCAGCCATTGAGGGACGCTCTAATCTCTCCGCGCACAGACAGGTCGTCACTCGTGCGACTCGCGGAGGCAAAAGGCGAGAATTGAAGTTGAAACTCGCACTTGTTGGCAACGGCGGCCATTTGCATTTAAATGCGCTTGACCTCCCCAGCAGCGAGGCTCTGCCTCGTCAGACGCTTGGCAGTAATTATGCCCAATTACAAGTATCTGTTTCGCCTTTTTTTCCCCTCCTTTTAATTCCCAGCTTGGCCATGCGTGAGGAAGAAGACTCGTCATTTAAAAGGAGGCAAATTATACGCTGCACGGTGAGCGCGGCGTCGTCGCCTCTCTTCGATGCCGACGGCCTAGTCGGGCGCTCTCCTGACTGGCCTGAAGACGACCGTCAGCGAGTGACGAGTCGCTTGTCCCCTACGCATGATTAATAGCATCATTCGTCATATAGCTTCCAATGTGTGTTCACTCTTTCCTTTACAGCTCACATACAAACTGGACAAGTCAACACGGCCGATCTATCTGCCGTGCAAAAGCTATAAACGCTGCCTTTCCAAAATAAACAACAACAAAAAAAAACGAAACTCAGCATTGTGGTTGGTGCATGATTTACGGAGTTCTCTGTCCTCAGTTGGACTTTCAGTGTAGTAAAATTTGGGCTCCCATGCTGGTTTCCATCACTGGTTCACGCTGCTTTGACACGGAGCACAAAGCAGCCATTACCGGCTGCCCACTCGCATGAGTTGGCGGTGAAATCAAATGGACCTCTTCCTGCAGGAGTCAACCAATTATTGGCTGACTGATGCTTCAGAATAGGAAAAAAACCACAGATAAATACATGCAATTAAAAAGAAATGCACTGCATCTTAGTTTCTCAGAGCAGACCGAGATCAAATATTCCTTCTTTTTATACATTATATTCAATTTTAACCCTAATGCTTATTCAATAACTTGCATACAAGGGTGAAAATGGCACCAAATAGCTTGCAGAAAGAAAATGATCCACTCGAGGATCAGCTGCAAGAGGAAATCAAAAGATTGATAGCTGCTTCTATTGACTCAGAAAGCCATTAACTTTAACTAGGAGCCCACATGGAAAGGGGAGATAAACTTCATGTACCTTCCACTGAGGCCCTATTAAAGCCATACTGGCTTTGACCTCCGTTAAATCAGCGAAAAGTAATCAGAAGTAGTGATTTTTTTTTTTTTTTTTTTTTTTTTACAAATAAACAAGCTTGTTTGTCTTTATTTTTGTTGGAATGAGTTCAAATGTAAGACAAAACAAATATAGTTGAGAGATTCTCAACCAGTTCGAACCAACTCTGATTGGAGCTACTCTGGGATTAAATTAATGCATGTTGAAGCAACCCAGCATGAACCTTCGACAATTACTGTGTTTTAAATCTCTCACCTTAACCTCACAAATCAGGACTCCTGCATCGCGTGTCGGTGCTGTTGGTTCATTAGCAGAAGCTTTCCCTGCTCCCCCCCCAAACACTTGATCTTCTTTTTATGCCATGACCCACTTTGTTTGGGTTTGAGGGGTTTCAATCAAAACCCAATTATAGTTACATTCACAGAGGCAGACGCACGCACAGCACTGAGGTTCCTCTGGCCTTCACTTATTGGATTCGTTGCCCTCGACTGTACGGCGTATCATCAGCTGTATAAATATTTTTCATTATATGAAATAATTGACTAGATTCTGTCGAGCTGTCTGTACATCGCCCCTCACCTGGGGATTGTCACTTCATTTGTCGGCTGTTTCTGCGCGCGTCGACGTGTGCACGCGTGAGACGCGTGTGTGCCCGCAAACAGCGACGCAGCGGCGATAGCTGATCTTCCCATTTCCTCATGTAAATAGGAGCTTGGTTTCGTTTATGAAGGCTTTCTGAGAGCTTAGGGATCGAGGGCTGATATCCATCAGAATTTGCACACTCACAAACACACACATACACAGACACACACAGAAACAGGCCATAAGCACAGGCATCGGCTTGAAAATCACTGCTTGATGGACCTTTCGACTGGCAGAGTTTCTGTTTACCTCTCAGCCAGAAACGGGACGGCTGCTTCTTACACAACCACGTCCGCACACACAAGCAAACACGTGCTTTTTATAGGGGCAGTAGATCCTGCAGCTATTAGCAGTAATTATGAGTGAGCGAGCATTCGTTACTCACACATGAAGGGGCGCAAACAGCGGAGCACAGAGGCAGGAAGGATGAGGTCAGAAAAAGAGGGAGGCGGCTCCCGTTTGTCCAAGACTCGCACGCGGCCCTCTGTGGCGTCCGGAACTGTTCTTTTAACAGCTGAAGGGCACCTTTCGCCATCCGACAGGAGTCACGCAGTCAGGAAAAAAAAAAAACAAAGACGGGCAAGAACGAGAGTCAGAAATGAGCTTTCGCAAAAAAGTGTCGCGAATAGTATCAGACCCGAGTCCAAAACAAGCAGCAGCAGGAATGCGCTGAGAGCCAGCGTGACAAACAGAATCCCCTGTGATAAAAAAAAATAAATAAAGTGATAAAAAACAGAAAGAGGAGATCAATAATGTGCCCGTGTTATACAAAAGGCGGAGAGGGAGATGGTGCAAGAGCCTCAGGAGGACCGTAAAAAAACATCCACTCTGGAAACAAACAGGACGAGAGCAAGATTTGAAATGACAGGCGATGACAAAACTGCACCGAGTAGCCGCACCTTAATTGACAGCACAAAATAACATAGAAGAAAAATAACGAGATCCATGTAATGACAGGGGAAATAAACAATAATTAAAATAGCCACAATGCAGAGACACACAGTAAAGCCCTGAGGGAGGTGTGTGTGGTGACGAATGCCCAGGTGCATATATGTACGGAAAAAAAGTATCTATTCCATGACAATTACAAAAATTCTCTTCAAATGCTCACTGATTCTTGACAGCACATCTTGACAAAAAGATCTATAATTTATCATGAGATAATATTACTTATTATGGCTTTTTCTTGGCACCGTAGAGCGATAAAATACAACTGATATGTAAATTTGTGTAAAACGTATGTCTAAACTGTCACTTTGTGCGGACCGTCTCGTGCGTTGGTGCGTTGGCAAAGAAAACAGAGTCATTCGCGGGGAACGTAATGCAGAGATGAACCTGGAATCCCGGGTGGCCGTCATGTTTTCCTCTTTGATTTGGCACAAAATACGCCTATTGTCACTAAAACTGACAAGCTTCACCCTATTACCTTGGAATTACTGCGGAGGTAATGTTGTTTCTGAAGAAAAACCCTCCTCGTCCCTGCAGGAGCTTGTATCTCTGTGATTATTTCACTCAAAGACTTTGATTTTTGTTTTAGCTTATTTGAATCGCGGTCGTTGTTTTGGAAGGAATGACGGCGACTGGTTCATCGGTCTTTGTTTCCTCTGATGTCAAGGCGATCTTTCCATGTGGCCAGGGGGAGCAGGAGCAGGTTGTCCAGGGTTTAAGCCCCCATCTTGCTTTGCCAAAACAAATGTTTGGGAAAGATTTTTGTTCCAAATGAAGCAAAGAAAAACCTCTTTTATTTCCTCCCATACAAATGAATAGAAGTCACTTGCATTCCTGGTGGCGTCCGCTGTGCTGCCCGTCTCCTCCAGCTCGACTGTGGGTTCTTTATTGGCATGTCAATGCAGTGTGGGCTTTCCGACTGATTATTCAATGCAATATGTAAAACTGACCTCTTATCCCATTTTATAGATGTCATTCCGATGTCATGCTCGCTCGTAAGACCACTGGCAAATTGCGTTTGTGTTTTGACTTCCAGAAACCTTTTCTCTTCCAAAAGGTTTTTTTTTTAAATTCTAATTCCAACGTGCTCCGGCAGCAAATGCTCGGGTTACATCAGCAGCTCCCTGAGATTGCCCCCCCTGCACACCGCTGGTCAACCCACACCAGAGTTTTCTCACTTGTTTGGCCTCATTAGACCTTTCCTCTGGACCAGTCTGGGGGTCTGCAACCCTGCTTGACTGACAGCTCTCCAGCACACAACCGCCCCCCAATCTCCAAGTCTTTTCTTATTCCTGCACCTGTTGGAATGGAACAAATTAGATCTTTATCACTGTTATTTAAGAAAAAAGGGCGTTATTTGGAGCGTCGCCCTGTCCGACTCTCACCTGATCAGAGGTCTGAGCAGCCTCATTGGGTTTAAAAACACCTCCGTATTTGCGCAGGTCCCTTAATGCATCTCTGATACGGCTTTAGGAGAGCAAACTGTGAGCCAGGCAGAAATTGGATAAAATTATGCTGGATTTCATGCGTGCAACGTGTGGAGGCAATCCTGTGTGGCTTCGGCAGACTCCCCCATTAAACACCGGGAACTACTGCTGTGTATAGAGATGTAATCACATAATGTAAATGCCCCGAGTTGGGTTTGATTCCACACAAAAAATCTGAGTACTGTATCTTTAGGAGTGCGATCTATTTTCATCTAAAAGCTTTTTAGGACCACATATGTAAAATGCATACGAGGAGCCCAAAACCCTATAAGGATATCCCCGAGCTAATTCGTTTCATGCAAATTGTGAAATGTGAATAATGTTGCAAGAGCAAGAATAATTTTGTACCATTTGCATGCATGAACAGATCCCTCCACACTCCATTTCCTCCATACCATAATTCATGCTCAAGGGCTGCAGGAATGAGACCACCTGTGCTCTTCTTTTTGCATTTTTCTTCAGCAAAACCTGTTCTTTCTTCCCGTCATTCAAACAGTCGCACACCTCCACTGCAGCCGAGCCTGCTGCATGAAAAACACGCGAGCGCCACATTTACCACAAATAAGCAGTTGCAATTTAATCAAGGGAAAGCATCTGGTTTAATGGACTTTTTGATATTTTTCCACATAATATTCAGGATTTTTTTGACTGTTACAAAATAATTGTCTCAAACAAAAGGGATTACATAAAACTGAACTGTTTTCTTAACTTTATGTTTTAGGAAGAGGAAGCATCCTTTAAGCTTGGTGCCAGAGGCGGAGCTTATGCATGCATATATTTATACATTTTGTGTCACACACTTTCAAGTTTGAGCTGCTTTCTTGTGGCGTGCACAAAGCTTCATGGTTGGGATGAACAATTTGATGATCCAGCCATTGTCGAGTCGTTACCAGATAATGGAAGTGAATTAGATCTGAAAATACTTTTACCCACAGGCCCTCTTTTCACCGGCTGCGTCACCATTGCGATTTTATCACTGATGAGCCTCGCTTGTCCGGGGTGAAAAGGGTTAACCCGTGAGGTCCCGGAAGACAGAGCGAGCTGGTGCGAACGCCATCCGAATTCCGAGCAAAGCCTTTTGAACGCTGCTGAAAGTCTGCGAGAGGGAGTCATGATCCGGCTGAGTAACGGATGAGGCTGATGGACAGAGGCGGAGGCACTTCAGCAGTGAATAATAACCATCCGAGTGATTTAGTGAGAAAGAGGGCCACGCTCTATACGACCACATTACTGCTGGCTTTTTGTCTCACTGTCTGTCGTTTGAAGAGACCTTTTTTTACTTGAACAAAGCATACATTTTCCATTGTGTGCCTTGATTTAATATTTTCAAGTATCAGTTTTCCATTCCGTGTGTGTGCGTGCTTGTCTGTGTGTGTGTGCGCAGCATGCTGCAAAGCAATCCACTTTCTCCAGTAATTGTCATTCAGCTTCTTCGGCGGATTAAGGGCTTCAAAACGTCTTCTTTTCATTTAAGCACAGACACCAACATGCACATGCAGCCTTTCACATGAAGGGGGGGGGGGAATGTCTCTTTTATGAATTGCATCTACTCCCTTCTGTGTTTGATTTGCACTCTCTTGAGGCCCATCGCAGAGAACAAAGCACTGAGCTGTACACTATTAATAAATGGAAAGACAGTGGAAACGGAGGGAAGCTGGCCTGATGATGCGTGTGATGTTGGTATTGATAAACAGAGAACACAAGAAGAGAGAAAGCACAGCCTTACCTGAGGGTGTGTGTGTGTATGTGTATGCGGCGGTGCTTGCGTGAGTGTACGTCTGTGTTTCCAGCTCAAACATACATCAAGGCCATTTGTCCAAAGCCCGCGCTGCTTTAACTTTGCTTCCTGTGCATCACTATGTATGTGTACACCTGCTGCATGATGCAAGCCCTTCTTTATCGATCATGGGGGCCAACGGTGGAAGTGCTTCCACAAGGTTGCGTTCAAGTGCTCGTTCTTTCTCTCACTCAAGTTTAACGCGCAGAAAGACACGAAACGCGCAGCTGCCTTGTGAAAGCAGGGACACGGAGATTATCACGTATTCACCAGCTGCCTCTCCGTGAGCCGGCTTTGCCGAAAAAGTTCTCCTCGCGACCGGAGAAGGCTGGAGGGAGAGAGTGTGAAACGTAATGAGAGCGAGGCTTGCTGATGAGGAGATGGCAGGAGGTATGAAACATGGTAATACGGAGTCGGGGAGAGAGATTGAAGGAGGAGGAGGAGGAGGGAGGCAGGGAGAAGACTGAGGGAAGAGGAGCAAGACAGAGGTTACAGAGGTGGCTGCTACATCCAGGATGATGAAAATTAAAATGAGGATTAGAAAGACAGGGAGGGCAGGGAGACAGACAGAGAGGAAGAATGGTGTCACACCAATGCCCTCACCTTTTTTCTCGGTGTGTCAAGTAATATTTTTCTTTCTCTCCCTCCGTCTCTTCCCCTCCTCCCTCCTCCGCAGCGAGACAGAGAGAAAAAAAAGGCAGCCTGTTTGCTGGTCGTGCCCTCAACGCCTGGTGCACATCCTACTGAAGCATTACATTAAGTGAGAACTGTGTGTGTGTGTGTGTTTGTGTGTGTTGGAGAACTCTAAGGGGGTTTTGAGTCAGACGGCGGATTTCTTCCTTCATGGACACAGATCTGGGAACGGCTTTCCCTTAAACCAAAGCCTCATTCGAACCATCCGAGCAGAAATGGAACTACTGACTTACAGTCAGTGTGCACAGGCGGCTTCGCCCTCAGCCTGTGGGAAGCAGAGGACACACACACACACAGACACACAGACACACAGACACACACACACACACACACACACACACACACACACACACACACA
>JAUESF010000019.1:2025905-2040606 GCA_032274765.1 Malacoctenus tetranemus | reverse complement strand
CAGACTTAATTACATTGTATTTCTCTCTTTAGGTTAATTAAAGTGTGTTTTAAAAACAATTAACTTGGACTATAAAAGTCGACTGAGTGGCATATAAAAAAAAGTTTGACCGAAAAGTCTGATGAAAGTAGTTTCCTTAATTAGCTTCATTAGGGAAACTTGTTATTTGGGGAGACAGTGATTTTATTGATGTCGGCATTCACGTTCAGTTAAAATCAAATTAAACAAGCGATATCTGTTCATTAGACACTTGGAGGTGCGACAGACATCTCTTCTGCCCTGCAAGATGTGAACAAGTTGCTGTTTGGTGTCCCAGCGTCCCCGCGTCTCTCGGGAGCCCATAAGGCGGCTCGGGAGCCGGGGGTTAATGTGCCGGCCCCCGGGCAGAGCGAGCGGCTTTCATTCTCTATTAAACTGGCCTTCATGTGGGAAGCAGATGAGCCTCATTATATCAGAGTCCCCAGCTAATGACCACTAATCCCTTCCTACGGAGGGAAAAAAGTGAGCGAGGGAGGAAGTTGAGCCGAGAAAATAAGCTCTGGAAAAAGACGGATGGAAAAGTTGCGGAAGGAGGGCAGGGGGGAGAGGAGCGGGCGCGTGACAGAGGACCGGCATTAATATTCCAATGTTTGACTGTTATTGACCTCCCCCTCTCTCCCCCTCTCCCCGCGCTCCGTCCCCTGTCTGTTTTCAACGGCTGCCGCTCTCCTCCCACCGCCACGCGTCCTCCTTCATTCCTCCGCACCGAGATCAGCGCGGGGGGAAACGGACTGTGAATGCATTAGTGTCATCATCATCGTCATCAGGGGACACGAGGCTTCATCTGTCATCATCCCGCGACAGCGAGGGGCAGTTCTCCACAGGCCCGGCTATTACTCTCCATTACTCCGCCACACACACATGTACACGCACGCTGGGACGGGTAATGACGGGCTGCATCGGTGGACGTCCTCGCCCTTCCAAATCCTGATACATAATGTTTTTTCATCACTGTCTGGTTAAAAATGTATAAATCAATTTCCCCTCTCAAAATATTGCTCCATCGTCCAGAAGCCTGCAGATTTTTTTCTCTCTCTTTTTTTTTCACACTGTCCTCCTGCCTCAGCTGATCCAGACTGAAATGACATTGCCTTCTCCCTGCAGTGCCGGGCCCCTTACTGATAGTGTTATCAGCTGGCAATAGAAAAAGCTACACAAATCCACACACACACACACTCACACAAGGATGAAGATGAGGATAGAATGGGGAGAGAAAAGGCACGGGGGGGCGGGGGGAGATGAGCGCGCGTGGATGGCCGAGTGAAGCGAGGTATTTCAGGAACTGGTATGATCAATATTTCTCTATTCTTCATTCTATTAGAGCAGCTCAGAAACAATTTTCTGTTAGCTCTCACTCACACTGGAATAAAATCTTCTTTCTCTTGTTGACTCTCTTCCCAGGCTTCGTTTTTTACCTCTCCCACAGAGGTCACGGTTCTGAAACTGTTACTTTTACTTCAAGTTATATTCACCTGCATGTCACCAAAAAAAGCCTGAACAGCAGCGCTTTGCGTCTGTGTGTATATTTGTGTGTTTTCCTGCTGCTGTTGGAGGAACAGGCAGTGGAAATGCCAACGTCTGACACTGTGATAAAAGTTTCACCCTTTGGAAGTAAAACGCTGCCAATTACTGCATCTATTTTCAAATTAAAAGCCTCCGAGCTTCTCTCACGTCAGTCTCTGTTCACACTTACCACACAACACGAGAACCTTTGTGTCATATGTGTTCACACATCCTGGCGATAGTTTGACCGTGGCGTCGGGTGGCAGAGGTCTCTTTTGTAATGTGACATATTTGTAATGCATTTTGGCAGATTGTGACACGCATGTGTGTGTGTGTGTGTGTGTTTGGGGGGGGGGGCTTTCACCTTCATGTCAAGTTTAAAGTTCTTTTCAGGCAAAGGCCGAGTTGAATCTGAATTCTTCTGAGACAAAAGTCAACAGAGACTGCGAGTGAAGACATTTTTGCAGTCTCTGACCTCAGATCTGCAAAATGCCAAATGCTCTCAGTGCGAAGTCTCTTTTTCTATTCTCCAATTGTACTGCTTGCAGCCTGCAGGTTGTTGTTCCATCTTCATACATTCACCTTTCATGGATTTCAATCAAAACTTCACAAACTGAAGTCGATTACTTTGATCACTCTCTTCCTGTTTTCTCGTCTGGGCTTCTTCCTGGTTCACTCAGACCTTGCTATGTTTTCGTGCGTGTGAGCAGTAACGATGCGAGTTGAGAGCCAGTCCCAATAAAGAGCTGATATTCAGATCGCCAGCGTGACACCGACATTCCTCACAAACTACAAACAGAATCCAAACATCTATCCCGTCCGTCTGTCAGGTTGTCAGAGCTGTTATTTTTTCATCTGGGCCATCAACAGACTCTCGAGTGTGCCGCAAAAGATCCTTAAACAAACTTTCCACAATGCCTGACGCGTGATTAGCAGCATCGCTGCTGAAGTTTGCCTCGGTGGATGTTTCCTCTTCCCCCCAAACGGCTGACTCGTGGATGAGTTATCGCACGTCACTCGTCATCGAGTGGTGGTGGTGGGGGGGGCAACCTTCTCCGTCAGCCATGACACCCAAATATCAAAATGACTTAAGGAGTCCGAGGGGAAGATTACATGGTGTCTCGTGGCATGACAACGTAAGACTCTGAGAGACAGCGCTCGGCAGCTGCAGGCACAGAAAGCTTACCTACACATACAGAAGCAATTTACTGTCAGACGCTCTCACTTTCCAGCCCATTTGCTTACTCGGGGGACGTCGAGGGGATTTCAAAGTGATCCAACAAAAGGGAAATTTTGCAAAGTCATATCTTAGTTTGAGATGATTCAGTTATTCTCTCAAAAATAAACTCGTCATGCACCAGGCGCTCTTGGTTATTGGATGTGTCTCAGTGTAACCGCTCTTGATTTGCCACAGTGAGGAAATCAAGCTGTTTTTCAGCTCCAGATAACAGAAAAAACGGATGCTGACTTGTTGATTTTGCACAGTTCCTACTTCAGGTCCCAGAAGAAGAAACCAGGCGTGTTTAGTTACATCCAACATTAGGACAATTCAAGCTGAGGACAAGACACAAAGGACTCTCATGCAAAACCTTCAAAGTGATATTCAGGAATTGCAGAACTGCAAAAAAAGGAGGAAAATGGTCAAATGTCTGGAAAAACTGAGCTTCCTCAGAGAATAGCACAGTACCATACAGATGCGGAGGCACTTCAACACCCTGCTTATCTTATTGTTAATGCAGTTCACACAATTTATTGGGATTTATGAAGGCTGTTGATCAGCATTGCAGCAGTCAAGCTGAAAAGTCCTGGGAAGGAGTTTGAGAACCCTGATTTTGCAAACTTTACTGATGTCGTTTTTGTTTTTACTCTCTGATGTTATTCAAGAATGTCTTCTGAAAGAAAATCAATTAGAGTAACTACTAGTGAATGTCAACTTTCTGAAGAAGAAACACCTGAATGAAAGGCTTTCTGCTGTAAGCAGACATTAAAAAGGAGATTTTATTATCATTTGAGAAAACATTTTGAGGAATTTAAAATAGTTCAACAACTGTTACAGTCACACTGAACTTATTCAATGAGATTAAACACAGCCATGCATTCATGTATTATTGCATAATACTTCTGAACCAACAGTCTCAAATGTACAACTTTAAATTTGGTAAAGAAGTAGGTTAATACATTGAACCTTTGAGAAAAATAAAATATATCAAGGATTTTTTCAAGTAGTAAGATCTTAAAACATGAAGGAGCGTTTTACGTGATTGCAACGAGTCGCCACTTTACAGTCCATCGTAAGAAAACTCAGCGTAAGTGTTGTGAAATGAGCGTTGTCACTTTATCTCATTGAGAGATTACCCATTCGTCTCAGAAGTGTAATTTAAGGACGTCAGAGAAGTTCAAACACTGTGCTGAGATGCACATTTTTTGGCACAAACACGAGCCGCTCGCAGTGATATCGCCAGTAACTAATTCAAGGGCATTTCGGTCCTTGACTCGTCAAAAAAAAAAAGTGCAGCAATTTTCTGTAACGATTACCCAAAGCCAATCACACGGCTGCTGATTAGCACTTCAACGCCCGCTCTGGTTGATCGCACTCATTTCCAGAAATGAGGAGGGCCATCTCTGGTGAAATAACACAGAGAACACATGTGTACACTCTCAGGGCTGCTGACCACTGTGAGACAGAAGTGAGAAGTAACAAAAAACCAGAACTGTCTCCAGTGCTTTTATTCTGAAGGCTCCTATTTTTGTGTATTGGTGAGTGTTTGGCTTCACTGTAATGTTTTGGCAACTTGGGAATTGAAGAGAAGTACCACAGTCACTTATGTGCACCATCAATTCTTGTTGCCTCCGCCAAGCAGGTGGTATTTTCAACCCTGTCTGTTGGTTGGCTGGTGAGTTGGTTTGTTTGTCTGTTAACAGGAGAACTCCGAAAGTCCTCCGAGTGCCCTTTGAGTCAGGAAATGTTTTTATTTGAACAGATGAAGCTGCTAGAGTTTGTTGGCTAATGGTGGAAAAAGTGGGAAAGATAGACTGAAAGTGAAGTACTGAAGTTTGAAAAGGTGAAGAACATCGTGTGTGTGTGTGTGTGTGTGTGTGTGTGTGCGTGTGTGCGTGTGTGTGTCAGAGAGACAAGGAGATTGTGAGTGACAGGACGTTTGCAGGAGGGATTTGCACAGTATTGATCCGCTGACCCCATGATCACTTTGATTTAGTGTCACTCTATCCAGTCAGACTCCGTGATTTAATTAAGAGCGTTGAAGTGATAGCATGTGACGTCGCGGATTAGCCTATCCTTCCATTTTCACATTCCTCCCTTCTTTTTTTGTCTTCTTTTCGTGAAGCAGTCACTCGGCACTCGTGGTGCTCCGTTCGATTCAGCTCAGCAGCTCTTTTTTCAAAAACAACCGAGCCATCATTAAATCTGTGAGGCACATCCACAGCAAAGTTAGAGCATTTCTGCGTCTGATGCTCGCTGGATTGACTTCTTTGATCTAGTGAAATGAAAGCAAATCTGGGAGTTTGATACTTTTGTCAGAAACAGTCGACCACATATCATGAAACGTGGCTGGCAACTTTTTCTTTTTCTTTTTTCTTTTTTTTTGTACCCCAGATAACAAAGTTTTAATCTGCCCCGAATGAAAAATTCTGGCCCCGTCATTTTACAGAGGCTACTTCCAGGTCTGTTATTGTCACTCAAATGTTCTAATCCTCGACGGATGCAATGACCTGTGGCGGAACCCGAGTGGTCTGGGACCCACGAGTGGATAGACAGATGGATGGATGTGCACAAGGATGCGTGAAAGAAGGTGCCCCGAAAATTGGATTTCTCTCGCCTCGGCCTCTTAGACAAGGGAGGCTAAAAACAACAGGAAAATGGAGGGGAGGCCGAGAGTGCAGAGGGATTGGAGATGGAGGGTTATCGCCAGGGGCTCTGTCAGAGAGAGCGCTGACTCGTGGAGTGGCTCTTTCTCTCCTGCCCAAATTCCACAGCCCATTAACCCCCCTTCCCCCCCCGCCTCTCCCAAATCTACAATTGGCCTTGGCCCACAAAAGGTGGAGGGGGGGGGGCGGCTCTGGGGTGGTGGAGGCGGACGAGTGTGCCGCGTGTGTGCGCGCACACCTCCCAGAGCGTCCTTTTTTTCTTTTCCGGAGACGGAGCGGCAACATCGCGGCGTGGAGATGAGGTCCCGGTTCGCCAGATGTGAGACGCAGACGGAGCCACTTGAGTGAGCCAGGGAAGGAAAGAAGGATGGAGGGAGGAAGAGAGGGGAGGGTTGGGATTGGAATGGGATACACAACTCATGATAAACACATCCATCCTCATTATTGTAATAACCCGCCTGCCACGCACCAGTGCAGCCTCTCACTTCCCCTATCTCCGCCTCTCACCATCACTTGCTTCTCCCTCACACACACATATACACACACACACTCACGCACTGCAAGCAATACATCTCAAATAGATGTATCAGTGCACAGAAATCCTGAATTTCGAGTGCAACACAGTGACCCTCCCCGGCTACCCACGCAGACAAAAAGTCCAATCTCAGGCCTGCAGAACAGAATCACATTTGGAGCCGCATTGTCAATCAGCAGAGGTTCCACACCAATACTTTGGTTAGATTAGGGGGGGAATGTTTCCTGTGGCTTCAGCGTTGTAAACTCATCACCTATTCCTGCTCTGTCCGGCCTCCGCCAGAAACAGCTGAGAGAAGCACTGGTAGGATTAGAGCGCTCGCCACGAGGCTTAAGGCCACTAAAACACACACTCATGCTCGTGCACATATACAAAACGCTCCGTCCGCACTGCTGCGCTCCTCGGGACGCTCATTAGAGCTCCAGCATGGTCTCGGGTTTCTACCAGTCTGAAACGAAGCAAAAACAGGGGAAAAATCGGTACAAATATTGTCGATAGTTTCAGCATAAAAGTTGTCGAGGAAGGAGTGAAGTTGATACCTAACAGGAGCAAAAAGAGGAGCCTTAATTCACTGAAGGCTTTCATAATGATATTAAGCTAAAAACAAGAGCACTTGGTTTTAGTGAGGCTTCTTTTCTGCCTCTTGTATATTATGAAAACAGACTTTTTCTTACATTATTCATGATATTTGCCAGACCCACATTTGAAGTTAGTCGGCATTATTTACACAGTCGCCACGTCAAAAGTAAATTTTCCATCAGACTTGGAACTCTGTTCTTGATGCTTCTCTGAAACTCTCCCTTCCAACACTTTCCTGTTCCCGCGACGCCCCCATTGGTTCATCGGAGACCGAGCGGAGCGAGCCGAGGAGAGGGAAGAATAACGCTGCGCCCGCCTCTCACGCATCTCCAGATTGATATTAGCATGCGTGCCCCCCCCCCCCCGCGGGGGGAAGGTCTGGCCCATCGACCCCGTCAGCTCGGAGAGGGAGTGCAACAAAAGATGCAAGGTTGAAATGAGAAAAGCAGGCAGAGTGCGTCGAAGGGAACGAGCTGAAGAAAGACAATGTGTCTAACAATACGCAGAATTATCGGTGATCTCTATAATTCAACATCTAATGGGTGAGTAATCATGTAAATAACACGGCCAAGGTGAAAACACCCTCATGCAGACAGTGATTGTCAGGATTCAGGACTCCTCGGGGCATCGTTGAGCCACTAATGACAGTGTTTCAATCCTGCCGGCACCTTTTGGCACTAATCAGCGATGTTTTCCCTTCTGAGGACTTGAGGGTCAGCTGTACCATCATTACTATTGTTATTAAATAACTTTAAAGTGAACTCAGACATAATATGAAAATGGGATCGTTGCTCGGTGGCAGAGGGACATGAATCTGCATTAGCTCGTACCAAGTCCTTCAGCTTGTTGAGAGCGACGCCGGAAAAGGAAGGAGAGGGAAAAGTTTTCGAGCAGCATGTGACTGAGAAAAAGGCTACAAAGTGCAGCTGGAGCAGCGCTCCCTCATGCAACAGTGCAGAGTGTCGGTGAAGCTCTCTGTTGGAGGTAGCTGTCAGTCTGACAGCTGGTATAGATCCAGTCTAACCCCACTCCGTCTGGCAGCTCCAGTAATTGTTCATATACGACTTGGCCCTGCCCAGCTTGAACAAAAGCGCACACACGAGCGTGTGTGTGTGCGTGCGCACGTGCGTGCTGCTGGTCGAGGCCCTTTGGATGTTTGTGCGGAGCACATGGATGACCAGCGGGGCGGCTGCCCTCTGGCATCAACTGGTGCCAGGTGTTGGAAATCACCTGCTGCTTTGTACTCAGGCTGCAAAAGATGCTGACACACACACTCGTCCAAACACACTCTCTCGCAAAGGCTCGAGTGCCAACTTCTGCCTGCCAAAAGGAGATTGTATTTTTAGAGACATGATGTAGTTTTGTATCAAACGAGTTTCTCGCATGTTGAGTTGCCGAGTCTCCACAAAGTGGGAGCGTCTCTGTGACCGCGTCCCGTCTTGTTTGAGATGAATAATAGCGAATTTATCGGATTTAGCTCATTAAAGGACGCTTTCGAACAAGGAGAGCGGGAAAAAAACGATTGGGTGCAAAAATTCACACCTTGGATTGGTTCGCTTCCAAAATGTGATGGAAAAGTGGACCAAACTGTCCGCACAGCATCATACGCCGTTACAACAGGTTGCAAAAAGCCTGGGGAAAAAAAAAAACAGACCAACCCTCAGTTCTCAGATTGGCCTCGATTGAAAACATTTTCAGAGGATTTTATTTTTAAACTGAGTGTCTTTAAATTCCAGGCGGCTGAACTCACCCACAGCTTGCAGCGCATTGCTCCAGTTCAATAAGTGGCAGGAGCAATCCAAAACGCAGAGACTCTTGAAATACAGTAATTAAAAGTCTGACTACACACTTCAGCTCTTTCATCACTCAGATGCTATTTACTGTTTACAGAAGTGCTGCGAAAGTAATGATAGCGGTTGCTTAGTATGATGTGAAAGTTTTGGTCTCGCACTGAAAAAGAGGGGAATCATTCGAGCTGCTCTTTTTCCGCAGAAGCTGTCAGAAGAAATGTATTAATTGACACGAAAAATCGGAGCTATCAGATTTTCTTGCCTCTTGCTGTTCGCTGGTTTACTTTTTTTTGTGCATCGAATCAGGAAAGCCCAGCAGGGAAAAGTGCTTTTGGACCAAGCTGATGTATTCAGGGTGATTTGAGATAACGTTTGCGAGAGATTTTTCAAGTTCTTAACACATGAAAAAAAAAAGAGAAGTGGTCAGCGGATGTGTTGAGAAATCAAATGAGCCCAATTACGCAAAACAAAAAAAAAAAAAAGCCACAGCGGATTGAGGCTGTTTCCAAGTTTTCTGTGAGGTGTTGGAAGTAATCAAGATGCTATCAGGGTCTCAGTCAGAGACACCATCAGTCAGATGTATTGCAGGATGCCTGCAGAAGTGTGGCGTCGATAAACCTCCCTCTGCATAAACACGTTAAATATCACCCTCACTGTGTTTTGGCAGCTCTAAGTGAGGTTTGCAGTGAGAAGAGCAGGAAAGGTTTCCCCACTGATGAGCAGTTAAAAAAAAAAAGGAGCGATGGTGAGACAATCTGTTGCAGCTTCAAATCGTAATCTGCCACAATTAGGAAAATGAAATTCATCGAGGAAAAACAGAGAACTTCTTGGCACAATCTCACGGAGGAATATTGCAGGACAGATGCGGCGCAGAGCGAGGCGGCTTAGGGCTGCACATGCAGCACACTCGACGGAGCCGGAAAGAATCTGCGGAGGATAAGAAAGATGGGAATGAAAATAATAGATCAGCTGGAGGAGACCGAGCTTGTCTCGCAGCGAGGCAGAGCCTGCAGGAACTGAGTTAGTGTGGCGAAGCAGAAACCTGGTCCAAGAAAAAAAAAATCATTCGAGAAATGGAGAGATCATAAAAAAATGAAATAATAGAAAATGAATGTTAAAGGTTTGTAATAAGAAGGGCCATCACAGTGAGTGAGCGCTGGGGCCAAATAGGTACCATGGAGTCCACGTAGGGTTCATCCTGAAAATTGATGACACAGAGGAGAGCCGTGGTGTGACCATTGCACCCATCGGTGCAGCGGTGAGCAGCCACACATCAGATAAGAAGAAGGCTGCAACACTAAGGAACCAAAACTCATTGTTTCTCCACATTCTATTACCACGTTTTAAAAAAGACTTTGCGTGTGTGTCTCTGTGACTCCTCAGCCGACCACAGATAGATGAGGTGCTTACAGAGAGGATATTAAAGGAACGAACACTTATTACAAAAGCATTGATCTCTTACGGGGGGTCAATGCAGTGATGCATAATTATATCCTTTATAGCCACAATCTATGAAGAGCTGTGACATCTATCTTTGTAGATCGCTATTGTCTTAAAGAGGAATTTGTGTTGTCTGAGTCGTCAACTTGACCAAATGTTTCTGCACGACCAGAGCAAGAATGATGATAATGAACTCGATGCATTTTGAGGTTAATCTAATTTAAAGTGTAATCAAGCTTAGAAACTTTAACGTTTTTGAGTAGAACTTGTCTTTTGGAGGGTAAAATCAGCTGTGATGTGTCAGGTTCTGTTGTTTTTTTCCATATGGTACAAGAAATTTTTTTTTTTTAAAAAACACCTGTCAGAAGAAAACGTGCACAAATGCTCTGATCCCAAAAGACATTCATCAGGGGAATTCGCCCCATTTAGTTCTTTTGAAACCCTCCAAAATATAGTGTCCTCATCAGTGTTTAATTAAGGTGACATCTGTTTGTTATTGCCTGATAATTAAAAGCATTCTCATGTTAGTCTAATACACTGATAGTTTATGGCATTTGATGTGTTCAGTTGTCA
This sequence comes from Malacoctenus tetranemus, assembly GCA_032274765.1. Taxonomy (NCBI): domain Eukaryota; kingdom Metazoa; phylum Chordata; class Actinopteri; order Blenniiformes; family Labrisomidae; genus Malacoctenus; species Malacoctenus tetranemus. The sequence goes on along the minus strand of JAUESF010000019.1, from coordinate 2,030,262 downwards.
CTGCGAGTATTTTGAAAACAGATGGTCCAACATTGAGGCAAGGAAAACCAAACCAGTGATCCAGCAGGAAACAGTGAGCCACGCCTAAAGCCAGACTTCTCCTTGGTGAGGTCGGAGGTGCAGCAGATTTCTGCAGCTCATGAAAGGACACGAGACAGGTTGTGATATATATCAGGACAGAAAGGCTTGAGTAGTGCACAGTGAAGTTATTTATCTGTGGAGTGTGTGAAGATGGAGTAACTGAGATTTTCTGGGTTAATAAATAAAAGGGGGGAAGAGATTATTGTAGCTCGTGGCCCCCTGGTGGATTGTGGAAGTACTGAAGGAGGGCGATGGGGTCATAAACAGCAAGTACAAAAAAAAGAGCTTGTACTTCAAATTGCACATCAATGAGAAACAGGCTTTTAAACAGTTTTAGAGAAGAAAGTTAAATGAGGGTCGAGTGAGTGTTTTCCAAGCAATTTTACTGCATCAGTTGATGAATAAATGTGGATGAATTTCTGTGGACAGCGACACATTTTTGCTGTCGTTTTCCAAGCTGTGATGGACTCCAACATAAACAGAATGCATATAGAGAGCCTTGCTTTGTTTCTTTCTAGAGAAAAAAATTGATGGAAACTCATTTTGTTTCCTTATTTTGACAAAATTGGCAATTTCAGCATTGCATTGACCCCATAAATGAAGGTTATTGAATAAATAAGTGTTTTTTGAGTGGATCATTGCTGAGTTGACCTCGCGCTAACCCTGAATCTGAACTGTCTGGCCCACAATTTGGACCTGTTTCTTCACCCCGATGTGAAAGAAACGTGCTTCAAAAGTGAACGCGTGTTGTGATCCGTCTGATTTATTCCAGCATTGCAGCATAAACAATTAACTTGATTAAATTAAAAGACAGAATACAAGAAGCACTTTCCAAAAGAGTTCAGTTCAACCTTACAATCACGCCGACCTGCTAATCTGTGGAGCTCCGCCTCAGTTCTGTGGACTCAGAGCGGAGCAACGCTTCACCAAGTTTTCCCTTTAATTCATCGCCCATTTGTAAATTATTGACAGCTGACGGCTCTCAGTTAAGCTTTGTATTTCCTGATAGAATTTTTGCTTTTCAAAGCGCTGAGTGTGCTTTTTCAATCAGCAGGGTCAGCCATCCAATTAGCCTGTTGTCGAGACCAACAGTGACTTTGGAAATTATTGAGTTTTGTGCGAGCGGGCTGTAAGTCAGAGTGCCGGCGGAGGATGTGATTACTGGGGGGGGGGCTGTTTCTGAGACGCGGCGACATATTAACCGAGCCCGCTGTTGGTGTCATGGGTGTATCTCTGTGAAATATTGGCGAAGGAGCGTGCGTCCTTTATTCAAACGAAAAGCTTTGACAAATGCACACTTCCAGCCAGCATTTTTTAGATTAGCTGGTAAGTGGATGGTGCTGCTCGCCTGCTTGCCACGTGGTTTTCTAGATCTGTATCCGCATCTGACAGCATGATGCCTCCTGCTTTAACCATATTACATGGAACTGTGCATCATTCTGAACTGGTCTCTATCTCTACAGCGCGAAAAGGAGACCATCAATATCGAAGGAATACCATGAAAATTGGATTAAAAGAGAGACATTGCAAAATTCATCGTTTCTGTCTTCGGTCTTTTTGTTTCGACGCCAAGCATCCAAACATCATCTATGGTTTCCATGATAATAAACCAGTATACGTGTCCTCCCAGTTCCCGACAATCACAGAAAGCAGCGTGCCCACAGGCGATGCAAGCGCTTTGTGTTGGTGGGTGAATCTAGAAGCGAACAGATGTGGCCAGCTTCCCTTTGCTCACTGCGCGGAACAGACAGCATGAATCATAAAGCTAATGAATGAAGATGTCAAGTGTGCGTACCCGCTCAGGATCGCTGCTGCTGCTCGGTGGACGTGTTCGCTTCGTCCTAAAGCCTATTACAACCAGGAAGGGAGTGCTCGGGTTGGTTTGAGGAGGGGGTGGGGGTGGGGGGGGGACACATTCCTCATGAGTTGTACACAAGTGAGAAAATTGGATTCACATTAAATGGAACATGAAAAAGAGGCAATTGGGAGAATTTCAGCAAGTCCAAACACTGATATTGGACACGTCATTGGCTGAGCACTGCCACGTTGCCTCCCAGCAAACACAAGGCTGCAGAGACGAACGCGGTAAACGGAGCGTCCTCCCTGGTGTCGCAGAGAGAGAGGTGGGGTTGGGGGGTGCCCGACAACAGCTAAATCAATGTCCCTTAGATGTCAAACAATCAAACGACTTCTTTGTCAAGTGACATTTCCTCAATGAAAACACACTGCAGCCATTTGAACTTTCCTTCCCGGGCTTGTTCACCTACGTGGATGAATAAGTCCAATTTGTTGCAATATGTGACCCGAACAAGGTTAAACACCCTCGGACACTTGTTAAGGCGGCCCGAGCGACAGCTACATGCTTTACTGCAAAGTATTTTAACGGAGCTTCTGCGTTTATCACTCTGGACACTTGGACACAGTCTATGCATCAGTGCGGGCGACGTGATTTGTGGGGTACATTTCACTACACTGCATGATTAAACTTGTTCTCCCAAAAGCCTTGAAGGAGCTTTCAATCTTCTCCAATCAATATTTTTATATTAGCAACAGATCAAATAATGTGAAAGGTGTCGCTCCCTGCGATAAATCCACAGATAACACACAGCTCAGCAGTTCCTATCAGCTGGGAAGTTCAGGTAGTTTTCAGGTTCCTCGAGTTTGTTGTGGTTTACCAGCTTTAAACAAACTAGCGTCCAGACCTCGCAAAGGATTATACAGGACAACAATTCTTCACTTACGGGACACTGTTGTGAAAATTTAGCTTTAAAGAGTTGCATCATTATTTTGAGGCTTTGGTTCCCAGTCAAGGATCCAGGTGCCCCCCTCAAGGGAGCAGGGGACCAGCAATCGGAGGAGGGGTGCGGAGTCTCTTCCTGCTCTGGCGTTGTCAAAACTTTTCTACTTTTCTAAACTAGAATAAAACATGTTCTAAAATCTGATCAGCAGACCAATCAAACTACATTTTGCTTTTATTTTGAAAGTTCCCTCACTCATATTTTGTGAGATTTTTGCAACTGATTCATACTATCACAACTTACTCCTAAACCTTGTCACTGACTCTGCCTCGGAACACACTTCCTCTCTGGATTCTACTCAAGCTCCCTCCTAACCCGCCACAATAAAATAGTCCTCACATTAATGTCAGCAAGCTCTCATTCCAGGAAAATAATTTTCCCTTAAAAAATTGATCAAACACGTGATATTTCGCTTCACAAAATAGCAATGAGGAGCGATCCTGGCACATGAAAGTATTCTGTGTGTACTTCCTCTATAAATATGTTGATTGCCAATTACAGAAAGATCAGAGAATCCACAGGGTTACACATTGTACAGTTAAATTAAAAATTGGTTGCTTTAGAGTCAGCAGGATTGAGGATCTCAGCGTGTTGCCGCCTCCTACTGTCAACATGTTAAAATTCCCATGAGTAGCTTTTACTACCAAGTCTGGCGATACAATAACAATTAGCTGACTTCATTTTTTTCAGGTTTGAAGTCGTCTGTATACTCTGAACATAAAAGAAATGATGAATAGAAACAATAAACAATATCTCTAGTATTATTATTTTCAGTACAACCAGCAGACGTCTCCTTTCTGAATGCCTCGTACCTTCACAACAGTGTGGAGCAAATAGCGCGGCCCTTCGGGGAAGTCGTGCTTGAAATACCCCTTTTTGGTATGCTGTGATGCTGTAGCTTCCTGTTTGAGGGGTAGGAAAGGCACAGTGAAGTGGGACCGACTGCATTTCAAACACTGCCGAGTCACAGTTAAGCACTGACCGCCCCGGGAACCCGCGGCGCCGGCAGGAGAAGAATAGACGGGTTCACGAGGCTCCTAATGAAAGGGAAACAGACCTGTGCATCAAAATCCCATCCTGCTTTGTCCCTGTTTGGTGCAAATAAAGCCGGACTGCTAAAGAACAGTGAAGGGAGGGCTGGGAATGTATATGACCACATATGGCACTGGGGGGGGAATCAGCTTCTTGAGCATAAATAACAGCAGCAGAGTGCTTCCCCTCACTCAAATTGACTGAGACAGATTCAACCAACATGCATCAAAATACCAAATCTCACCGTCGGCGTCCTCCTCTCCCCCCGCGCTCCTCTCTTCCATTCAGCCATGCAATGTGCTGTCGGTACACAAGCATAAACTCAATCAGCTCCTAATGATTGCTTTATTGACGAGGCGAGGGTCTATTCACTCACGCAGGCCCGCAACAACTCCAGGCCAAATCAGCTGGAGATAGAGGGAAGAAAAGACACTGAAGCAGCCAGC
>JAUESF010000019.1:1978919-1990189 GCA_032274765.1 Malacoctenus tetranemus | reverse complement strand
ACTCCAAGCTCTGCACTCCCCCTCTTTCCAGTCCAACACATGTAAAAATTAAAGTTAGATTGTAACAAAAAACAAGACAAACACTTGTGTGTAACAAGAACTACAGTTTAACGGAGATGGAAAGTAAACTAAATTTCGATGAAAAGGAGCCTTTATCGCAAGAACTGCTTTGGTTCCCCCTCAGAATATTCTCCTTTTTCATTTGTTTTACTTAAATCTTGGGGGAAATCTGATGGATTAAAACGTTTTCCATTTGAAACAGCAGCGATCACAAAGCTCCACCTGGTTCTGCTCGGATGAACGAAGAGAAAAGGTGCTGGACGAATCGCTCTGGAGTCCCAACAGGTGAACTCTCGAGAGGCTTTTGTTCTCAGACGGCGAGCATCGCGTGACGAGGACTCGGCGTCCCAATACTTTGCGTCACTTCTCGCGAATGACTGCAAACTATGCGTGAGAGACCAGACAGGAGATATGTATCTCGAAACAGAGGAGCTAGAAAAGTTACTATGAAGAGATGTGAAGTGATGACAGTACCGATTTTTATAAAGAAAGAAAAAACAAAGGTTTCGATCTCCCAGGATCCACTGGTGCATAGCACCCAAGGTTTTATATGCTGCAGCGCGTCGGTTGTATTCGTAAGGCCTTTTTTTTTTTTTTTTTTTGGACGATGAGTATACACTGGAATGTGCTACAAATGATCAAAGAAGAAAAAAAGGGATGAAGATAAAGAAAATCACATCTCTAAAAAAGCCACAAGTATGTGTATCTATATATCTTAGCCCCTCGAAAAGACTGGAAACACAACTTTCATGTAGTATATGATGAGTATTTCAACAAAGAATAACACTTGTAAGTTTGCTCCTCCCGCCCCCCCCCGTCATGTCATACTTGAGGTGACAACTCTCTTCAGGATCTCAGGTGGATCCTGCGCGCAGGTCGCAGGTGAGCCGTCGTTTTACAGGTCAATGAAAATCAATGTGCATCACGGGGGGGGGGGGCAGCAGATCAGTACTGATCAGTAGACATCTCCTACAACGTACAGTCAGTAGAAGTACACAATGTACAAGTGGATGGCTGGCGGCGACCGCGGACAAACAAAAAAAAGGAAACCCAACGAGACTCGACTGTGCCCCCCCCCTCCCCTCCCCGTGCGCTGAGTGATATCCTAATGGCAGACCCCTAACAGAGAGGGGCAAAGCTCACATTTCTGCAGTTTAAGTGTACAATAGAAAGTATCATTGGTGTGGAAAACATCGGTGCAGAGTGATTCAAAAAATAGGAGCAAGTGTCGAAATTGACTCTCATCACGGAGTCAAGTGTTTGTTGTTATTTTGCAAATGGAATTAGCAGTTATACATCTCCCTCTCCCCCCCCTTGAGCAAAGAAGAAAAAGAGCCCACGTCGTAGTAATAGGTCCTCAAGTCCACAGTGTGTCCACCCTTTCGTACCTGTACAAAGACACACAAGGTTTTACACGCACACACACGCGCGCTCGCACACATGCGCTCCCCACTGTCACACGCGAACCTGTTAGTATTCACAGAATTCTTGTCCGCCAGAAGCAGAAAGTGAGCGAAAAGGTCTCCGTAGAAAAGGGAGAGGTGAGAGGGAGGGTCATGGTCACAGTCCATGATATTGGACAGGGAGAATGGCGGAGGGCTCGGTGTGTGTAGAAACGGTCCCTGGTGATCCTGTGTGTGTGTGTCTGTGTGTGTGTGTGTGTGTGTGTGTGCGCGTGTGCGCGCGCGCGCGCGTGTGTGTGTGTGTGTGTGTGTGTGTGTGTGTGTGTGTGTGTGTGTGCGGCGACGGTGGCCACGGCTTCTTTGTCGCTCCTCACTCGCTGCTGCTCTGGAGCGCAGTGCTGTTAGGGAGTGGGGGGGGGGGATCGAGTGTGTGCCTCTGTGTGTTGTGTGTGTGGGTGGGTTGGTGTTTTGCGTTCAATCGTTGTCCTCGTCGTCGTCCTCGCTCTCCTCGATGCCGTCGCTGTCCTCCTGCTCCTCGTCCTCCTCCTCCGTGTCGGGGATGTCCCACTGCGGGTGGTTGTCCAGCATGGCCTTGGCCTCGTGGACTTCCAACTGAAACACAGCCAAGCAAACAGCAGCTTTATGCTTGTTCCTCATTCACACTGAAAACTGCAGTGTTTCACTGCAACAATCAGCAAACTCAATTTCATGACGTCCGGCAATTTTATTCTCATAATTAAAGAAAGACAGTAAATTCTAAGAGGCCCCCACCTTTAAACAAGCAAACATGTTTCCCTGAATATTTCAATAATGAAATTAAATCAAACAAACGAGTGTAATCTAAAGCATTACAGAGCAAAAATTGTCATCATTCTTGATGAATAGCAGTGAAATCACACATAATGGGCACCTGAATGTGTGTTTGTTGGGAAAAAAAGAAAAAGGAAAATAATAGAAATGGTGCCTGGTCTGGCTCGCACCACATCCTCTAACTGCCAACACCTTGGCAGCAATTAACACTATTGTTTACACACATTTTGGCCTCAGCTGGTGGGCGTCCTGTCCAGGCACTCTGGCAGCAAATGAACCATTATATCCAGCGCAATTTACACTGATTTGGCTGAAGAAACGGCTCGGCAAGCCACTCCAGCCGGTGGAGGGCATTCCCTGTGAAATCATTTGCACACCAGCGAGCGCGCAGAGACCCGCTGTGTTCTCACCTTAAGTGGTTTGATCTGGTCCAGGCCCAGGTAGGAGTCTGATCGCAGGATGACAGAGTATTGGTAGTTGCCTGTTTTGGAGGGGGCTGGAAACTTCAGCTCCACCTGGAGTAACAACACAAATTCCCACATGAGGGACGTTACGCTCATTTAAAAGTCTCGTTTCAAATCGATTCACAGGTGCAGTCGTCTCGCAGCGTGACAGATGGCATCGTTGTTCCATGTACAAGTACAGCGATCTGCATCCAGGGACGCTGTAGAAATAATAAGTGTATTCACCAAGATTACCTGTTTTTTTCCCCGTCATACATTAATCACTAACACAGAAGTAAAATGGAGGCGAGGGGCCAGCAATGAATGTTATGCATCATCAACTTGCTGCTGCTGATGACTCACAATCATTTAAAGGCACAGAGGTGCGGAGTGGTGGGTAATCACAGGCGAATCACCGCCTGATAATGGGGTCCGACTGTAAATATTAGACCAACATTACCTCGAGCTGTGATTACAATACTGCGCAATTACATATGGCAAGCATCTAATTATCAGCACAATGAGGCTAATCATTATTCAGCGTGAGAAGAAAAAAAAAACAGATGTGAATTTGGATGTAATTTCACCAGGCGGGTGTGTTGACGAAAACTGTTTTATGATCCTCAGGAAAAAAAAAACCACATCCTGCGTTCAGGCAACTAAACAGTCACCAAACTCCTCCTGCTGTTGAAGTGGCAAACTAATTGATTGCCAGACACTGACTCCCATCACGCATGAGGGGGTCCGACTCTCACTGTTCCCTCACAGCTGATCGCGCCGACTTACACGGGCCTCATTAGGCAGCTACCTTGCTGCCAATCTGTGGCGTTTGCAGGGGAGCACCGGGATCAGAGGTGTAAAAGTGGGCGAAATAAGCGCCCCCCCCCCACACACACACACACACACACACACACCGCTGAGGAACGAGGGGTTGCCTAGCAACAGGACATGCCGGGGCACAGGAAACAAAAAAATGTGAACATACTAATTTATCAAGATCTTTGTACCCAAAACGGATTACTGCATAATCCATAAAACCGTTTCAGTGGAAAGGTTTCATATAAAGACGCGGGCATGGCTGCATGATAGTGAGAACTGAGGTTCGAACAGGCAGAGTGGGAAGTGATGGTGTCATAAGGAAATCTGTCAGAGCTAAAAACGTCATGTTTTTTGCTCTTAATCACTTTTGACATCATTCAAGATTAAATTTATTGGAGGTGATTCAAATTCTGAAGAAGGACATTTTTATTTCAAGTGTTTTGTTTCTTTACACCAAAAGAAGTATGAGTTTCAAAAGCCAGAAATGAACAATTTTAATCAAATATTTGAATAAATGCAATTAAGTGCTAAAAAATTTCAAAGGGTTAAAACCCTGTGGCACACACTTAGTGCTTGGTCTGCTCACCTCTTCTGTGTCTTTTAGCGTGCAGACGTGGTAGGGCATGGAGACGAGGGTCTGATCCCGGCGGTCTGCGATGTACAGCCACCACCACTCTTGCTTCTCCTCGGGGAAGTAAAGGCTGTAAACGGGGTGCGTCACCTTCGACTTTGTCTCCAGCAGGGCCCGCTCCCGCCGCTGGATGCTCTGCTGCAGCGCCTCCCATTCCTGTGGAGTCGGACACTCGGGTTAGACATGGTTAGCACCTGTTTTCCCATTCACAAGCTCGGCCTCTTTGGTGAGGGAAAACAATGAAGGGAACGGAATGATATTCGAGTTCATTCCTCCTTCCTGCTTCACAGACCTCTTCGTCGTCGCCGGCCATCTCGTCGACCTCCGTGTCGCTCTGCTTGTCGCTGTCTTCGTCTCTCTCGCTGGGAGAGTCCTTGTTGGCCTCTCCTTCGTCTGACTCGCTGCCTTTGTCTGATGCTTCGTCCTCTTCCTCCTTTGTGGCTGTTGCTGTTGATGCAGCCACAGCAACTTCCTGCAAGGCAAACGTCAAATGTTTGGGGCAACATCAGTTTGCTGTCCTGAGACAAACGGCTGGATTTCCGACACTCGTGTGAATGAATGAATGGACGCTCACGTTTCCGGCCACGTTTCCGTTGGCCTGCTTGGCTTTAGCAGGAGCCGGAGTGGCCTTCTTCTTGGTTAACTTTTTCTTCTTGGACTTCGCTGTCTTCTTCGCCCCTTTACTTTTGTTCTGCCACACTTTGGTTTTGGTTTTACTCGTGTCTCCTTGCTATAAAGCAGAGAGAAATATGAAGTGAATGCCACAGGCTCCTTTAACCATGAAACTTGTAATGACCTGATAGTTTTGGTTGGAGTGAGACTTACTGCTTCCTCTGTTGTTGCAGCTTCTTCGCCTGTACATGGCAGTGATTCCTGCTCTTTTTCAAACATGTCCTAAAACACAGATTTAATGCAAACACTTGATTTTTTGTCTCCCTCAATGCAGATGTGTAGCACACTCTAGTGGTTGTTTAAGGAACAAGCTCATTTTACTGTTGTGACAAAGTTGATTTCTTTCAAGTTGACATCACATCAGTGTTCAATGACAATGCAATCAGTTCTCACCGCCATTCGTTTTCGGTTTAGAGTGACAGTAACTGTGACAATCGAGCCGGCGGTGATGTTATTGCTGTCTTCATCATCAAGGACTGTGAAGACACAAGGAGGAAAAAAAGATGTATCATTTATTGTGCAGAAACACCAAAATGTAACACAAATATGAGGGAAATAAGTCAAAATTCACACTGAAGTTTATCAACCTAACATCCATCTGTAAAGACCCTAAATGGAATAATACATACCAATGTTTTAAATCTGTCAGTCTGCATCTTAAACTTATCAGTGTGTGGTGCTCATCAATGTGTGCTGCCAGTGGACAAACGGGGGAGGGGTGGCGGGCTTACCCTGCAGTTTGGTATCCATGGTGATGTGAGGGAAGCTGCCCAGCACAGCCATGACCTCATCATACTTCTCCTCCCCGAGGACACGCAGCATACTGCGCCTATCGGAGTCCTTCAGGCTCACAAGGTCCTGGAGGGTCCGCACTTTATACTACACAAGGGGGGGAAACGAGGAGAATGTGAGGAGAGACAGAGACTTGACCAGCTGCACATAAAAAAAATGGTTCGTCTCACACTTAACAGGCAGGTGCAGAAAAAACCCCTGCTCAACCTTTGGCATGATGAGTCACCAGGTGGCTCTGCTGTGGGACGTTGTGCTGACACAGCTTCCTTTATCTCATCCCTCAAGGGGAAAAAAAGTGTCACTGCAAATCAATGCTGCACCGTCTTGAGTGGACACCTTTATCCCGCAATGAAGAGTTTATATGCAAGCTGAAGTGCTCTCCAAAGGGATGACAATGCATCCAATGCATAGGGTGGGTGGGGGCACTGAACTCTTAGATGAAAATGAAAATGACGCGAGTCATAGGCTGCATATCAATCCAGCTGATCATCAGTGTGAGATTTTTGACCGATGTGTCAGTGCTGGAACTATCTTTTGTAAAATGGGTGTTTATACGTCCAGAAAAGGTCCAGGGACAAGCAGAATCAACTACAGGGTGCAAGTTGAGCCTTCACCCAAAGTAATCCAACACCTTCTGCCCCCATCTGTTTCTGTGTACATGGACCTCCTTGGCAGGTACCTTCTTGGAGATGCAGTAACGGAGGTGCTCCTCCTCAAAGTGAGGCAGCTGCAGCAGAGGCGACTTTGACTCCTGCAGGCCCTGCACCGTCATCTGGGTCAGCTTCATACAGTTCTCAATGGTTACCAATCGAGGAGCATGGAAACCTGGAGGGGCGAGCCGGTGGGCACGGATCAGCAAAGATGGATGGCACACAGACGTGGCACATTGTCGTCAAAATAAGTGTGCCATTAATTGAATAAAGCATTTTGTTATGAGCAAGAATCTTTTAAGCTTGTCTACCTCCTCTGCTGTTGGCCATCATGGTCAGCTGGCAGCCAACATTGATCATCTCCTGTAGGAGTGCTGGACTTTTCCTCACCACGAACCTCTGATCTAAAGCACAAACATACAAGAAATATTCACAAATGCACCAAGGAGAGGAGAGAGATCTATGCTGCAATGACTTGTCTTCTATAAGAGTTAGACTCATTGCACTTCCCTCTGCCTTTGGAATTAACTGGAAGAGGACAAAGTGTTTCCTACCTTCTTCTAACTCCTCGGACACGTCCATGCGAGCCAGGTGAGCGAGCACCAAGACTCTGGCCTTCAAACTGTACGGATAGCAGAACGGAGGCTCCTTCTTCTTCACATTAATATTTCCTAATTCTCGGATCAACTGCAAAAAAACAACGAAAGAGTTTTTAAACAACTCAAGTACATGTTTATGACAGTTCACATGAGGTTTCAATTCAGCCAGGTTGAGCCAACACAAATCTAAAACTATCCAGCAAAAATAAACAACAACAACAACCACAAACTTTCTTCCAGTTATTTTGCAAGCAGTACCAATCCATCTTGGCCAGCAGCTGCAGCTATTCTCGGATTAAACTAATTTTATTGGCATTGAGCGCTGGGATGTTTTACCTGTGGCACTTCGATGTTGTCTGTGGGTCTTATGGTGGCTTCTTTATTGCTGCGAGGGTCGAACTCGAATGCTGCCGTCAACACCATGGCTAATCCTGCAGGACCAAAACAGCAAACAGACACAATATGTCAGAAGATGAGTTATTACACAAGATGGGCTGACAACACCACATCTGCAGGTGCAGGAGAAACTCTTTTATAAATTAGCAACATAATGACATTGTTGCAACAATGGCTCCAACACAGCAGTAGGAGAAGTGGAAACTCACGCTTCATGTTCATGTTTGGAGTCTTGTACATAAAATGCATGAAGAGCTGAGTGGTGTTGATGAGGATTTGGTCTCCACTATATCGAATGGAGCGGTACCACCATGTGCCCTGAGGTACAAACACCAGTGACAGAAGTGAGAAGCCCGCAGTGTGGAAACAGATCTCTTTTGATTTTGATGACAGAAAAAAAAGCTTACCACCACCACAGGCAGGATGACCATAAACGCCAGTCCGTACACCAACAGCACCTGCAGAGGACAACAGCAGCTGTCAGGTCAAATCAAGTCCCAATTTTCACCTGGACTAATGTGCAAGAAGCCATATTGTTTGTATCACTCTGGCTGTCCAGAAATGCAACACAAGACATGGAAGCAAAATGAAACAATGTTGAACAAGCAAGGCCACAATGAGCCAGTCAGATACACACCAGCATTGAATTTTTCTGGTCTACAATCCAGGCAGGCAGGGCGATACCAAAGCTGGTTGCTGGAAAAGGAAAGAAAGTATCGCATCAAACAGTAAAGAAAAATGTCATCAAACTTCAAAGGAAATCTGAACGCGAATGTTATTTTTGGTACCATTTGTGCTACTGTGTCGGCTATCAAAGAAAAAACGTGAGCTGTCATGTTGTCAATTAGTTGCTCCAGTGCAACATCCTGTCACCTGCCTCAATGTGGAAGGTGTGTTCAATAGAAAAAATCTTGAGTGTGCACAAGTTCGCAGCTTCACTCACCTCCTGGGCCATCCGGGTTTCCATATGTCTCCCAGTTCAGCCGCGACTGCTCGTTGGTCAGACTGCATCGAGAGACAGCGTGAATGAATCAGTAACACTGAGAGGTGGAGCAGCAGAAAGTGATGATGGTAATCTGCAGTTTTGCATTCATGTCAAAGGCAAACTTACGCAGCATAGGCTTTGGCAATTCTCATGAATGTGGCCTCATCACCACCTTTGTCTGGATGGTACTTGAGTGACAATACACGGTATTGCTTCTTGATTTCTGACAGCGATGCGCCCTGGAGACAGAAAGATAGTCAAAGCACTTTATAATTCAACGCACTTCACAATATAAGAAACAGATACAAGTCCAATTGATGTAAAGAAATCTTGGCTTTGCGTGAGATAAAGATGTGAGATCCCTGATATGGTGTCTGCGTGTCGGTTTACCGGGTCCAAGTTGAGCACTTCATAAGGATTGTACTCCTGGTACTCTCTGTCCAGCTTGGACACTTTGTAGGCTAGCAGCAGGAACACAGCCCACCCAAACAACAGGGCTGCTTTCCTAAAAACGTTCACACACAAACAGAAAAACATCACACGAGAACATCAGTGCTGCGCAGACAACATCAGGCATGTCTCATTTTTCGGGAAGCTGTCACACTGTGACTCTCATTGTTTGGAACCATTTCTGCGATGCAAATCAGCCTCTGAACACATTCAATCGAAGCCTAAAATAAACATAAACAAACCCATCTTAGTCTGCTGCCTGCTAGGAGGAGGAGGGGAAGCCAGGCTCGGACATTGTTGTTGTTTAGTATTTATGCAAGGAAGTTGAACTTGTTTCCATGACAATGAGGAGAAAAAAATCTTATGGCTTGCTCTGCAGCATCTGTTGCCGTGACAACAGCTCAGTAGCCTCAGTGGTCTGAGGAACTCAACCAGAAAAAAAACAGACATGATGGAAACCTATAATAAACACCATCAGTATGATCCAGCAGTAAAGCGGAACCTGATACAGAGAGTTAGAGAGGAAAGCTGCAACGATCAATTTGATCCTAACGCAACTCTGCAGGAAGAGAATTTACAAACGCTGGCTGTTTCTTTCTGTGAGTAAACACAGGATGTTGATGTCGCTATCGAGGGGTCGAGGAAAACAGCTAAAGGCACGCAGTGGAGGAGCAGCACTTAAAAAGCAGGAGATCACCAGTAGGAATGCTAACTAGCGCAACTAAATGTTTACAGCCCACATAGCTGGGACGTTCACGCACAGACAACAACAGCTTCAGGAACAAAAAAACAGCACCGGCTTCAGCAGACTCATACAAGGCTTCACTACGCACGGCACAGCCTTTGACTCATCCTCACAAAAAAGTGACAACACCTCGACTGAGCTCCAGGCAGCAATGGAGGGATGACTGAGTATTCTCACTGTTAGAAACATTTCAGGCGAAGTCACACCCAGACAACAGCAAAGATATGTTGTTTGACAGCAAAGAGAGAAAAGCTTTCCACTAAACTGTGAGGAGTCACAACCAATCCTGTGTCGGATACCGTGATATCCGTGCGAGTTAAAGCCAAAATTAGCTGCCTGGATTATGTGTGAAAAGCAACGTAATCCCATGCATAATTAAATTAATGAATAATTCAGCGGTGTAATCGGCCTCGGCCACCACTATAAAAAGGAGTGTGATCAATTTTCAGCTTCCAGCTTCAATTCTCGAAGATTTCTTACCAAGAAGTCAGGAAATGGTGTAATATTGAGCAGCAGTCACCCCTCCCTGGAGTGCTGCTGTGCATGTTACCAAGCAAAAAAAGAACATCTTCAAATCTGATCGAGTGGACTCACTTTAATGTTGGGACGATGCTCTGCTGAGACTTCATTAACCTGAGCCGATACCACAGACACCTGCCGTGGACCCTGCGCAGGCTCTTCAGGCGAAGTTGTTCTAGGAAGGAAACAGTCGGACAGAGAGGTCACAGACACCTTATTTGAATAAAACAAAGGCAAAACTGATTATTGTGAGGCCATGCATGCAAAACAGAGAAGAGTATGTTATCAAGGAAGAATAATTTGGCTATGAGAAAGAAGTTAAACCAAAGACCATACTCTTAGCATAGATTTTGAAGTGATTCAGCTTGTTATCATGAATCTCAAAATAAGGAACGATTTAGAAACTTGTTCTTCGTCAAAGAAGCAACACCAACAAGTTTTGAAAGGACCATCTGAGTGGATCTTGCAATCATAAATTACATAAAAACAGATTATCTCTATTGTTGATAATCTGATAAGCGCCGTTTGATAAAGACAGGCGAGGAGAAGAGTGGGAGCACTCCATAACTGGAGCCTTAACTTAAACAACCAGCACTTTACTCCACACACTCGGGCTGTCGTGGCTGCATATTTCCAGTCAGACAGAAGGAGAGCCTGTGTGTGGTAAAGCTGGCAGGGTAACAGTGTGAACACCGGCTGACTCGTACTAAACTCCGTACAGCCACACAGACGTGGGCATCCTGCTGCTCGCGTCCACTTCACAGGTTTCTGGTTGTGTGTGGCGAAGCCGTGTAAGCGAGTGCATCCGCGTCGGGGTGCTGAACAACACACGGCACACTGACCAACAATAGCGAGCCCCTCAGTCCAACTGAGCGCCTCTCGTTCGGGTGAGTTTCTAAGCTAAGTTAGCTCTGAGTCAGACGTCGGGCCTTACCAGCATTCTGATCCCGGGGCCAGAGGTAATAAGTGGCCGGGATCACAATGAGTCCGACGAAGGACGTGAGGAAATAGAAAAAGGTATTGCCGCTGTCATCGTACTGGAACTGTTGTCCGGCCATTTCGTAGCGGCGCTCGGGTCGCCCTTCTTCTCCACCGCGGCGCTTCCCCCCTTCTAACCCAATGTGCAAGACTTGACAGACCGTTAGCTAGTCAGCTAGCATCAAGCCAGGAGAGCGCGATGCATCGGTGTACGTGGTGTACGCCTGCGCAATGTGCCGTCTCTTCTTCTGCTGTTGTATCAGAGCGCTTCGCGCGAGCTACCGCCTCCCAGAAGAGACCTCGAAGTCTGGAGTTTCG
>JAUESF010000019.1:1947969-1971181 GCA_032274765.1 Malacoctenus tetranemus | reverse complement strand
TGCGCATGTGCAAAGGGTAAACACCTGCATGGATCACAGCAGGAAGCTGGCAGTTAACATCATTGCATCCCAGCCTGTTTCAGTCTGAGGAGTAAATGGACTGCCTGCATGAAATGCAAAGTCAGTTTCATCTCCTGCAGCTTGAACCCTGATTGAAACTGCAAAGAAAAAAAAAGCAGCAAAAGCAAATGTTTTTTTTTGTGATCTTGAACACAATAGAGTGCCCCCCCCCTCTCTCTGACTGTCATTTTGTCTGCCAGCTTCCTCGTCTCTTTGTAGGCCTGCTCTGGTTCCCACTCACGTTGGAACGAGCTGAAGCCTTTTCTCAGAGTGGACCGGTTTACATTTCAAAGCTGGCTCAGCTCTCGGCTCCCTGTCACTCTGTCGTCGGCAGGTGCGCTTGATCTACAAGTCGCATGATGCCCCCCCACACACACACACTCGAGTATTTCATGTTCGGCGTGGGGAAGCTGATCCGCCGCTGCGTTGATCTCCGGCAGTTCCTCACATTTGCCTTGCTCTTACACAGACGGCTGGCCTGTGCGGCAGGCTGATTTGAATTCATCCAAATTGTCTGGATGAATAGTAAAAACACACCAGATAGGAAGACGAGCTTTGACATTTCAGACTCTCCTCTTGCTTGTTCATCTTCAGTTCATCGGGAAATCTCTGCAACTCCATTATAAATATTCCCAGTAGCGTGACACCTCTTTGAAGCCTGTCGTTCACACAGTAAAATGAGATAATATCACATGATGATCCCCTGGCATCATGCAGGAAGCCTGAACAAGCGCGTCTTTGAATGATGCAAGGAAAGACATGGAACCTGGCAGGATTTCAGGGAAAAGCGTTTAATGAGACCACTGTATCATTATTGTGACACACTGTCACTTTGGTGCCCTGTTAAGGATTCGCTCATCCGTGCTTTTAAAGCTTCCTTTCGTCCGTGTTTCAGCGGCGACGGAGACCGACGGTGTTTCGAGCAGGAGGACTTTGCAGCTTTGCTGTTTGCTAACATGACTGTAAACAGGAAATCCCTCTCTCTCCACATCTGTCTGCGCTGAGAACTGGATGCAGGTGTGCATTTCGTGTGTGTGGCTGCATCTGCGGCTTGACCGTGCCGGACCAGCGTAAAGGTCAGCCCCTGTATCAGTTTCATGAGGGGGAAAAAACCGGATACTAAGGTTGAGGGCATCACAGAGGCGTGTGTGAGAGTGTGTCTGTGGTGTTAGCGTGCTCATGGTTGGAATTAATGAGGTGGAAAAAGGTTGAACTCAGACAACTCTGGAATTCAGCTTAGCTTTTGTTTTGTGGTGTTCGATAATTGTCACAAGCATTTTTTTAAATGCAGCCAATCAAGACAAGGTGAAAAAAAGAGTTTAAATGACACTAAGTGAATCAAAATTAGGTTTGCTTGCAAGAAAAATGGTGAATGTTTTCACCAGTTTATATAGGATGTATCATTCGCAGTGAATAAATGAATATAAGAAATATCAAGTCTATTTTGCTGACTTGTTACTATAAGTCAGGTTGTGTTTTAGTTGATATTTTAGTCGAGAGCAGCACATTCATCACCACTATCCTGTAATTTCAAAAAACAAACGGTTTTAACGGTGATAAATAAACGTTGGTATAAGGACAACCTTCACTCCATGTCTGCTTTCATTTCTCAATTAGACACCCAGCGTCTGCACTCGAGTCATTCTCTCCTCGCCTTGAAAAAACTCTCCTCTCTCTCTCTTTCGCTCTCTCTCTTTTTCCCACCCCCACTCTCTGGGCAATAGGATAACAGAAGGTGAGTTCTGTCAGAGATGGATTCCCCCCTCCGCTCACCCGGGATATGCTGCCTCTGTTCATTTTGCCGTTCAAAGGACAGAGCAGAGAGGGGGGCTGAGCAGCAGGGGCAGAGAGGAGGGGTGATTTAAAGGGAAAGGGAGAGCCGGGGGTCTGAGTGCTCCCACTGCTCGACAGAAGCCTCGAGTATCATTTTGTTTCCCTGTTGGTTCCCCTTCCGACATTGTTGTGTGACAAAAGAATCGCTAATGCTCGGCTGATGATGCTCCAGGTTGCACTCAGTTGCAGAATGCTTGCGTCTGATGAAAAGTGATAATAGGAGCAACTTTTTTTTGTGGTTAAAACTGCGGCATGTTCCCCCAGAGAGCGCGCTCATAAAACCAAGCAATACCGTCTCCTCTCTCACCATGAGGGACTGTGGGCAGACTGACTTACAGTGCGGATGATTGCCGAGGTCGACCCTCTGTGATTAAAGGGCGCGATGTGTCGGCATGGTGATGAGTCTGGCTGCCTGAGAAGCACCTCGAGAGTGATCAATGAAGGTTGTTGAGAAGACGCAGGCCGTTGCCCGTTGTGCAAGGCGGAGGATCACTGAGGCAGAGATTGATACGGCAGTAAATCTGCTGTCGGCTTGCGTGCACTCGGTTTTGTGTGTTGGGGTGCACACTGCAGAATAAGCAGAGGGAGACGTTGCATTGCCCTACTTTTTTTGCGGCGCAGCTTAACTAGAGCCCCCACTCAATGAAGCTTATTCATGTGCACAGGCAGAGACACTGTCAGCATACAGCGCGCTGCCCTCGGGCCTGGTGTGTAGATGTGAGTCTGTGTTGTGTGTGTGTATGAGGTTGCACGGGCTTTTTTTTCCTGAGTCGATGATGCGACGGCGCTCTGTGGCTCACATGGGGTGGCGAGCGGTTGGGGGTATTTTCCATGAATTGATGAGCACGAGGACAAACACACGGTCTCAGGTCAGTGTGCATATTCAGACCAAATGGAGCAAAGACAACTCGGGGATGGAGCATCTTCTTGGGGACAATGGTCCCACTACTGTTGGCTGCTCGCTTTCCCTCCCAATATCCATCATCAGAGCTGGGGTGGGTGGAGGGTCCGGGTGGGTTCTGCTTGGCTGGCTCACTATTCCATGTAGGCGGTAATTTGTGAGTTGTGGACAGAAGGATCAGGGTTCTGTTGTCGGACTCTGTCGCCCTCTGGCATCAACACTGGCTTTGTGGTGGTATAAAATGAACATTACACCCCCCCTTCCTCTGCTTCCCCCCCTGTGACCTTGTCAATAACGTTTCTCCTTTCTTGCCTTTCACGTCCAATTCCAGCCAAGTCGTTTGTAATGTTCAATATGTTAAGTCACAGCATGCTGAGTATAAACATACATATTGACAAAGACTGCAGTTTTGTGTGACCCTTTAGACTACAAACTCTAAAGCCATGATAATCTGCATGCAGGCTGGTCTATGAATATGGATCCTCCATCTGCTGGTGGAGGACACTTTCCTCAGTGACTCGCTAAACACATCTCACACTGACTGATGACAAGGAGCGGGAATGCCTGATTACCTCATTAATTAAAGAATGGCTGCTCTTTGTGGCATGGTCTTGATAACACTCGTGTCTAATTGAAATCTGAAGGGGCCGCATTGGGGAGTCGTGGCTGGCGCTCTCGCCTCGCAACCAGAAGGTCCCGGGTTCATGGGGAGTCCTCTTTGTGTGTTGTCCCTGAGCATGCATGGACTTCCTCTCACAGTCTTAAAACATGCAAATAAGGTCGATAGCAGATTCTTAATTGTCTGTGTCTGTGTGTGTGTCTCACTTTGGCCTGTGATGGACTGGTTACCGTCTGTCGTGGTCATGAGCACAAAGCTGTTTGTAGGCTTCCAAACAAAGCTCACTCTGAACGTTTGCTCTGGGTCTGATTGATGAATCATCTCACAAACTGCCTGAACAGACGAGATTTACATCAGCTTTGCATTTCTTTCCCCTCCTGTATTGTACGAATGGCTTCGCATCGAAACGAATCAACGCAGGCCGAGTAATGAACCAGTTCACCAACATCTGTGTTCATTTGTGGTTTGACTCAAACAATGATGAGAACATTTCGCATCAGAATAACTTAGTTTGGATCACTGCAGTGAGCTTTACAATGTGACTGTACAGTACAAGCCAACAGCATTGTGTCCTGTGACATTTGTTTGACTCACCACTGCAACTAACTGAGCCTGACCCTGCAGACTTGCAGCATTAAGAGTTTCAGTGGGTGAAAAAAAACCAAACACAATTGTTCTTTTGAAATAAATACAGACATTTACTGTCAGCGGGAATACAGAAGCAGCATCAATAAACATGGTTATTGCAGCCAGGCTGACAGATTCACTCAGTGGGAGCTTTAGCTGGTCGGTTCTTTGACCATGTAACCCTCGTGTGTTTGTGGATCTGTTGGAGGAAGGTCATTGATGTGTTTATGTGCGCGCCGGCCAGGCAGACATTTCTTCATCGGACAAATATAGCCGCTCGCATCGTGTCTGTGTCCGAACGACGCGATGACACATTTCACGCAGCACCTGCAGACATATGCATGTGCTGCTAAACAAATCAGAGGTGTTGACAAGAAGGCCTCTTTGCAGGCAGCTACGTAGCAGCTGTTTAAATGACTTTAAACACACAGGCAGCAGCGAGGTGTCGAATGTCTGCTTCAAAGGCAAAGCTGAGGACAAAGGTTACAGAATGTTTACCCCCCCTTTTTGTGCTCTTTCTGAATTTTTCCGTCCTGCTGTCATTCTCCACACTTATCCTCCACTCTCTTGTCTCAACTCCTGACTCACTTGGACACCCACCCACCAGCCGTTTATCTTCCTCTGCCTCCTTCGCTCCGAGTTTTATCCCACTGGTGCTCACTGTGGCTTTCACGCAGATGTAGATTTGCCAGTTTAAGTCTGCCATCAACGCTGTACATCGCAAACACCTTCCAACCGGTTTGATTATTGCAGCGATGGTGTAATAACCTTGTCGAGAAGGATGCACACCAGCAAGTAATCGAAGAGAATTGCAATCACTCGAGAACAAAGGCAGGGATGATCAAAGGTTTGTCTGTCTCTGTCTTTCACCTATCCACCATGCACTGTCCTCTGTGCTGTCCATCTTTTAATTGGATTCATGCGTTGCCTTTTTGGGCGTCAGAAGGACAATACCATCATGATGGCTCAAGATGTTTTTTCAACCCTTTGGTAGATGAAGGGCAATCACTCAAGTTAGGGGTCTCATCTAGTCTGAGACACAGTAGCACAAAAAAAGAAGAATCAGATTGTAAATCCATTTGTCTGTGACATGGTTTCCCTTTTCCCAATTTGCATTCTCCGACCCAGACTTGTTTTATACGAAATCTGAATACTGATTAAAGATTGATAGAAAAACGAAGGGAAGCAGCGAACGTGCGCAGCAAGTGTCCCCACAGTAAGAGTGATAGGAAGAGACATTCACTTTTCTCCCGCATACACGGACTCTCTTGTCTCCCCGAGACTCCTTCCTCCTTTAATCACTGGTTGCAGTGTCGGCGGGCAGAAACAATTTATAAAACTGGCTGTGTACAAACACTGACTCACTCTCTCTGGTCGAGGCTGCGAAAGGATGCGAGACACTGTCATCATTCACATGTGTCTGAGAGAGGAAGACTCAGAGAGACGGCCAGAGAGAGAGAGAGAGAGAGAGAGAGAGAGAGAGAGAGAGGGAGAGAGAGAGAGAGAGGCTTGTTTTGAATCCCAAAGTCGGAAGGGGTGTGTTCGTTTTCTGGTATGTGTTGTGTTTTTTTCCCCTTGCATGTGTGTGCACCTTGTGCATGTGCAGGATGACTCTGCACATTTAAATGCAGTCAGTCAGCTCACTGTTTTTTCCCTTTCAGACTGATGAGTAAAAAGCCAAATCTCCAGTCAGCGTTTCATTTCGAACAGCTAATTGCTCCTGAATTTACGTGAAGTCATTATTTTTGCGCGCTTGTTATCACACCTGCCGTCTGTCTGGCTGCTTCTGACCCCAGTGCTATTGACGCTTTCAGGCTGTTTTGGCTGCAGGCGTTGTTTTTTGCACAGAGGACAAAGGTTCAACTGGGCCCCAGCTGTCAATACATTAGCCTCGGGGAGGAACTGTCTGGTAAATAAAAAACAACAAAAAAAAACCTGGAGAGTAAATCATGTAAACTGTGAAATAAAGTCGGAGAACAAATAAAGTTGTTTCCATGCTTGATCACCTGCAGGAGCACTTACTTCAGGATTTTAACCCGAGGAGGGATAAACAAAGGTAGTCAGATGTTTTATGGTGCCGTAATGTAAAACAGGTGTTTGTCAGCAGGTGTGGGGGGAAAAAGGCAATTGATAAAGTAATTGTTCATCAACTTGCAAATGAAATCTGGGTGAGTCTTAGAATTCTGATTCTCAGTTTCTGTGCGATGTTTTTTTTTAGTTCTAATGAATTAGGCTAATGATGGATTTACATATTCTACAGCACTTGTGCTCAAACTGGGGCCTGGTTTCCTCTGGGACGACACCACCGATCAGCGTGGGGGCCCGAGGCTTTGCCTGCTCAGAGGTTGTCAAATTTATACTTGCACATTTTAACGAAAAATCACGAGACACAGTCTAGCGTCTCCAGCAGACACGGAGACTGCCCACAGCCTTTTATTTTGAAGGCTTGTTCACTCATGTTGAAGTGTTTTTGCTTCACTGCAACGTCCACAGGCTTATTTTAGCACCTTTCAGCCGAATAATGTGGTCGGTATGAAGGTCTACAATGCCAGAACGGGTTATGAAATATTCACGGTGCTGTTATAAAGTTAGAAATTTGAATCCACAACAACTGTTCTAAAAGAGATTTCAGTGTTGACACCAAATTATGAGAGATGGTGAGCTGCTCAGTGTTTGCCCTCTTCTCATTCGCCCACTCTCGCAAAGCCGGCACTGCTTTCTATCACAGTGAATAACTCAAGATAACCACAGCATATGTGTTCGTGTAGGCGAGACAGAGGCCACTTGGATTTACCTCCCAGAGCGTTGATTACCTGGACAGCAAGCCACTAAGCAGATCAACACAGTTTGTTGCCGTTTGTAAAGATCGGATGCTCGGGATGTGGCATGCTCGCCCGTGTCTCTTTAAGTTTGGCTCTGCAGTTTTCTCGCCAGAAGAGATGTCGTCCGTCTTCAGTGAGAACTGCCTGAAACTGTGACATCACCATCCAGGTGCAGTGCCAATAATAGACTCCCCCCCTGCAAAAGCCTCTGATGCATTTGCAGGCAGAGCAGCAGGAAGTTAAATTTTAAATAAAGGTGCACTTGGGACAAAAAGTTGGTGGTCATCTGGGTCAGAGTGCAAGAAAATTAATTGCACCATGAGCTGGAAACACAATGCTTATAGTGCTGCTTACAATACTATAGTGTAGGAGCTGCAAGCCACGGTGAGATCAAGTGATGAAGGTATTTACATCACAATGAGCTTCCAAAATTCAGCATGCATAATCGTTGTTATTTTTAACTGCAAGTTTCTTTAGAGGATTAATTTCTCCCTCCCAGGCTCCTTTTTCTCCACCGTTCCTCCTCTCTGATATGCTGTGTCCTCTGGAGTGCAGCTGAATCAGCGTGGGAAAGGGCTTTTTGCTGCAGCAGCTAACTTTATCCAGAGAAGTCGCATCATCCATGCTGCACGGTTTTCAGCAAATTGCATCGCTGGAGGGCAATCGGAGCGAGGGGAGGGCAGAGAAGAGGATGGGGGCAGAGGGGGGTGGCTATTTAAACAAAATGTTTACATATTTTGTTTTGACATGAGCTCCTGTGAGCTCTTTTTTTTTTTTTTTTTTTTAAACTCTGGTTGTTTCTCTTTTGCTGCATCGTGTTTTGCCTCTGTCCTCTCGCTCACCTTGATCCACCCAGCTCGTTTTCCCCGTCCCATCCTCCCCTCGTTTCTCTCCGCCGCGCGGCAGTTTTCACTTCCTCTAACCTCGTTTCACTCCGCCTCCCAGGATGAATTCATCCCACCTTGAGCTCCTCTTGGTTTTTGATGTGACACAGCGTGGCAGCGGAGAGAAACAGAGCTGAGTTATGAGTTGTTTTTTTTCTTGCTGT
Source organism: Malacoctenus tetranemus (assembly GCA_032274765.1). Lineage (NCBI taxonomy): Eukaryota > Metazoa > Chordata > Actinopteri > Blenniiformes > Labrisomidae > Malacoctenus > Malacoctenus tetranemus. The sequence goes on along the minus strand of JAUESF010000019.1, from coordinate 1,963,271 downwards.
CGTACAATCCTCCCGTACCTTTTCTGTTTTTGCATCATCATCTCAGTGACCCACTTATCAGTGCACTCCTACATCTTAGCTTCTCCCTCATGTATTCTAATTACTGGTCTCATACATGCTCTTGCTTCCTTATGCTTCCTTTTCCGCCTCTCATCTCTGCATGGTTCCCAAACTTGCATCCCAAACTGTTTCTTTGTTTATCTTATTAAAACTTTTCCCTGTTTACTTTGTTATCTTAGCGTGCTACATTTTTAATGAAATTTTCTTTAAGAATGTGCTCTGAGTGTCTTTGCTCCTCGGTCTGCTTTGTCCTTTTCTCTATGGACTTTATTCCGTGCATGCAGAGGTGGCAACGACCGATTACTAAACAACTTTGTGCTCCTCCGTCATTGAAAATGCATCGTTCCAGGCAGAGACTGAAAGTCCCCTGATCTCTCTGCATCGGACGAGAACTCTCGTTCTTTCTTACACCCACACGCACATCACACACTCTGAGAATGTCCTGAGGGAAAGTGACAACGAGTCGACGGCAGCGCCGGCTGCTAACCCTGCATTTACAGCGTCTGCAGCCGACAGCTGCCGTGATCCACCAGCGAGCTCGTCTCTTCTGCGGCTGCCCGCGGGGCTGCAGCGATGCGGAGCTGCTTGAATATCAGCGGTGTCGTTTCTTCACTTCATAGCCATTGAATCTCACCTTTAAAACTGAGGCGGAACTGCCATATGCGGCGAAAACAGACCTGCGAGGCTTCCTGTGACCCCTGGCGGTGGTGGATGTTGTGTAACTGCTAATGTGTAGGAACAGCCAAACGAGCAAACCATCATAACAGCTTATGGCTGACAGTCGTCGTGCGTTTGTCAATGAATTTAATCAGATATTCTCAATAAAGTTGTTTTGTCTTTACACAGTAGCATACATTTTTTTCTCTCCCTTACAATAGAACACATCGGCACACTGACGGGCCATTTAGAGAAACCGGGACAACACAATCAAAATTAAAGCCCATCCTCACAGGAAGAACATGCAAACCCAGATTTTCTCTCCGTGACGCAAGTACAACACTGTCATGTCTCACATCTGTCACTTTGCAGCAAAACCAATTAAGTCTGAGTGGAAAAAAATGTCCAAATGATTCAAAAGAATTCATGAATCATCGATTGTTCATTTCATTTTTGTTTCCCTTGAATAAATTGACGTCACATCCTCCATCTGAACTAAATGAATGTAAAAGAAAATACAGCAGGAGAAGTCAAAAGTTTCATTGGTCGAGGGATTCTTGCGACATAAATCTCTCTAATATCACTGCTTTATCATGTTTTAACCCCCAGACTTGCTGCTTCTGCAGTTAACCAGCACTAGCTGCAGTATTATTTCCAGCAATTACATTAGCAGCCAGGCAAAAAAGTCATCGTGTAATTATCTCTTCAGGAAGCCTTTGTTTTTTTTCTTTTTTCTCCGGGTTCGGTATAAACTGGTCGTTCTGGTTCATGGAAGTGGGCTGTGAATAGGAACGGTCATGAATCACTTGGCTGCGCGAAGTGGTTCCCTGTCACCTGGAGTTTGACTCTTTGTTCTCGGGCAGCGTTTGAACTGAGTCTGAATAGTTTGTGGTGAATCAGCGGGGCCGCTTACGTGAGCTCTGATTCGCCTCGTCACAGATGAAGCAGACAGAAAAACGCTGCCGGCTGCTCGGCTGTTGGTTAATACGAGGCCCGGCGCACACGCCTGCTACACACAGGCTGCCAGTCTTACACTCTGGCTCGCTCATAAAAGTCGCGTTCATTGCAGGAAACACTTTGGTGCTTGTTGTATCTTTTGCACACACACACTATCTTTCCTCAGATACACGTCAGCTCCCTTTTCATCAGTGTATTGCTGCTTTTGAGTCAGTGTGCACAAACGTTGGCTCTGATCTCCAACTAATGCTGCATCTGTGCCCGCTTCGTGTGTTTGTGTGTTGCTGCCTGCCCCCTGTTTTTGTCCTGGCATTGTGTGCTGTCATTCTGTCGCCCCCTGTCAACTGGAAAGGGGGGGAAAATTAGTGAGCTGGTGGTAGTGGGTGTGACCCCCCCTCAGCTATTTCGGGCTCCTAATCAGCTGCAGGACAACATCTTCTGTGTTCATCTGCATGTTAAGCGTGAGTCTCCCCATTCTTCTCGGTGCCTGCGGCAACACAATTAAGTCCTTTTCTCATATGCTCGGCCTGCTGATTAGCAAGTTGCTGCAGAAGATAGATGGTGGCAAAAGCGCATGTGTGTGTGCGTGCACATGCATGTGTGTTTGTGTGTCGTTTGGTTCGAATGCAGACTATGTGGAAGTCGTCATCCATCACGCTGACAGAGGGTGACGGACTGTGTGCTGACAAGTTGAATAGTCGGGGCCACGTGCACTCACACAGACACAGCAGCCAAACTGAGTGATAACCCCCCCGAGAGCGGCTGATAGACAGGCAGGCCAACATAGATACGTCTCTATTATTAGGTGAATACTTATCTGCAGGAAAACAAGCAGACCACCATGCTTTCCATTTGTTGTTCCGATGCCATTCCTCTTCATTGCCCTCTTTTGACTGAGGCTGGAATGTTTGTGTGCACGTCAGTGCTAGAAATCAAACACAACTTTTCAAAAGATAAGTCAAAACACTTCCCCCCCAAAAAAACATCAACACAATCCTAATTTTATTTCAGTTGTGTCCAGATAACTCGGATGGTTCATTCGAATGGAGCCACTGAGGAACAAAAGGTTTCAGTCAATATGAAGTGTTTCTTCGTATCAAACACGTGTGCCAGACTTTTAGGTGTGTGTTTTCCTCACTCGTCTGTCATCGCTGTTTGTTTGAACAGCCATGTGCCAATGTTTCACGTTTCAGCCTCCACCCCTCTTCTAATTTCTCTATAATCACCCCGGCTATTGTCTGCTTTGTCTTCCCCTGATCCTTTGTGTGATTAACCAATGACATTTCACCTGTTTGCCTCTCAGAGACACAAACAACAGGATTACACGGCCCAGAGTTTGTGTGGCGTTACATTTCCGGAAAATACAGTTTCTTGTTGTATTAGCAAAGCCTCATTCAGTTGAAAGATATTAAAATGTCCCTCTAGTCTTGATTCTGTGTGACATTTGAATGTCATTATGTTCATCATCATCATCTCCCCCCCTCCACTTCCTTCCCTTTTATCTGCTCCTCATTTAGAAATAGCTCATCTTCCCTCTGATGTATTGCCTTTGCATATAACCTCACTTCTGTGGCTGCACAGCACACGTCCTCACGCTAATAGATGTCAGCTTTTGATAGGTTCCACCACATTCGTTCAGCCCACCGCCTCTCCTCTCTGTCTTCCCAAGAAGGGGGGGGGGCGGTGTTCAGAGCGAGACCCCACTCGCTAAGACGCAGAGAGAGATCTCAGAGTAAGAGGTCGGAGGGGATGCTTGTCTGTGGAGAGGCTGCTTAAAATGCAGGTTGCGTAAATGCCTCTTAACAGCTTAGGGGAAAAAAGGATGAAGGTGGGGGGAACCTTCTGCGTGTGGAAATGTGTGTGTTCGGGAGTGTCAAGTGTGTGTGAGCAAACAAGATGAGATTGGTGTGAACCTGACAGTCAGCTGGAAGATTTCTTTCTTTCATTCTGTGTTATTGCATCACCCAAACATGTAAATTCATGTTGTTTTGCACACAGGATGAGATTCATATGTCAGCAGTGCAAGTAATCCACTTCAGTCGTGTTGGAATGATCAACATTTCTTATTGTCATTTGAGGAGGATTTTTAATTAATTCCTGTGTCGGCCTTCCCACGCAAAGCTGAACACAGTGACTGAGCTTTGATGCTCAGAGCTGAAATCAAAGCACCGCTCCTTCCCGGCCGCTTCTCCGTCTGAATACCAGCGCGAGCTCCAGGCTGAGCCGTCCACAGAGCCTCGGAGACGCTCCAACACATACAACAATCACTCTCCCTTTTTTGTGCTTCCTGCGTGACGGCGACGAGGATTCATAACACCGTCTCGCTGTGGTTATTTTTGAGGACTGCAGGTCGGTGGAAGCCGAGAGGAGTCACTGTTAATCAGTGGTGTGGTCATAATGAATGGGATTCAAATTTGGGGCTAAAATAAACATTAAAGGCTTGGTTTTTTTTGTTATGACCTACATTATGGTTCATGTGCATCGATGTAGCTCTGTTATGTTAGTTACTGCACTCAACAACCTCTCCTATCTTCGTCCTGAACTTCTTTACCAGAACTGAACACTGGCACTCGATTAACAAATTGAAAACAGCCCAATATGAACATCTATAATCCAGAAACTGAATGACTAACTTCTGCTCTGCTGTAGTTCATTTGGATGTTGTTGAACGCCACCGCTCGGTGAAAGAAGCTGCGGTTGAACGTGGGTACTTGAGAGAATTTGGGCGCTGTGTCATGCGGGAGCTGTGTTGATCCTCCCCTGCGTGTTCAAACTGCACAAGCCCAGTGGTGAAATAAAACGAAGCTTGGAAACGTGGGACCTTTTGAAGTGGCGTCGAGCTGAATACACCCTCTAACCACGGAGCCACTAAATGGCCCAACCCTGGCACAATGACATTTCCATATGATGCCTGTTGCTAATAGGCAAACAGAGTTTGGAGCTGGAGGACACAAAGAGTTGAGGAGGCCAGCCTTGAACTCATGTAACTAATATCCATACTAAGTTTGCCTTTTTAATTTCCTGTTAGCCTCAGCTCATTTCGAATGCCCTTGTCGCATGACTTGTCTCGCTTTCAGCAGCTTTCTAATCAAGAGTGTTTGTGTTCCAGGAAGAGGAGATGCCGGAGGTGGAGATAGACATTGACGACCTGTTGGAGGTCAACAGCGATGATGAAAGAGCCAGTAAACTGCAGGTACGTTCTTGTCACTGGGTCTGTATCCGTACCAACAAGCATCGACAACAAGCATTGCTTGTTTAAAAATGATGACTTCACGATGGCTCATATCTTCACTTTATCAATAGAATCTCACTAAAGACTCCACTTCTGTCTTCTGCTTGAAGAACAATGAATGCATACAAAACATGAATGTGGATGGACTGCGAATAACTCATGTTTGTCTGACCCACTTTTGTCTACCTTCTGACTGATGTAGGTAATTGTGCCATGGAGAAATGCTCCTTTCTGGTTCACTCTGACCACTCCTTGAAACCCAAACAGGATGTTTTGTAAATGAGACGTAGCAGAAACCCCCGCCTTGTAGTCAAACGTGCTATTTGCCTGCTTTGCATGCAGCCTCATGACGTCCCCTGACACTGATTTCTGCCTTGACTGTTGTAACTATTAAAACAAAACATGTGCAAAATTATTTTTTGTTGCTGTTGTTTATGAGAGAAAGAAAACAGGAGCTTAAGTGGTTTTGACCACAGTGTTTAAAGTTGTAAAACCCTTTAAAAAAAACTGTTGTCTCTTCTCTTCATACAGGAATCATTAATAGACTGCTACAAACCAACAGAGGTGAGTTGATCTAGTGAAACTACCATCCTGACACATACAATAAAAAAGCCCAATAACTGTGACCTAAATAGCTCATGTGCAAAATAAATCAACATTATTGATGCTCTCGTGGCAAAGTTCGATTAACAGAGTATGGCACGATGACACTCCAGAGATTTTCCTGTTTCACTGCCAACTTGACCTGATTAGAGCTCAAAGGACCAGAAGCCACACACACACTCTCTGGCATACACACAGTGTTTATATGTGTGTGTGGCCTGCAGAGATTATGTAAAATATTAGGTGCCTGGGTTTGGGTGAAGTGGGGTTAAGCTATTTTGGTGATTAAAGGTGGTGCCGGCCAATCACATTACCACTACACACAGCGATCTTGCTGAGCCAAGACGCTCCATCTGTTATGTGTGGCTGTTTTGAGTGCTTGTGTGCGTGTCGGGGGGTCAGACCTGTGACAACCACTACAACTTCATGTCAGCAGCAGTCCAGTTAGGCTGGCAGGTGTCGATGTGTCTCACCTCCACACAGACGGCTGTCCTCTCTCGAGTAGGAAAAGGCACAGATGCCATTTTGAATGGGGATGAACGGAGAGAAGTGCAGGCAATAGAGGGAAAAGGTGAATGTGACAAAAGGGAAGATGAAGGAGAGAAGCGAAAGCCTTGCTGGCTGCAGTTAAGAGGCGATGAAGGACATGGACTCGGGAAAGGGAGGCTGTTGCAACGGCATGGTAAGAGAGAGGGATGTCGAGGGATATATGAAACGACAGCGAGAGGGATGTGGGTATATGAAGGCGTGGAGGGGGGAGAGAGGAACAAAGGGAGAGTCGGAAGACGGAAGCATCAGTAATTAGGTCATGTGCGCTGTCACCTCTGGTATAATGAGGAAGTTTATATTCCAGCGTTTTCCCCACCCTGGTCACACCATCGTGGACCAGAACATGTTGCTTGAACCCGAGATAAGAAAATCCTTTGCCCTGCTTCCTCAGTGAATTGCTCTGCTTTATAATCCAGTATTTCCTCCTTGCGATTTAGAGATGCCTCTCTGATAGGAGCTCATCAGAGGTTACATAAGTAGAAGTGAGATGGCCAGAATATGTGTTTAATTCAGCACATATTTTTATACCGTGGGGATTGATTTTCTCCTTTGCTGATTAAATAACCTGTTTTATGTAAATGCAACTACATCTCAGCTATCTGTGGAAAACAGATTTTACCAGGGTAAAACATTTCAAAATGCACATTGTATTGCAGGCTAATAACCTTACCCAAGTGTTCTTGTTAGAGATTAAATGTTGTCATCAACAGTGTGCATCTATGGGTTTAATTAGCCTCACGTAGCAGCGCCAAAAGATTGACTAAAGATGATAGAAATGTGCAACGTGGAGAGAATATTTTTGACACTATAGCTCGCTGGATGGATCGGAGTTTGGTTTCAGCAGAGCCAAGTTTGTTGCTCTAATGCTAAGCTAGGTAATTCATCAGACTGACAATATTAAATCTAGAATTGAGACATTGAGGGTAACATTCTGACATCTGTCTTTTACCTCCAGAGCTAATTGTCACACGCTATTTAGATGTGACCTGCCTTTCGTGATGACTAAGAGAGGTGTGTGTGTGTGACACCAGATACTCGTCATCGTCTCTGTGAACGAGTCTCAAGTGACCAAATCAGATTTTTTCTATCTTATTGTCTTCACCGGAAGCTCCTCGTGTCATTTCAGGACTTGCTTGAACTTGACTTGCTTGTTTGTGCACACATGTGAACCCCTGTATATTTCTCTCCTCTTGTCTCTGCAGGACTTTGTCCGGGAGTTGCTGGGCAGGATAAGGGGAATGAGAAAACTCAGCGCTCCGACCAAGAAGGGCCTATAATGAGTTTAAAAGTCAATCATCAATCCACCATAAATCATCTCGGTTCCACTTGCTTAACCCCACTCAACGAGGACTGTCGTCACACGGAATAATTTATCGAGACATCCGTAGCCATTCTGCAACCTGCAAAACACGCACCGCAACCATGCAGCACGACCCTGTTCATTTCACAATCACACAAGCGTCTCAAGATGTATAAATAATATTTGACTGTTGAAAAGTACATAAGCCGAACAAAAGCCGACATGTTTAAATAGCTACAATAAAAGGTGAAGCGCTGGAATGTGCCACAACTGCAGCTGTGCTTCGACATGTAGGCCACCGATAAATACATTTTCAGCCATTTCTTAAAAAAAACAAACCTTTTCAAACCAACACGTACAAACAAACAGCCATATAGACTAAAACACCGATAAGGTTTAAAAAGGGAGGCGGTTATAAAAAAAAAAAGAATTTTAAAGATAAAGAGTTGCAGTGGGTGCGACATTAGCTGTAGCACTATGTGAACGCAGTGCTTCATGTTTTTTGTCCTTTTTTTACTGAGGTGTTTTGCTGTTTTGACTTTTAGGAGGGAAAAAAAACAAACCCAATGTAATGTATGTTGCCATTTCTTGTTCATGTGGTTACAATGTGGTCTTCAGCCGTTTTTAGTTTGTCACCCTACCTACTCCTGTTCCATCAGCGCTTGCGAATGTGACGACGCTCTGGTTTTTTTTTTTTTGGAACGCACCAAGCGTTTGTTGCATCAATTCTGTCTTTTTGTGAGGTGTAAACTCTGAAAAGAGCGGGGCTCGTCGTCCCACTGTTCCAGTGTACTTTTCACCGCAGCAAGGCATGATGGGTGTTGCAGTTCTCCGCGTACGAGACTACAAAAACCTGAATGATTGGCAGCCTTGTCACAACTCATGTGTTCTGGTGTTTCGTCCCATGCGCTCCCTCATCAGGATACATATCAGTTGGTCATTTAGGCTTAAGCACAAAACCCGAACACTGTAGTCGTTTCTCACCTGGTTCACTTAAATCTACGAACTTATCTCTCCGGGAATGGGTGACGTTGCCTTCAAGGACATTCAGGATCAGTTCTCTTTTTAACCCAGCACTTAACCTTAACCTGCTGACAACCTGTAGGCACATAGAACAGAGTGAGGACAACTTGAAACTTTTGACACTTCGACCTGTCAAGTCCTGCGAGGAGAGGCGTGCCAAAACTGAGTTATTACAGTCTTAATGTCATACGTCATGGAGGCATCAGAGTGAGGCAGCGTTAGCGCAGAGCTCGTTTAGGATTTTCTTTGAGTGGGCACAGAATCTAATGATGTTCAGTACCTCGCCAGGTTGCGGAAGAAAAACACTGCATCGATATAATCCCAGGATTGAAAGGATGGATTTAGTTATTTATTGCCGTTGATTACCTTTCTCCGCGCTGACACACTCTAACACGTAAGCTCTGGTACAATCAGATCTGTTGCTTGGGTTGGGCCCAGTTTCACTCCCGAGCTGTCGACGGTGAACCAACCGGAATGGAGACGACCTAAACCTGCGATGTGATGAAAACACTCCGCTGCCAAAGACAATAGAAGGGCGATGTTTGGTTTGAACACAACACTTGCAAAGCACCCGTCTTGCATGCTAGAAAACTGAGACAAAACCTTGATGAAGAGTATATTATAAACTTATAATCAAGCAAAAAAGACAGTTTCTTTTTTTTTTTGTTTTGACGTAGCTACCATGTATGACTTTGTAGGACTTTTTGTTTTCCACACAACGTGGCTGTCGCGTTGTAGAAAAATCCAGGAGATTTTAAAAATGGTGCTGTTTTTGATGTTCTTCCCAGAATTTGGTTGTAAGAAAAAAAAGAGAAAATAAAGACATTTTCACTGTTGACGGATACCAGAGAAATGGATCTGTCCTCGCTGAAGGAGTCTAAAGTGGCATCCTCTTTACATTTCTAGTTCTCAGTCCGACCCGGGCCGGAGTGGCGTCACCACGCTAAGCTGGCAATGGTTCATTTGTTCAGAGATCAGGTGTTTTTTTCTTGTCCCAGCTCGGTAAAACGCGGGCGGAAAAGTCGAAGAGGAAGCCATTACGGGCGACTTTGGTGTGTCCAGGAATGGTGTCGAGGTACTCTTGTAGGATTTCCCTCTTAGGAACCAGTTCAGGGGCGAGAGGCTGATATTTTATAATTCATGGGATTTTGTGTGGAGAGTATTTCGAACATGTCCATGCTAGAAAGCTTTACGTTTGCATGTATTTTTAAAGTAGCATGTCAGGGGCGGGGGGAGAAACATTTTCTTGGCCTAAAGGTTTTTATTTGACGAAATAAAACTTTCCTTTTTTATACCTTTTATTATTAATTATTAATGTTATTAGGATAAAAATATAAAACTTTTCAGCTGCAGTTTTGTTTATCTGTACATCCACGATAAGCGTTCTTGTTTTTAAACTGTACTGTGGTGTGTGGTTTGTTTTTTGCTGATAATAAAAGGCAGAATGACTCTGTACCATTCAAAAAAAACAAATGTTCGACTTGTGTAGTTTTGTTATGCATGAGACATTTTTTCAACATGTATCATTTGAAATTGTTTTGGAAAGTTTATTTAATGAAAAGATCAAATTTGAAACAAAACAAGCATCAGGCGATGCTCGACAAAATATTTTTCACAGGTGTGTTCTTTCTAGATACGTTCCCATTCATGTGTTCTTTCATGTGACTGTTTTCAGCGGGGGGAGGGGGGCGTCTCGGAGCATCATGGTTGCCAATGTGTTCCCTCTCAGTTCCCCACAGTGTGCCAGTAGTTTAGTGGGACACTCCTGCACGCTGTCTGATTCTGTAAAGAGCTCATCAGGCTATGACATGATTGCTCAGTGTGCGCATGAGTAGCCTTTCTCTGCGGCATGTCTAGCCCCATATGGATGAGCCGACTGGCCTACTGTACATTGTTGCTGGGTAGAAAGTGCCCAACAGATTTTTTGCGGGGGGGGGGGGGGGGGTTAGGACTGATTAAAGAGGAGTCTGACAGTCTATGGAGGAAGTACAATTGAAGTGAAGACGTGATTTGTGAGGTATCACCTCAAACTGAAGCACGTTCATTTCTACAGAGAAATCTTCTTTCTGGAGAGGAAACAGACAGTGAACGTGGCCCAGCTTTCTACCCCCCCCCCACCCCCCCTGCAGAAAATGCATGATAACGAAGGTCTTCTGATTCACTGACACAGATTCCCAAACAGCCCTGTGGATTCCACTGCAGGAGTCAGAGCTGCACACATGCCGCTGCTGCGTATTCGCAGGGACGTCGAGCAACAGCGGCGTCACTGTGACTGAAGCGTGGCCGTGTGCCTTTAAATTCCATGACCCACTTTTCACAGCTGGGGCTGGCTGGCAGCGAATGCTCGTGCGCACCGCCTTGAATAATTGGGACTGCAAGGTGAATGTGAGGAGAATAGTTAAGGACGGGGTACGGGAGCCCCCGAGCCCCCCCCCCCTCCAGCTCCAGCTCCAGCTCCAGCTCCAGCCCCAGCCCTGCTCCCCGCCAGCCAAGCCTGCCTGTTCCAGTCAGCTGGCCGCTCACCAGCCAATCTCCCACCAGCAGAGCCCTTAAGTTGCTGTCGGTCATGGCACTTCAGAGTGATGAAAGGGAGACAGTTGGTTGACAGAGGAACGAAAATGTGTGGACGTTTGGAATCACACGAGACCAGAAGTGGCGTCCTAATGATCCATTACCGGATCGGCGCCGTCACGAGAGAACACAATGCAACATATCATCCACTGGGAGACGGTCCTTCAGCTCCTGCTGTAAAATTTGATGCCTTCCCATCCCCCCCCCTCCCTCCTCATTTTCACTCTCTGTCTCCCACATTTTCATCTGCTGCGACTTCACTGTCTTCTCCCCTTCTCCCTGGTGTGATCCATCATGCTGTATTTCACCCCAACAGAGAGAGTGAAACAGGAGGGGAAGATTGACAACACTGAGAAACCAGAAACCATGTGACCAGCGCAGTAAAGGGAGAGATGAAGGACGGGGTAACCACAGCAGTATCATTACCTGCTACTGTGATACTGAGGGATAAATCCAATTTCGTGTCTCGTTTTGTTGGACCCAACTGCATGATGGGAGGAAAACTGCTTCTGCGACCAGCTCAATCATTCACATGACGGGGAACTTGGCAGCACAGTGTCACTGATTTCACTGACAGAGTGTGAGAGATGAGAGGTTTTTCTTCGGTCACCTCGATGATGCTCCACGTCTTTACCAGCCAGCGACTCGTCGCTTTGGACCGTGACACATTTTCACCACTAAAATATGGAGTCGAACAGACGACAAAAAACTTAGGTGACTTTCCACAAGAATGTGTTTCAGCTGCTTACTGAATATTTCATCCTACTTTAACCTGACCTACAATCAAATCCCTCCAACAACCTCACTTTCTCCACTTTATAAATACTATATCACACACATGCACGTGCTCCACTTATGCCGCTTTGCATGTGTGTGGGAGCACGCACTGCCTCTCACGGGTAATCTCTTTAATTTCACTACACTGAGTCCATTCACTTCTACACTCCAGACATTAATGTAACAACTCTTGCTCTTTTAAACATGGAAGAGAGCAGGAGTGGACGGGTTCACACACACTGCGCTGTCTCCGTGGAGTCAAGAAGACAGGGCTGATTTGACAGAATAGACCCAGTATGTTGGGAACAGAAACACGAGCCACTATCAGAGTATTCACACAAACAGTTAGAAGAAACTCAAAGTTAGCAGCACATTTTTTTATCCTCAGCTATGGCACAAGAACGGAGCCAGCAGAATAATTTTATATTTGTGAATGAAAGCTCTTCCAATATATGGATGAAAACTTTTCAAAAAATTCTCGATTGTTTGCATTGCAAATCCAAATCCTCACAACTGATTGGTTCGGATACAGTCAGCTTTGTTGTGTGTTTAGTGACTTTAGCTTCCCTTTGAAACCTACTTGACACAAATGGCTGGATATCAGACAGGGCACACTGCTGCTACAAACAAAGCGTAATACTAGCACCATCATCCAGTGGATTAATTGAGGGATTTAGTATTAATAGCACTATTTACTTGGGTCACTCGGCCATATGTCTGCTGGCCTGTTTGCTGCATGAACAACCTGTTTTCGAGGTTTGTTTACTTTGCTGCAGTGGCGAGATCGGTCAGCTGGAAAGAGTCTCATACAAAAAAAATCCAGTGTTTTCCCTCTGTGTTTGTGCGCGCGCGTGTGTGAGTGAGTGAGTGAGTGAGTGAGTGAGTGAGTGCGTGCGTGCGTGCGTGCGTGTGTGCGCTCAGGCAAGGGCAAGTCCATTTGGACTACATGGGGAGGATTATGTTTGGGGATCTGTCTATCCACAGGGGTGGGGGGTTCAGATCATTCTCCTTTATGCCATCTGTTTTGGGTGAATTATGTAGAGACAGAGATAATTAAAAAGGTGGTACTTTCATTAGACAAAACAACACAGACGACACGCTGAGCACGTTTTACAAGAGGATGTTTATGGATGTGCAACGGGAAAAAAATGCAATTTTCAGCAAGAAAATTAAGATTCATTTCCTGTGAATAAACAATGTTGACCTATATTTTATCTTAACATCACACTGTTGTCGAAGCAACACAATGCTATTCCTACGGAGGCAGAGCCGAATTTTTACACTGCTGCTTTTCGCTCTTTCAATTTGTTTGCAAAAGTCATAAAGATCCGTGATAATGGTCCAAACTGTCGAATCAGAGACACCCAAAATTTGTTGCTATGGAGAGGCAGTGGCTTCTGTCTGCTGCCTGGGAGGTGGCGTGAGGATAGAGAGGGAGAGAGAGGGCGACTAAGGCAAAAGCACCAGACACAAAGAGGTAGACAGAGCCTTAAAGTAAAAGTGAAGAGATACAAAAGAGAAAAACAAAGTCCTGTGTATAGAGTAAACTGCGGAGCGATGTTGTCAGAAGTGATCCGTGGTTAATCATCTGCTTTTATGCCTGCAATGAGAATTTGGCCTCATTACAGTTTGTAGCCACAAAACAGCAATTATATCTGTACTGGAATGAGTCTAATTATGAGTTGAGAAGAAATTTCTGGTTTCAGCATCCATGCAAACATGTGCCAAGCTCATAATTTGATGCCCTGATTAGGTGGTCACACACATGTTACAGACCACAAACACCCCTGCTTTCAGTCACAGCTGAGGACGTGCACTGCATATCAATCCTCCCAGCGTCTCGCACCACATTTCCTGCTCTCGTTGCGATCAACTGGCCAGAAGAAGGAGGGATAAAAAAGGTCATTCTGTGAAATTTCACAGCCAACCTGTGACTACCTGTCTCTAAAGTGCCATCGTCACCAGACTGACTTCAGCTTCCGTGTTCATCGGTGGGAACGTGTTACTACTGTCAACACAGCAGCATTCTCTGCAGACTGCCGGTTCAAATTCAATTTGTACAGACCATGTGTTGTTTATGCACAAAAAAACAAAAAACGGTCCGGCTGACCTCAAATGTACTCGGATAAATCACTGGCCCGGGCGCTGCATTATTTGATCACTCGATTCAGATGTAAATTTAATCGGTGCCTTGCGTGCATTAATACTTTCAGAGTCTGCTGTTGTTTTTGTGCTTTGCTCTGAGTTTGAGGATGTTTATTGTGAATAGACATCTTCCTTTTTCAAGGAATTTCTTCATACAATCAGTGTTGCTGCAAGAACACAACATTTACTGTAACATTTTTCTGTTAATTTCACATTCAGATTGTGTGTCATTGGATGGTTTTCTTGGTAAATTTATAAAAAAACATTATGTTCAACTCTTTTCGACCAAAATTGTATGATTTGACTGTTGTTAAACAGTAACAAGGATTCAGTAGTAAAATCCATTTGTTTTATTAAAATCCCTTCATATAAACATGCTGTTTGTTCCTATGATACTGATCGCGCTCCTTAAACCGGCGCTCTTAATCTAAAAAGCGATCTGACCTCCGCCCTGACGCCTGTCGGCTCCCCCACTAGGTCTCCTGCAAGCACACACGCATCCGTGTAAGAGCAGATATTCTCCCCCAAACAACCAATGAGGAGCGAGATGCTGCTTGTCCTCAAAATCAGCCTTTTCCCCCATGAAGCCGTTATTCAGCAGCCTCCCCCACCCGCTGTTTCTCAGCATCTTGAGCGAGGAGCCCTGAGCATTAACCAGTCTGCAATCTATTTCCTTTAACTCGGCCTTTAGATCATATTTGGATCAAGTAAACATACATTAGCAAGGCGGGTATATAGAGTAGCCTATACACTGCTTTATTTTGTAAGTATTAGCAATAAAATGAAGGTTTCTCAATCAGTAAAAATCCCTCTGGGACCAATTACAGACAGTTAAAGGAGCTCTCTATCACACACTTGTGAAGGCAGTCAAACACACATGACCCTGAACCCCACTCTGGGCTTAACTACTCCTTGACTTAACCCTCGGGCGAAACAAACACTGGAAAGATGAAGAAGCCGACTCCGAGCACGGACACTTGGAGAGGAGAGGCAGGGGATCTCTGGCTGGGGGGGAATTTCCTGTGTGCACAGCGTCAAAGGTTTGGTTGAAACATCAGAGTAAACATAACATGGCTACAACAGAGATGCTCTCAATTCACACTGATCTTTTTTTCTCTTTTCCTTCGGCCCCCCCCTGCACCCTGCCAGATACCAGCGAGCCCCCCCTCTGTGTGTGTTTATCTGCCTGTTTGTCAGTGTGACAGCGCATACCTACAGGCCAACGCTCTCTTCTCCACCTCCTCCACCAGAGGAACTGCCAAACAGCTGGTTGCCAAGGCTGCAGATTTTCTTCGCGCCAATCAGGAGCCATTTTACTGAGGGTCCACATATGGGGAGGGAGGGGGCCTAAACCGGCACAGTCTGGTAAATAGCAGAGATGTGAGCAGAGATTAGCGTACATTAAGCAAGAAAAGGACCGACATTACT
>JAUESF010000019.1:1932331-1946378 GCA_032274765.1 Malacoctenus tetranemus | reverse complement strand
CGGTGGATAAACACGGTCCGTCCTGGTCACTTCACATATGTTTTCAATCTTTCCCTTGTTTTCTGTTTCTTTGAGGTATTTGAGCGCTTTTTGAACATCTGGACACCTGTTGCTTTAACGCGTCTACAGGCGCGTTCGGTCGACGTGACAGGTGAATTAATGGGAATGAACGGAGGCTGCGCTGCGCTCCTTCCGTGACTGCAGGCTATAACTTTATTTAGGGTCCTTTCCCCTTTTTTTGCTGAAGATTTTACGCGTCTAAGTCCGTCTCTTCGTTGCAACTCGTTTGTTGTACCGTCAACATGTGCGTTTTTTCCGGAAAAGTGGACTCTGCTCCTAATCTATGACGTCGACATTGATTAGATTTCACTTTCAGGACCCAAAGAGACCACAGGTGTGCGGCTATGCTGCACTTTTATTGTGTATTAAAGTGTGTGATGCACATTTTCCTTTTCACCTATCGGAGCGTTTTGTGCTGTCTAAGACTGTTACTTTAAAACAATACATTTTTTTATTGGTATATAAAAGTTGCGCTTGGAATGTAGGCGAATTATTTTTGGGATGAAAAGCCTCTCTAGCAGCAAAAGTTTTTGTTTCTTCCTCGTCAAAAAGGTTTTGAAATACAGTCGACGCAAACCTGCCGGTCGCTGCTCTCGTATTTGTCGCGCTCGGTTTGCTCTACTTGTTTAACTAGCCGCGCCCCTAATTAGTGGTGCGACACCGGGTGCTTCAATCCACTCCTTATGCCGAGTGCCTGCTGTTGCACTATTATTGAGATGACTGCGCATATCTGACAGTTTAAATCGGTCAGAAATGAACCTTTGAGGGAAATGTAGTAATATGAGGAGAAAAATCTGAGGCGACTCAGTGAAACAGCTCTGCCTTTATTCTTCTCCTTTTAGAGCCCGAACTTTGACTGTTGGGCTTCGTTCAGAGTTGTCCACTTCATTTGGACTGACATGCGTGATTCTTTTAGGATCCACTCTTATTGTTCTGTGTAAAGAGCCAAATTGATCAACACTTTCAGTTTACTTGTTAAAGTTGCTGATGATTGTATAATGAAACGGGGATGATTGTATTATAACATAATAATTAAAGGTCTGTTGCAATAAGATTAAGTAATTGCCTTAGCTCTTTAGTTTACAGTGGATTTTCCTCCATCTGCATGGAACTGACAAAGAACTGTTATTCTAACTTGATAACAGTTTCATGTTTCATCATTCACATATTATATTTCCATTTCATATACGTGTCTGGTCCACGCATTCGATAGGTGTGAGAAGGGTGTGTAGCTGAGCCTATCGGGTTAAAGTCTGTGTGTAGGGTTACGGCACGGCCGTGTCCTGCAGGGACAAAGATCAGATTGCTCCTTGGTGAATGTGTGTGTTTGTGCAGCCAGTGCACCCAAAAGAGATGAGAGCTTGAGGCCTTGAATTCCTATATATAGCCTGTGAATGAGGTGGGACCAAGTTTTGAGGTACCAGTTGGGGGGATGGGGGGGGGCAGATTTCTCTCAGAAGCCTTTCTCTGTTTAACATACAGGAACATGGGCGTCACAACATTTGTACCGACTGGTTTTAGTGGTGTCAGTGGGCTTCCTATCAAGCGACCTTGGGCAACTTTACAAGCCTTTTGCCTCATTTCTGTACTGACACCTGCAGTGTCTTAGATTTAATCCCACCTTCTTCATCTTGATCTCTTTTCTTACGCAGTCATTTTTCACAGGAAGTACCATCATAGACAGTTAAAGGCTCAGGATCCAGTATTACACTGTAATTACCCAGTAAATGTATGAATGGTGATGCACTGCGTATTGTGCCCTTGGAAGGAGCCGGCAGGACATAAATGGGATGCTGTCCATATTTGTCATATGTCAGATGACTGGTGCCTCTTTAAGTGCAGGATGGGGCGGAGCCAGAGACCATGTGCTCTCTGAACACTCCCCTTCCACACAGGCAGCTCCACTGCTACATTGTATGGTTTGGTGTGTGCGTATGAGGTTCAGTGTGTGTATGTGTGTATGCGCGAGTGAGTGACTGCACTGCATTAAAGTGAGCTTGTACTTCGCTCCCTCACTTGCACTCTCGGGCTCTTGTCATTGGTCTATGTGCAGCTGTTGTCAGGGAAACCTTTTTCCCGGAACCGGCTCACCTTGCACCGCTGAATCCGCACTGAATATTTTAACAACCCATGTGCCCCCAGTTACAAGTGTGCGTGCGTGCACGCAGTGTACAGTCGGTGCATGTGTGATGCTATTCTTGGGACAAGTTTACATTGATAGAGCAGATCTGGGAGCAGGGAGGAGAGAGCTGGGGACGGAGGGGAGGCACTGCAGCAAAAGTAGTGACCGTTGAGGAGTGCGGGAGTCACCCGAAGTGCAATCCTTCCAGCTCTCGCCCGGGCCAGTCTCGTGGATTAAGTCTTCTTTCCTAAGCCAGACGACAAGAGCTCATCCTCAGACTCTGTCGCACTCTGTTTTACTCTCTCTATGCCTGGCACTGCCCTGGCAGCCAGCATGGACGTTACTCAGTGAGCTGCTCTGTGTGCCTCCTTCACTCTCCCCCAGCGTTGCGCTTCACTTTATCCTTTACTCATCATTTTTTACCCTTCTCCTCCTTCTCTCCTCCACTGCATCCGCTGCCTTCCGTCTTCCCTCTTCTTTTCTGTCACCTCCTCGTCCTCCTCTCCTCCTTCCCCCTCCCCCCCCCCCTCCTCTTCCTGCTGCCTCACAGAGCAGCAATGTGTAGCCAGGAGAAAGTAGCTGTTAGCTTTAGCTCTTAGCTATCTACGTCTTCACAGAGAAGGGGGTCTGTAGGGGTGACCCTGTCTGCAGCCACCCTCTGGCATCCAAGGCTACCCTGACCCCCCCCATACCCCACCCGCCGATGCAGGGTAGGATGGGCCGGGGTGGGGTGAGTTAGCCAGGGGCTCAACAGTTAGCAAGAGGGCAGGCGATGCCAAAGAGTAAAGGACAAGGAGAAGGAGGAGGAGGAGGAGGCGGGTGTCCTCAAGACAAGCGGAGGCTGAGGAAAGGAGGCAGCCGCTCGGCTATCCCGGCACTCTTCACCATCACTGAGGAAGAGGAGGGTCAGAGACGGAGAGATGCCCGCAAGAGGAAGAAAAGAGGTAGGAAGGCAAAGGGAGAGAAGTGACCAGACAGGAGCCTAAAGTTAGTACACCTGTCAGGTTATGGGATAAACCCCCTGCTCAGTTAAACTACTTGACTGTGTGATTGTGACAGTGGTGCATTAAGGGTCTTTGTATTTGGGGCAAAAAGATAATCAGGCAGTCTCCAGGGAGTTGCAGGAACTGACAGTCTCCCTCATTTAAAAAATGTGGATCGTCATTGCCAAATATGCTCGTGTTTTGTGAGATAATAGCAGTGATAGTAGAAGCTTTGAAGGTAAAGAAGAAATTGATGCATCATTGTGTTCTGTCACTGAAAGTTTTTGTGTATTTTTGTGGTTTAATCCTGTGGGTAGAAAAATTCCCTTGAATTCATCAAGCTCCTTGGAGAGACAGCGGCTTATTGGGACTGATGAGAAAGCACTGTGTGTGTGTGTGTGTGTGTGTGTGTGTGTGTGTGTGTGTGTGTGTGTGTGTGTGTCGGTGGAAATCAGCTGACGAGGCAGGATTGGTTCAAGACAAGGTCAGCAGATGAGAGTGGAGGTGTTTCCCACTTCACCTGTGTGCGCGTACAGTTGCGATGCTTCACTCAGCAGAGCAGTCAGTCAACAGGACGGCGTCAGTTTGCCATCACAGCAAGTTTATATGTGGAACACTTAAAAATTCAACTTTACAGGACGAACTTGCCCTCGAAACATTAACCTTCATATTATTGAGATTTGCGATAAGAGATCTTGCTAGGTCATCGTTCCTGCAGCACTTAGTGTCTGTTTCCCAAGGTGAGAAGACGCAATGTTGTGTAGGTCTCTTCAACTGAAGCTAGACTGGTAGATGTGAAATGTTATCTTCTTTTGTGAACACAGTAACAGCGAACTGTTCTACATTCGCAGACCAAAGATTGAATATGAACAAATCAATTAGTTTTGCATGATTTGTATGTAATGTGAGCAGATGTTCTGCACAGAAAAAGCTGAATTGAACCTAAACCGTCCTGACTGATCGTGTATCTGAGAGGCCACCTGCCACGTGGCATCCATAAATGGAGGCAGGTTTGTAGTTTCATTTCTGACCGGCTGTGTTCCCCTTTGAGTGTGATACATTCTTACACATTGAGGTTTGCTGTTCCCTCATGGAGCAAACATTTATGAAAGTGCTCGCTTAAATCATGAATAATAGACAAGAGGAGATGGAAAGAAAGGGGGGGTGGATGTGATTGAGAGCTTGTGCAGTAAGCATCATCTCACAGTATCAGGTAACATCTTTGCTCACATGTTTGGCGCTGTGCATCTTTCAGTTCTTCCAGGCGACTCCTGCTTTGCATTAAAGTCATTTATGGGCTTTATGGTGCATCCGTGAGGCGTGATGACAAATTGTGTTTACCGACTGACTGTGGTTACGTTACTTAATGGCTTTTGTGATGACTCCAGTCCTTCCTGTCACTATCTGAGCTCAAACACAGCCGCAGTGTGAAGTGAACGCAGCGCTGCAGACTATAAAAGTAGCATCGACCAATATTGCTCCCGTTATCAGGCCTGAATGTTTGTCCTGGTGCTATAAAGGAAGATCCCTGCCCCCTTTGCCTCTCTGGTGGTTGCAGCTTACAGTTTAGCTTAGCATTAGCAGCAGCTAATCCTCTCAGGCTGCAGGGGAGGAAGGAACAGCACAGTGTGCCTGCATGCTACCCACTGGCCTGGACAGCAGAGCATTAATCGCTAACTCTGACCGTTTAATCTGACTGGCAATGAATGCAGATAGACTGGGGGTGGGGCGCGCGCACACACACACACACACACACACACACGGAGGGAGGTAGGGGCAGATTAAACAGTCACACTCTCCCTATGTCTCACTCTTGTTACACATGCTCTGGTTACACACATACAGATACATACACACACGGACAAAGGATAGGGGCTTTAAGAGTCACCACGACCTGTCTCACAACGACACACAGCACCAGTGACACTGACCGAAACTGTCTCTCGTCTGTTGCTCAGGAGGCTGTTGTATTTTTTTTAAGGGATTTTTGTCTCTTTTGGCTTTCTACTTAGTTTCCCTTGTGGATCGTGGACTTTAAAGCGTCTTTTTTTCTGTGGTCAAAGATGTTGACAGGAAGTAAGAACGCCGATACTTCGAGTGGACTAGTTGGAGTGGGACAGTAGTTAGGGGGGGTCAACAGGTCCCATCCTGTAATCGACACCCCTGGAATTATGAAAAACAAATCAGGTAAAGATGCAGTCATGCTCTGACCTCGTCCAGCACGAGTCAGGAGCAGGAAATGTGAGCAGAGGAATAACCACCAATACATTTGACAACACCAGTTGTTTTGTAATCATTTTTCAACCGTCCTAAATATGTGGGACAAATTTGTGTTACCCTTACAAGTAGTGAATGTAACATTTGTGAAGCTTTATCTGTTGGATTTGTTTAAGCTTGACATTTATTGTTGGTAACAAGGGTTGAAATTGACTTTGGTGTTGCGGAGGCTGTTAAAATACCACCCAGCACACACAGTAAATGCACTGATGGTTATTTGGTTTGTTGGTTTGGTGACAGATGGATGAGCCCGACGGTTTCTGCGATGACACATGGCAACATCCAACACATCAGCGAGCAGCTATAGATCAGATCAGAAAGGCATTCGAGTTAAATGTACTCGTAGCGTACTCCAACTCACAAGCTGACCTTTGACCTCAGGTGGCCTCTTCTGTACATGGCTGGCTTCCGGTCACAGTGCTCTGTTTTTTTAGGCAGGCTCTGTGTGGGAAGTCCAAACTCAGACACCTTTTCATGTGAAGTCAGTGGTACAAATTGTGTCCCTGTGGGACCAGAGTCCTACAGGGTCCAACACACCTGATTCTAATGAGTGGTTAATTATCCAATTCAGTTGTGTTAAAGGGGAGCGACATTCAGACACTCGGAGCATCGGCCTGCAAAACTGTGAATTACAACAATACAACAATTGATTCTGCTCTTTTGTTCACTGGTGCAGTCAGACTGGTACTGGTGTGTTTTCACTTTGTAAATGAAACGTTTTCTGTATTACAAAATTCAGTTCAGTAAATAATTCACTGACTAAGTGCAATTCAAAGTTTGCAAGCATGAAATGAAACAGGCAGAAATGGGTCATGTTGTACTTGTGGCGTCATCCCAAAGGGTCCCCGTTTCATTTTTAGCAAATTAAAAGAAAGCACACACATAGAATAATGTGACATGAAAGAGTTAATTTCCATTTAGAAATTAAAGAATTAATTTCTGTTTCTGTCCTATTTTGTCTCGAAACGTTTTTAGGGCAACACTAATCTGCATCCAAAGGGATGACAGTGAATGTGCATGTTTAGTGTAACAGTGCTTGTTGTAGTGACCATGCTTTTATACCTGACAGCCGAATTTGACACCAGAGTATGTTTAGAATTTGTTGCCATTGATTTACCACAACAAAACAGGACGACTGAGCCTTTAACACATGAAATATTGTGATATTGTGTCGTCTTTGTAGAAACTCCTTCTCTGTTTCAATACAGTTTAACTGTATCACATTTAAAACGTTATTCCTGATCGACAGCAATGAAGGACTTGTAAAGTTAAGCCACTGTCAATTTCTTTTGACTCTGTGATGATCTGTCCTGTAAAAACATGTAGTCTGTCTGTGTGACTTTATTGTTTGTTTCAGCTTTGAATGGCTTCTTGCTGCTCAGAGTGGTGTTCTGAGTTATGCATTTCCCTTTACGACGCACACAAACCTGCTTTTATTCTGCTGCCTTGTTCTCATTTCAGTGTTACAATTGTGCAGCGTGGCTCTTTTCTGTGAAGTGCTCCTGTTCAAGCTGTCAAATCAGAGGAAGTGGTTCTGCCTTCACACTGTCACCGCCGGCTTATCGTGCAGTGAACCACTTGGCTCCACAAAACCTCCTCTTCATCACCAACCTCATGTCCCCTTGCACTGCTCAGAGCGCTGCATACCTTTGGGCTTTTCAATACAACTTCATGGACATTTGACCTCTCCAGCA
Source organism: Malacoctenus tetranemus (assembly GCA_032274765.1). Taxonomy (NCBI): domain Eukaryota; kingdom Metazoa; phylum Chordata; class Actinopteri; order Blenniiformes; family Labrisomidae; genus Malacoctenus; species Malacoctenus tetranemus. Next base: position 1,939,242 of record JAUESF010000019.1, on the reverse strand, counting down.
GAGTTGCTGTCATCTCATTTGTGCTGTTATTGTATTTCACCAAAAGCCCCTTTACAAATGCCAAGTATTTGGCTGCAGCACAGTAATCCGCCGTCTGAATGAGCTGATCTTTTGTTTGAGGAGAATGAATTTGGAGAGTAAGAGCATACAATCCCAGTTCAGGCTGTCCTGCTAGAATAATGGGAAAGGTTAGTCTACCTGGGGCAGGGCTGGCCTGTGAATACTTGTGTACACACCTCTGCAGATGGCCCAAAGACTGACACGCAATACTGCTGCTGATGCTACATGACATCATGTCTTTGTTCTGCAGGCTTTTTGTGCATCACGGTAAAAATTGTCAATGAATGTAGAGTGGAGACAGCAGGTTGAATTGAACATACTGTGCGATACACCACGTCAAAATCTGAGGTGTAATAAACAGGGAAAGACCAGTGAGCAAATACTGAGTACAATCACACATACAGTTCCACCTGAATTTTACTTACAGTTGGTTTGAATATAGATGCTCCAAGCTTCTGCATTTTCACTCTGTTTCAGCAATTATCTTCCTCTGTTAATATGTTGTAATGACATTATTTATAGATGAAGAAAAAAGATCCAATGAGACCACATACAGACTTTCCCTCTGAGTAAAGGCCTGTGTGGAATAAGCTCAGCAGTTGTATTTCTTTGGCGTCCGTCATTTGGAATGACAAGTCACTGCAACAGTCTGCCCTCTGTAATCCAACATGCCAGGAGAACTGACAGCCTCTCACTGTTTCTGTTGTTGTTAAAAAAGTCAGTCAGCGCCGGGAAATATCGTCTGAATGTGACGTCTGACAGAGAGCGCCGGCGTGAATGAACCCAGCAACATTCATGATGCAGCCAGATGCTTCACATTCAAAGCTGCACTTCAGTGTTTTGACGTTCTCATCTCAAAGAACAGAAACGGTGATTTATATAAAGGACTCGCAGAAAGAAGCTTTATTTCAGTGTTTTTACGTTTCAGAGGCAGTGCTTTCCTCACTAAAATACGATAATTCAGCATTTCTGCGCTGAGCTTTTATTTTGCACAATGCGTATTTCTGCGTAACAAAAGACTTTTGAGGTAGTTTCCTCTGTTTCTGCATCAGGACCTGTTTTAGTCTGTGCACCCTAAAGGCTGGAAAAGTGCTGAGTCACCCTGAGCCTGATCGTACAATTAATCACCAGCCCTGTTCTCTCTGAGCCAAGTGGAAACACTGCGACTCAATGGGGACACTTGAGAATGCAGGAAACTCTCTACGCTCGATATTATTTTACATCATCCTGTTTTCACACTGCAGAGCCCAAAAATGCAGACGGTGTGCAGACTGTCGGGCTGTAGCAAAGCTTCACCAGACTGATGGTGCCGCATTGAGCCCAAATTGGTGAAGAAAGACGTGCAGAAAGTTAATGTTTATATGGTCTGATAACAAGTTGCAGCCATAGTCTTTGTTAAAAAGTTGCACCAAAATAGTGGCACCTGATTTAACTGATTTTCAATCATCACTGGTTTCGTTGCACATCTCTGCACCATTGACTGTGTGCTGTGCCAGTAAATGGTTTCAATGTTGTTTACTTGTTGTTTACAGATGCATTGCTGGAAGTGATGCATATTTCTTATCGGAAGCAGTTTGACACAGGACAGGAAATATCTATAAAATGAATCGCATTCATCTGATGGTAAAACTTTTATTACACCCCTCAGTGATTCCTGGATCCTCCTTAATACATGATTGATTTTTACCTCCGTCGTCTCCCCCTCCTCGTCGCCTCCTTCCTCTATCTTTTGGTGTATAACAGTTGTTTTTGTTTTTCCAGCCTCCAACTTCCAGTACAAGTCAGAAGATGGAGGAGTGTCCTCAGCCACCCGCCCCAGCTCCTCGGGCTCTGGGCAGACCTACACTCCCACCCTGACCCCCACGCCTGCTCCCACCCCGAATCGCACCACCACCAGCAACAGCCCCTGTTATAATGCCATCCCTAAATCAGGTGAGTCACTCTGTGTTAAATCAGTCCTGTAGCCGAACTGCAACATCTTTGCAGTGTTTGTTCCTTCAATGAAGCATCACTCTGACGGACCAGCAGTTAGATAATAAAGTCGTGAGTTAAATAGTAATTCACTTCCCAATTATATTTTACTGCTTTAGATGACTCAACCTGCATTATGATTGTCACATTCACCCATTCATTCAATTTTGGCAAAGGCTGCGATGCAACTAGTTCAGTGACTTTCCTGAAGATGAGGCAGGATGTAGAACTGACTCCACAGCCTCTGTATGAGATAATAATCTGCTCTATCTACGATACAGCAGCAAACCTCCAATCGATCCATTCAGCAGAGTTCTTGCTTTGTGTCTTTTGACGAGTCTCTCAGGAGTTGGTCGTTTACGTGTCTGTGTTTCTGTTTGTGTTGCAGACTCGTTACTCTTCAATAAGATCGATGAGAGACAGAGGTTGGCCCGCGAGCGCCGGGAGGAGCGTGAGAAACAGAATGGTGAGCAGTTTTTAAAATCCGCTTTGTGTGACGATATCTGCAGCGTGGCCTGAGATACTCCCCTCACTCTGGTTTCTGCCCACCCTGCACCGTATTTTTAATGAACTCGGTTGGTCGCTGTGGTGAAGGCCCTTTCTCCCCGGTTGTTACATAAAGTCCAGGCTGAAGCCAGGCACCCTGTTGCCATGGGTTCAATGTTACATAATGGTGCAGTCAATGGGGCAGGTTTGATGAAGGTTGGTGTTTTGGATACGTTTTGTTTTTATTTACACGTTTGTAGCAGAAATGTGTCGTCACACGACACGAGGAAACCAGAGTCGCTTTGTGTTTTTTCTTTGTGCGTTTTGTTGCCTCGTTTTTTTTTTTCACGGTCATGTTGTACAGCGGTCATACCTCCGGCCTCAGCAGAGGGACTGAGGGATTTGCTTTGTGTCAAAAGCTAAAGCTCGGTCACATGATCAGCAGCTGACACATCGCTGCTTTAAGCCCGTGTGTCCATGTGGCCCTGGAATTTTTCAGTGTATTCGCATGTGCACACACAAACATGATATCAATGTTAACAGCATGCACGTGTGTTTTCTGTGCGTGCATCATGCATTAGCCGTCAAGGAGGCCCAGTGGCAGGCGCGCGAGGAGCGAGCCAGGCAGCATTATGAGAAGCTCCTGGAGGAGAGGAGGAGGAAGCTGGAGGAGCAGCGGGTGAAGGAGGACAAGAGACGGGCTGCCGTGGAGGAGAAGCGTCGACAGAAGCTGGAGGACGACAGGGTGCTGAGATGTCTCTCACTGTGTACACACAGCTAGACTTGTCCTTGTGAGCTGCATGTCAGGCGGCCCTTCGCCGGCGCGGAGGATCAACTCATTGTTGTGTCTGAAGGTTCGCCATGAGGCCGTGATGCGGCGGACGCTGGAGAAGAGCCAGAAAACCAGACAGAAGGCCAACCGCTGGTCGTGGGGAGGAGCTCTGAGCACAAACACTCCCAGCACACCTGCCGGTATCTGAACCCAACTCACACTCACTTCAAAACCTGCAAGGTCACACACTCTGAGTTTTGAAGTTTAAGGAACCAAACAGTTCTTATCAATACTTCCCAAACTGGTATTCAGACTTGTCCTGGTGTTATTTGGCCTCACTTCATTTTTGTGTTATCTCTCTCTCCTGTGTAAATAAGTCTGCCAGCCTGTGCGTGTCAGCATTGTTCGGCCTTGTTTATGTTTGAACTTTTCAGATCCGCTGCCCTCTGTTGTTACTACTTACTCACACCCATCTCTGCCTCTCCCTCTCTCTCTCTTTCTCTTTCTCTTTCTCTCCCTCAATCTCGAACTCAACCTCTCTCTGACTCACTCTTCTTCTACTCACGCTCTGGGATCTCCACCTGCTCTCTGCTCTTTGTTTCTCTGCCATTGTTCTTTCCCCTCCTGGTCCAGGTTTTGTCGAGTCGGCTTTCCTCTATCCACTCGACCTTGCTGGACTGGAGCACATGCAGAGTGCTTACAGTCTCTACCGCAGCTATGGAATGACCTCCCAATGTGAATATGATAGCACTGTGTCAGTTAGTGGTAGAGCGCTCGCCGTAGCACTGTAATTGTGCAGCACTGTTGTAGCTCACTGTCATTATAGCAAACGTAGGCCAGTGTGAACGGCATGGTTAGTGTGTTGCCTCATTTACACGTAGCAGTCGAAGTGTGGTCTGAAGTTTTATACACAGAATCATCTCTAACCAATAGGTGATATTTTTCATTATTGAATACTTTGCTTTTAGGTAATTGTTGGTAGCTTTTCTTCAAATCTTCAAATCTAACTAGAACTAACCGACATAGTTGAATCTCTCCAGGAGAGTACTGGTCCCCCCTCCCACCTCGTGCTCTTTTTTTAAGACTGCGTTTTTCCTGTTCTGATTAATTGTTCTTGTGTTTCTTTGGTCGTAGATGCTGACAGACGATCAGTGTCCACCATGAATTTATCCAAACACACAGACGCCGTAATTACCAAGCGCCTCTCCTCCTCGTCTGCAACACTCCTGCACTCACCAGACCGAGGTAACGGAAATGACACGTGCACACGCTAATATTATTCACAACAGAATCCATTCATGATTTTTATTACATTTTGTCTCTCTTATGACAGCCTCATACTGACGATTCTTTACATTCAAACAAGCACACTCACCATGATTTGAACCATTCCTCTGAGTGTGTGTTGTCAGTGTTGTTGTAACTTGGAGGTCATGTATTGTCTAATGTTCAGGCTTACGGATGAGAACAGCCTCCTCTCCTGTCATATCCAAATCTCAGTCCAAAAACCGTCTACTTCCGGGGAAGACGAGCCACCATAAAAACACAGGTGTCTTCTGGGGGATTTTTTTCGTTGTGTCCTTTGTCCACCTAAGCTGTGAAAAGATCTCATGGGCTGGAAACTGTAAAATGGATGTGAAAGAGAATATCATCTCAGTGAAACCGGTGGAGCACAGTTCAATACATCGTCTGTTGCTGTTGTAACTCTGTCGTGCCTTTTTGAATGCCAACTTCAAATCAGAAATCTCCCCATCAAACTGTGTGTGGAGACCCGGCATGCACCGCACATGTTTGCACTTGTGTGTTTCATCAGAGGGATCAAGATGTTTCCCCCTCTAGCGTGACCCCTTTCTCTAATCCTCTGTTGGATAATCTTTTTGTTTTTGTGGGAACACTGTACGCCGTTTTTATCCCTACAGACAATGTTTGACACCCACAAACAATTAGACAATTACTATTTAAAAAAAGAAAAATATTGAGTTTATCATTACGTCCAGACGTCCTCTGCACACTGGACACAAGAACGTATGAAGTGTGAGTTCAATTCATTCTCTTAAGAGAATATGACGTAGTTCATTTGTACTTGTTCATCTTTACAGTTTTCAGCCCCGTATCTTTATCCTGCACAGTTACTGCTGCCACTTTATGATGCAAAGCTGCATGTTTTGCCTGATGCACTCTGCTGTGTCTCCTGCAAGACGACGCTCAGGTTATAATCAAGCCGCTCCTCTGCAGCTGTTCCAGGGACTGAAGGGGCAAAATAAATTGACTTGCTTGCTTAAAAGCTTTCGGCACCTTTCAAAACGTTTCACTGAACAAATTTCTTGAGGCAGGAACAATTTGGTGAAACCATCTTTATGGAAACACATGATGTCCTCTGTTTTCTACAGTGTTAATTTAAATGCCCCCATGTTTACTCCTGGTTTGCGCTTCACTGCAGGCTGTTTGCTTTCTCTCAGAAAATAACAGTCTTCTGCATGTTGACGTAACATTCAGCCTGAATGCATGGTGACAACTTTTTTGGCTCACGGTGCTTCGCAGTGTTACGGAGGGAATGGGGACAGGTTCAGTAATTATCCATCATTTTTAATCGGCTTTGCCTGATTGCTGGGGCTAATCAGTGGGTTGTTAATAGTTTTAGCTGTTAGCATAACTCAGATTTTACGTGTGTGTGTGTTCAGGGTTGCGCCGCCTCCCGTTGACACCATGGGAGAGCAACGTTGTGAACCGCCTGCAGCAGCCAACACACTCCTATCTGGCTCGCAGCCGCAGTGCCATGAGTTTGTCTGGAGAGCAAACAGGTAACACACACACAGCCCTGAGAGCTGGGGCCGGACCACGCAGGTAGTGACAGAGAGCGGTGCACTAATATCTGTCAACCTTTTCCTGCTTCTTTCGATTAGAACTTATGGAGACCGAGGCATTTTGGCTGCCTGACCGGAGCAGTTTCAGATGTTAATCAGATTTGGCTGGACTTAAAGCATTACACTGTCTGAAACTTCCTTTGACAGCCTGTGTCAGGCACTCAAAGCTCACATGCACGCACACTCACATGTAGAAAGAGCCAAACAAGTAAGCTGTTCAAGAAGCATTTTCCTCCTGACGCCCGGTCAGACCTTTAATACTACGAAAATTGTGATAATGTGTATTTTTGCAGTCTTGCCATTACAATCCTTTATATCAGTTGTAAAACAAATTATTTTTAATACTTTAATATCATGTAACAAGATTTGAAAGATTTGACATATGCAGGAAGTCATGTGCCCTTTATTTCAGACTGGAAGAAACAACTTGAAATGAATGTTTTTTTGTGAGATGTTGTGAACAGTCCATATCTACAATATGTGCTGCATTGGTCTCTTCGACTCTGCACAGCTTGACTTATCTGCCGTTTACAGTGTTTTGTGTATTTGTATATTTTGCTGCACACTCACTTCTCACTTGTGGTGTTTGGTCTACCGTGTGCCTGTCAGTAGTTTGCATGGGGGTAACTGAAACAGTATGTCTATAACAAACTACATGAGTGCCACAGTAAGTGTTTCTTTATAGTTATTAGAGTGTTTGGTGTGCACTGACAGTGTGATGGTGGTAGTTTCTTCTTGTAGTTTTTTCACTAACACTC
>JAUESF010000019.1:1893467-1909313 GCA_032274765.1 Malacoctenus tetranemus | reverse complement strand
TATCACTGATGCTACTAAATATTTAGATTTTCAGTCATTTATATCATCTCTCTGTCTCTGTCCCTGTCTGTCTGTCTCTCTGTCTCTCCCTCTGTCTCTATCTTTGTCTCTGTCTCTGTCTCTGTCTCTCTCTCCCTCTGCAGCTGATGGCAGACTGAACACTGGTCATGCTGGTGTGTTGCTGGCTGGGAGACGAGGCTCCTACCCGCTGATCGACCTGCGCATCTTAAAAAGTGAAACTTTTAATATTAAGACATTTCTACTTTTCTATATCAGTATATTTCAGATTTCAATGACACTTTTTTTAACACCTTTCGGTGTCTTGTGATAAGTTTGATAACTCATAACCACGTGTTGTTTTTTTTACGACTGCGTTCACACTTTAAAGGAGCGCCAGCTTATCTGATCTGATCCGCGCTTTGAACTTCTCTCCCAAGCTTGATTATTCCGCCTGTTGCACAACTGTTTGTGGCTCTTTCCTGTATCAGGTGTAGGAAGCGCAGCACATAAAAAAAAAGAAATTCTCGGAAAGTGTGTTTAAAAATACCATCATTATCCTGCTTTTTAAACAGCGTTGGATCTCTGTGACAGCTGGCTCACAACTCGCCCTGCAGCAGTGACTGTTTAGTCCAGATGTAAACACCTCTGAAAATACATTGTTTGAACAAGTATTTTCCCCGTCACCTCTGTGACATAAAGCAGCACAGTTTAGAAAGTCGACTGTTGGTGTCAAATATCCATCTGTCACTGTTGCATCACAGTTATTCCGCAAACTGGCGCGTTAGTGAGTTTTCTGGCGTATTTCAGCCAGTGCCCAGCAGGGGGAGGTAGAAGCCGGCACCAGGAGGAAAGTGAAGCGACTGCTGAGCTTCCAGAGATACTGCCACGACTCCAGGCTGCTGAGGGGGTTGGTTCCCCACACCCCCGGTTCCCTACACCTACTCGACGATGACTACCTGGGCCAAGCCGCGGTAGGGACACTCAAGCACAAATATAACTCACATGCGTCCAGACAGATTCGAGTTGTTGTTCAACTTCTTAAGCACAAGTCCTTGTGCAGTCGCATTGAAACGAGATGTCCCTGATTCTCACATCTTCCTGCTTGGAGATAAGAACCCTGCAGGGTGTCCCGGGCTGACCTCGCAGTTCCCTCCCACTTATCTGTGCTGGTGGATGTCTGACAGAGATCAGGGAGTCATCCTATTTGGGTGCGTGAACAACACCAAATGGCACTCAAAGAGGAGGAGAAGCAGGTTTATTTTAGCACCCTAACGTGAAGATTCAAACCTCTCACCCAATGAGGAAAAATCACCTCTTAATCTCTCTGAGGTGTCGGCCCCAGTGTGAGCTGTGAGCTGTAGACAGAGACGTCACATCGGTCACTGTATGTAAACTGCTGCTACACATCTGACAGCAGTCTGTTTTTCCTTCCAGCACATGTTGTCGAAAGTAGGCACATGGAACTTTGACATTTTCCTCTTCGATCGTCTCACAAACGGTGAGACAATTTCCTCTTGTTTTGACTGTTTTTGTACTTTTTTTCCCCATATATATAACTCTTAATTCTTTCTGTTTACCTATTATGCTACTAGAAATGAATCTACTTCCATACTGTCCATTTGGAAGGATTTTTTTTGACGTGCTGCAGAAAACTAGTATAAAATGTGACTTTTGAACACGTGGTTAAAGTATTCCTGTCCAGTGTGCATGATGATCTCTTGTATTCTTTAGGTAACAGCCTGGTGACGCTGATGTGCCATCTTTTCAATGTCTACGGTCTCATTCACCACTTCCAGCTGGACATGGTCAAACTGCACAGATTTTTAGGTAAACTTTCATGATGTCTCTTGACGTTTTAAAGCCAGCAGTTACCCAAGCCCTCGCGTTAGGGCGTGGGAGTGACTCAGATGATGCAACAGAAACTCGTGAGGAACTCGTGAAAACGTGCTAAAACCATCAAGTGCAGAATGACAGCAGAAAGTCGTCTGGAGTTAACGGACGAAAAGCCACGTCACAGTGTTGTGAACGGTGTTATTAGATGATGCACAGTAACAATGAGTAAGGAGATCGCACATAGTCAGCATTCTTCACTCTCTTTTCTTCTGTTTTTCACTGGAAACAGTGTGAACTGAGACCAGCATGAAGGTTCCTCACTGAGGAAGAGAAATGGAGTCGGTTTTCTCTGTCGTGTACTTGATGCCGTGGTGTCCTGTGTGTGTAGGCATGGTGCAGGAGGACTACCATTCCCAGAATCCCTATCACAACGCTGTGCATGCTGCTGACGTCACTCAGGCCATGTACTGCTACCTGAAGGAGCCCAAGGTACACACACACACACACACACACACACACACACACACACACACACACTATTCTCCTTGACATCCTCTATTAGCTTTGCTCCCTGAGGGATTATTCCAGCTCACTTAGGCTGCACAACACATCCATCCCTCATCCATCCATCCCTCATCCGTCCATCCATCCATCCATAGTGAGAGGGAGAAATCTGACCAGATTAAGTGTTTCTGCGTCTTCTCCCCATTCAGTAATCAGGTTTGTGTCCTCCAAAGCTCTGTGAAGCACTTTGTGAGGCGCCCATTTCGTTAAGAGCTCTAAATGAAATTCAATACGTCGAAAGCGGCGGTGTGTTACAGATAACAGGCACACTTACTCATGTGAGATGACAAGCCTGCAGTTTTTCCAGTCAGAGTGCCGCTGTGTCCCTGCTGACCATTGAGCATTCATCTCCTCGCTGTGACTCAAACAATACTTGAGTATGAAAAGACATTCATCCAACGGCGACCATTTGAATGTCCATTTTCAATCATTGCAGTTCGTTTTAGATCAGTATTGTCTCTTTAGGGTTGTAAATCCCACATATACACGATATGTGGGACATTTTCTGTTTGTCAACTTAACAGAGAAGCTTCAAATAAAAGGTGTGTGGATTTTGTCGAGCTCTGTGTGAGGCTCTGTGTGGTGACGTTGCAGCTGGCAGAGCAGCTGAGTCCTCTGGACGTGTTCCTGGGTCTGATGGCAGCAGCGGCTCATGACGTAGACCACCCTGGAGTCAACCAGCCCTTCCTCATCAAGACCAGGCACCACTTGGCGTCCCTCTACCAGGTACGTGCAGCGGATGCGTGCTCGCAGTTGTGGGGTTGGATCCATGCCTGCAGCTCTGTTTGAGACACGCTGCGGGTGCTTCTTGTGCTTTGCAGAACAGGTCAGTGCTGGAGAGTCACCACTGGAGGTCCACTGTGGGCATGCTGCGAGAGTCGGGACTGCTGTCTCACCTGCCTGTGGACATGTCGTAAGGACACGCACACAAACTACATCTTCAACTGTGGACACTTGATTTCAATGTTTGATTTGGCAACATAAGGCGCCTTTGAGTTCTTTTGAAAACTTCTTGGCCTCCACGAGTCAGGAGCCAGAACTGACCGTGTTGTTTTGCATCGCTGACGGCCGCCCTCCGACCTGCAGGCAGGACATGGAACAGCAGCTGGGCTCCCTCATCCTGGCCACAGACATCAGCCGGCAGAACGAGTTCCTGTTGACCTTCAGAGAACATCTGGACAACCAGGACCTCGACCTTCAGCTGGCCTCACACAGACACTTCATACTGCAGGTAGGCCACACCCACAGACCACGCCCATTGCCCAAATTCAGACTTCACACACTTTTATGCCAAAGCACTCACTGTAATTTTTACTCTTTGAAAGATTTATGGTGCAAGTCCCTTGTGTTTTCCTCTCTTCTTGTCGTCTTTAGATCGCACTCAAGTGTGCAGATGTGTGTAACCCATGTCGAGTGTGGGAGCTGAGCAGGCAGTGGAGCGAGAGGGTGTGTGAGGAATTCTACAGGCAGGGTCAGCAGATCTTTATCACTTCTCCCTTCTCAGCTTACTGTGTTTCTTGTAACACTTTGAATAATTCATTGAGTAACTGACGGATAATTACTGGCAGGTTATGGAAATATCGTGTCACAAAGATGTTCAGTGTGTGTGTTTCCTGCTCTCTGGCTGCTGCAGGTGACCTGGAGAAGAAGTTCGACCTGGAGATCAGTCCTCTGTGTAACCAGCAGGCTGACTCCGTCCCTGCCATCCAGATAGGTACGTGCACTCACACATGCACTCACACGGACTCCTTGTCCACGCATGAGCACGCAGACCTACAAAGCCTGTGTCTGTGTGGCCTCAGGGTTCATCTCCTACATCGTGGAGCCCCTGTTCGAGGAGTGGCACCGTTTCACCGAGCCGAGCCCACTCAGCCGGACCATGCTGGGTCACCTGCACAAGAACAAGGCCTGCTGGAGCAGTCTGCGGTGCGCCCACTCACCTCTGGACACGCAGGGTCACTCCCCCACTGAGGAGCCCGAGCCCGAAGGAGGAGGAGGGGGTGGAGGTGGAGGAGGAGGCGACGAGGGAGAAGACATCCCTTAATCTTTCTCTGGCTCCTCGGGGGTGTTTCATCTTCCTTTATAAACGGAGGAGATGGCATATTTATCCAACTCCTTGTTTGTCCTCCGGCAGATTTCCTCCCACAGGTTCTGAGAGTGGGAGCACTGGGCGGGAGTTTGGCCTGGATACATGAGGAATGGCTCCCTCTGCTGGAGCGAAGGATTGAAGCACTGCAAGAGGAATAAAAATTGAAAGCGATTCCTGGCGAAACAGACGGATAACCTTGGTAAATAAATGCAAATAATAATAACGTCATGCCTCGCTTATCAACTTGAGATTTGTGATGGAATTAACCAAGGAGGGCAGGCACCGAATGGGAAAAGCTTTAGCTGGAGAGAGAATTGATGAAGCGATAAATAAGTTTGCACAATGCTGCTAGAACAATAAAGAACGACAAAGCCAAAATGTTTGCAGACGTCAGCTGGACTGTGCTGGAGAAGATAACATATATGAAAGAAAAAGAGGAGAACACGAAATATACTGAATATACCTCGCTTTTTAGACATTACTTCAGACTTATTAAGCTCTTTTCATGTCGTCTCTTCTTTTGTACTGCTTGCACTTCTACTGGATGCTTTTTAACACAAGTGTCTCACTTGTCTTCTCTTCACTGAAGTGCGTTTTTATCTTAAGGCACCACGTTGGTATGTCAAGGTACTGTAAACCGTAACATGTGTTCTGTTTTGACTGTTGTAGCCTGACTTTTAATAACTCGTGCAGACACAGGGGCGGCTTCAGCTCTCACCAGGGTTTATCGGGGCTGCAGGATGCTTTCAGACACGGATGTGGAGGAGAACAACAAACAGAGCCATCTTTTTGAACAGTGTTTGTCTTAAAGTGTTGATGTAACCTGTACAGAACCGCGTCGAACACCTCCCACACTCCACATGCCAAACGCTCAGCAATGTATTCGTCTTTTTCACCGAGGTCAGAGGGCCTCTTTTACACTGGTGGGGAACAGCTTCGCAGGGCGCACTCGCCTCACTTCAAACGTTCGCATACAGCAAAGCCTTAACCACAACTTGGTCTGTTCTGTGTCTGAATCACACTCGGCACGTTGCCACCTGGACACGAGTTTCTTACAGGTTCCAACTGATTGTTTTCAGTATCTGCCTGCTTTTTTTGCTGCTGTTTTTTTTCTTGCCATACCAGCAAACTACAATGCTCTCTCATGCAGTACTGTAGCTGCTTCAATAGTGTCATCAGCCCCCCCACCCCACCCCCACCCAGGCAGATCTGCACTGTCTGATAGCCTGAATTAGAGCTATAATCATTAAATTTGCGAAGAAAATGACTGGAAATGAGTGAAATGATCTGTTCATGTCGGAAGTTGATATTTAATCTAAATCTTGCTAACTAAATTTTTATGTCCAGGAAAATTAATGTAACTGTGTCGAGATATTTTAACAAAATATATACTTAATGAGAATTAGATTTTTGCAGTGTTGTTACTACAAATAATCCAATTCTATTTAATGACATCCTGCGGTTAATTAATTCTTTATTTTAATTGGTTCGTTGTTAAAGAAAAAGAAGCATATATCATTTGTAAATAGTATTTTGTCCATTTTTCAGGCTGTGATGCTTTCTTCTTTCTTTCTTTTGCCACTGTGTGTACTTGAAGTTGTCACGTTCACGGTTTCTGCCTGGCACGATCATCGCTGTGTGTTTACAGAGGCTGCAGCTTTCTCTACACTTTAGAGGGCGACTCTACCGACCCAGCCTACACATGCTATATTATGTACACACTGTATTTAATGAGGTAATCAGATATTGAGAAGTTCTATGTAATCTAATACTTTTGCCCCCCCCCCACTCTTTCCTAAAGTCACACGGTGGCTGTGAGACGCCTTTCGTATAAGGTGCAAGTGCAATAAAGGTTAAAGTCATGGGCCAAGGTATAAGAAGGCGGCCATATTTATACTCTGATCTGCTCACTGATATGTAATTTGTTCACGTCTTCACTTGGCTTTGCTGGGTTTCCAGCTGTTTGTGAGCCACACGGCCGTTGGAGGTGCTCACTGCTGCCACTGTTGAGATGCCGCTGCTGCAACAGGAAGTCGAAAACATGCTTGTCTCCTTGGTTACCAGTAGTTATGGCAAACGGACTCGTTTTGACTCTTTGCGTTCAGACCTCTATCGTAGCGCCAGTGCCGAGAGCACGTCTGTTTTTGTTTAACTTCCAACCGGGAACAGCAGTGTGGGAACTTTACACTATGGAGATGCTGCCTGAAAGGTGCAGTATTCTATTCTGTGTGAGTCTGTGTTACTGCCATAGTGTCGACCTGGTCCGGGCCGCAGGCCTCAGGCTGCCTTGTATTTCAATACTTCTCAGATTTAGCACTAATACAGGGTAACTGAGCCATACTGGTTTTACCAACTAGTACAAAAAAGTATGTGTCTATAAAGCAGAGGAGTTAATATATCTACTTTTTACTAAAAGACATCAGTGTAGTGAATTCTGTAACTTTCAAGAAGAGATTATAAATGACCATTCCCAAGTGTTATTCTGCTTAAAATGTGATGCCATCCTTTGAGCTGATCGATGTGAACTGAACATATTGTTGCAAAAACAACTTTTCTGTGACTTTTCAAGGTGTTTTTTAATGCACAGCACACTTTGTTTTTTTGTTTTTCACTTCCCGAGAGTTTAGTTTGAACAGAGCAATAACTGATTTACTGTTTGCATTTAACACGTGGTTCATTTTCACTTTGGATTTTTCAGTGTTGTTTCATAATATACTAACCTTTTTTTGACACCTTGTGCAGCCAAAAAAAAAGGTTTGAAAGAATGTTAACACAAGGCTGCAACAATATTTTTTACCTTTGTTTGAATGTTCTTAAATAATAATGTTAATTTAGACCTTATAAACAATGTTTGTCTCTTGTTTTACAGGACAAAAAATTCTGTGCAGCCAATTGAAGTTTAGCTTTTTTTTTTACATGAGCCTAATGTTACCTAAAGTTTGCTCAGATCTCAACAAAGTAATTACTTTTCATATGACTTTGCTGTTCACTCATTTCTCTGAAGAAAGTGATCATAAGCTCCTTTTTTTAAAATGAAATATTGGTCGCAGGTTGAAGTAACCGTGCAGACCTGGAATAGCAGAGGTCAGCACTGCTGAGCCGACCCAAACCTGAGGAGACTGTGTATCGTGTTCGGAAGGGTCACTCGACTCCTCGGCTGTACATTTGTGTCCTGACGACCTCCCTCTGAGCACTGTGAGCAACAAAAATAAACGTTTTTCTCAATGAACATCTAACACATCAAGATTTCCATGTCTATTTTCTTTGCGTGGAATTTGACTGGATTTAAATGGATGCAGGGAACAAAAGAATGGATTTTCTTAGTTATTGTTGCGCATGCAAATGCTACGAGAGCAACTGTCCACTAGATGGCAACAAAACGATGACCGTGTGCCCCTTTTGAATGGAAAAGAGCTGGAGGGTTTTTAGAGGGAGACAAGATCAGTGTCCTGTCAGAGTGGAGGGGGGGAGATGATGGTGGTGGGTGACTCTTCCTGCTGCTTTGTTTACCGTATAAATATAATGTTCAACCTGTGCACTGATGTGACGAGCTCGTCAGCACAGCTGTGGGCCGCGGGCTCAGGTAAACAAGAAAACAGTTTGAAAAAGTGGAAAGACAGGCTGCAATCAAACAGCAAGGGGCTGCGCTTCATTATAGTCTGCTGGGTAAACAGCAAGGGCACCTGAAGAAGAATGAGTCGCTTTGTGGAGCTTGTTCATTGATAGCGATCTTACGTTCAATTCTGCTATGAAAGAACAGGAGGGAAAGCACAGGGCAGATCATTGAGCAGAGAAATGACACAGCCTGCATGTCCCTCATTTACATATTTCTTATTTGCAATACAAAAGAGGCTGATAGATGCTGACAGAGGATGTCTTCTCCTTGTGGCAGGTCACCTGTTTAACTAAAGTAATTGCACAGAAGTTACCTCCAAAAACTTTATTGGCCCTCTAAAAAACATTGAGCAGCTTTAAAAAGTATACATTACACACACACGCACACACACACACACACACACACGCACACACACACACACACACACGCACACACATGCACACACACGCACACACACACACCATCCAGATGAGCTAAATGTTCTGAGTCTGCCCATTGGAGCGGGACCAGAATGGTGGAGAGTCGTCCATTCATGTTGTTAATTCCATCTCTCTGTGCTCTTCACAAACACACACTCATGCAAACACACAGACACACACATATACATGTCTGCACACACAATCCACCGCAATCAGTCCGTCTTCATCCAGCATGTGTCACAGTAAATATTGACAGTGTACACAGAGCCCCCTCTTCTGCCCCTTAAATGACAGTCATTCAACCACTCCCTCAGTGAAAACACGCTCTCAATAGATAGTCATCTATCTTCAAATACAAACCGGGGGCTCATGAGTGGCTGTGTGAGCATACGGGGCTCATGTTCACCTTTCCCTTACTCTCCATCTGATTAGAACTATTAGAGAGTGGATAGGGTTACTGAAGAGAATCGACCCTGTTTGAGTTTAGCTACTGCAAAACGACAAAAAACGGCTGCATGTGTGGAAAGTGAAAAATGAAACTTTGTTCACATGCTATCTTTGCTTCGCTGTCTGGCGACTGAGATCAGTACTGAAAGGGTTAATTTCCTGTTGTTAGTCATTGGGCTGCTTTTGTCCTCTTTTGGAGATGTTTTTTTTTCTTCATTTCGCAAGGAAATGAAGCTACTGTACACTCACTCTCACACTTGCTCACAGACTGTACATTCTGTCTACAATGACATCTTTTTTAATCTTCAAATGGGACGTATTTGTGCATCATTTTCTTGTTTGAGTTTACAATCTATCATTCTAATGCTTCTAAGATTCTAAGATGCTTGTTACTTTTTATGCTCTGTTAATAATATTTAAAGTGAAAAAAGTGGCCCGTTGTTATTTTGCACTGCAAGAAAAGCCGATGAGTCACTCTAGCATCCAGTCTGCCCTTACATTGCTAAAAGTAAGAGTTGCTTTGTGAACAAACTCGGCTCCATAGCAACTCACTCCCCACTGACTTGATGGTACAGCTTGTGTTATACTTTATGTCAGTCAGTTCATCATGCAAGTCTGCAGCATGTTAGAGGAGACTTTGCATTGCGAGATTACGAATGCAATATCTCACGATCTGACAGAAAAGTCAGTGTGGTTGAAGATGTCAGACAGCATCAAAGTAATAGAACAAGATGACTTCATTCATAAGAAAACAAGTGAGGTGCAGGTAATATCAGTGCTAACTCTCATTTGTGACTATCTGATGATAAATACGTTCAGGTCATGACCCGTTGGGCTAAAATGCTCCGTCATCTTTACTCTTTTTTTCTTTTGGCGGGTTTGCACTTGGCTCCATCCCTCCCTGTGAGTGTGTCTGTGCAGCAGGTGGTTTCCAGGCAGCACACAGTTGTTGTGGAATGACTAAAGCGCCCCTTCTTAGGGGAAGTAAAGGGTTAATTTGTCATCCACGGCTCTGACGCTGCTGACATGCAACACCCACACATCTACAAAGACTATGCAAACAAATATGTATAAAAGATTATTATCCAGCAGTTGCCAGTTCCCCTGAATGTGTGTGTGGGGATGTTTGTGTGCGTCCATCTACTGTACGAACGACACATTTTAACCACGTTGACGTCTTCGTTTACGTGTGTGAGCAATGACTTTAACCGTGACCAGTTTGCATTTCGGCACGGCACTCTTTTGGGATCTTGTTGTAAATGTACTTTTTTATTCATTATGCAGACCGATACTCCTGAATTAACACGTTGCTTCCAATGATCAGCATGCTGCAGGTGATATATGGAGCAGATAAGCTAACAGAAAGTGAATGGGGGACTATTGGCCTCTCATTATGTGACACATTTGTCCTAGATTTTCATCGATTTCGGGCTCAGCTTGTTTGAGTGGGCTGTGTTGGGTTTTCCTGTTGTTACAGATGTGTTGTGTTTTCATCTGTCTGCTGGTTTTGAGTTTAGACTCCTCAAAGGTCCCAAAACGACTGAATGTTTGCACCTGATGAGCTCACTTCTCATATCAGCATATGGATGAGAGATATGGTTGAGATATTTCAACAGTGAATCGAGTTTTTGTGTATAATTTTCATGGTGATTTGATCATATTACACATTAAAAGCATTGGAGTTCCTATTGCCTTGTTGCTCCATTTATTCCACCTCTGGCCCGCTGAGGGAATAATGGCAGCTTCCTATAAGTCGTGCCTCCTCTTGTTATTGCAGGAACAGCTCAACCGGCTCAGCTTGTTTCTCCGGCTCGGCGTCATTAGTCAAATCATATTGCCATCGAAGGCACATTTATCTGGGCTGAGTAATGCTGCTGCTGTAAACAAGATCATTTATGTAGTGTTTAATTTATGTGTTTATTTTGGCCAGATCAGAAGGTCAAGCGTCGTGTTTTGTTTGTGGTTTGAAAGCTGCTTCTTTTGGCGCTGAACTCTCAATCACTGGTCATGTGAAGCAATTTGTATAATATTCCTTGAAATGAAGCTTGGACATGTGATTTGACCAATTAGGACAGTGACAGTTATGCTGTTTGAGAGTTATCTGGATAACTATCACTGTCTGAGGTTAATTGGTGGGTGTATAACAGTTGTCTGTGTGGAATGAGGGGAAGTTTAGCTACACCAGTAAAGAGGATGAATGAACAAATTAACATTTGCACTCATCTTCTTGTAACTACAAGATTCCCTTTGTTTAACTTTGCTTCTGCAGTTTAACGATCATCAGAGATAATGTGGCTTTTACTTTTGTCAACCAAGCTGTGATAGAAAGTTGCTGAATGTGCACATTCAATATCTTAGTTGATCTATAAAAGAGTGACTCTTTCTTTAATACTGAACAGTTCAATAGAAAAACAGGTTGCTGGGTTGAAGAACTGTTTACGACCCTTCAAAGTCGCTTGCAACGTGCATTAAAAGATTGGCTATATCAGTTCAATCCTCCACATTTGCATTGAGGAACAAGGAATGCTGGGAAAATCCCACTTTTTCCCCTTTCTTGACCTTTTCTTGGCAACTTGGACGTCTCATCACAAGTTGTGGATAGATCCAGCCAAAGTTGAAGTCCCACCTTCCCATGAATGTAATTTGACTGCCAAATAACAATGCAAAAATTGGGTGCCAGTGGGGTGGATGCAGGGAGAGGTTGCCTGTAAAAGGGCAGGGTGTGTGTGTGTGTGTGTGTGTGTGTGTGTGTGTGTTTGAGCTAAAAGATGAAACTCTTCTTTCATGCCCCATCTTGCCCACTTGAATCCCTTTTGTTTCACTCCTAACAAGAAAAAAATGTCTCTCTTAGGCGATGTCCTGCACACAGTACTATAAGACGGCGCGTGCGTGTGTGCGCGTGTGCGTGCGGGTGTGTGCTCAATGTGTGCTCAATGACTTATTGCATCACAATAGAGTGAGTGACACATGTTCCTCTTTCTAATTGCAAAACATCTCTCTTCTCGTTCTCCCTGCTGGCGTGTGTGCGCATCTTTCTTCATTCATGTGTGGCTTCTTGTAGTAGGGCGTTCTGATAGTGAAAACTGGGGAAGTTCTCACAAAGAGGGGAAGTGTGTAGTAAAAATATGTCAAGATATGTCAGTATTGTTCACCTCATTGAAAGTGAATTTCCTCTTTCCCCCCCGCTCCCGTGCGTGTGCGAGAGAGTGCGCGCTTGCGCGCCTTTGTGTGTTTCCATAGGACGTGTGTATTCATCGGTGTGGTTTTGCATGTTGCATAAAGAGGGATACACCCGCTGATCCACACCGAACACAAACACCAGGACTGGACCTTGCTGCTGCTGCCGCGCTCCTGCTGCTGCTGTTCCTCCTGTCTAAAACTTCCTCCAGTTCAGTTCTCTGTGAGATGCTTGCACCATAAAACGAAGCTGCTTCCTTCTTCTGCTTTCCAGCGAAACTTGTAATTAAATTTGTTTTGGTTTATACTTCCCAAAACACACTCTCGGTCTCTTAATATGACCCCTGCTGACCTTCCTCACCTGCAAAGTCCAAAAGCAAACATAAAAAAGAAGTGCTGCTGCTGGTCGCAAACCCTGATGAATTAAAACACGTTTGATGCATGTGAAACTACAGGTGGACGAGACAGCGCCTCCTAGTGCAAGTTCAATTTGTAGTTGGAGTTGTGACATCATGATGTTGCTTCATCATGCATGTTGCTCCTCTGATGTGCATGGATCCTTGAGTTTGCTCGTGTGTGTGTGCGCGCGCGCACGCGTGCATCCGAATAACCCTGGATGCTTGGCTGTGTGTCTCTCGTATCTCTCACTTCCTGCTGTCTTCTCGTGTCCACATCCTTCCGTGTCCGTTCGCTCAGATTCAAAGAAAACCAAGAGAGAGATTCCCTCACTGGTTATTCCTCGTGGAGTGAAGGACGGATC
The DNA here is from genome assembly GCA_032274765.1 of Malacoctenus tetranemus. NCBI lineage: Eukaryota > Metazoa > Chordata > Actinopteri > Blenniiformes > Labrisomidae > Malacoctenus > Malacoctenus tetranemus. The sequence continues at coordinate 1,896,408 of JAUESF010000019.1, read as the reverse complement.
CAAGCTACTGTGGAGCATTCACGTGAGTCTCGTTCACACTCTCAACCTGAACCTCTCTGAACCTTTTGCTTTAAGTGGCTTGCCCACCTGTATGTGTGTGGTGCTTCGTGATTGGCTGCCTGTCTTCATGCTGTTTCATTGAACGGTTTCCCACTCAAAGCTCAAACTTAAAAGGGGGACTACTCCTTTAATATGCATGAATTTCAGAGGAAGGTTGGCTGAAGTTGATCCCACAATTTCACATGGAAATTGAACTGTAATCTAAATTAGCATGGCTCATGGTAGATGAGGTACCTCCATTGACAATCTTTACAAAAAAAGAGAACAAATCAGATCTGTGCAACATAGTACGAGAGCTGTCCATTTATTGCTAATCTTGTGAGGACCGGCATCTGTTTCTACTCTCACATTATGAGACCGACAAAGAAACAAGCCAATAAAACAGGTCCAATAAATTTGAATGAAGTTGCAGAGTTATATAGCTCTAGAGTTCACAGCGAGGTCAGGATTGAGAAAATAGTTGACCATGTTGATTGTCAGGACGTCGAAGGAAATGCAATGTCCTCTGAAGTCATGGTCGTGCTTGTTTACGTGATCCTATACACAAGATAAGTGCTGCACTGTTTCACTTTCTGTTTCTGGGAAATGAGGACACATGGAAAGGAATGATAAAAAGTCGCATTTAATCTGACACTTTCGTGAAATGTTTCTAAGTTTCTAAAAAGTTTGAATTTTGCCCCCAAAAAAGTCAAAAAGTGCTTTTTTTATGACAAAAGTTCACCACAGTGCTGCCTTTGATTGGAGACAACAAAAATAACCTCCGAAAACCACAGTTGCACTTTAGTGGTTAGAAAACCACCAATAACAACGGTGGAAAAACATTCACACATAATTGCTGGCTTTGTCAAACAGGCAGTCAGATTTTTAAATTCAAACATAATTCTGTGTGTGCAGAGGTGGAACATTAAGTCGGGGTTGGAACTCGTCCTTCAAGCTTTCGCTTCACTCTCTTTATATTCGACGTGTTTAAATGCGAGCACCACCCTGAATACCTTTGACCAGACCGCGATGTCTGTCTGTAACAGTAGGCTTGTTGGTATGGTTAATATAAACAGCTGTAAACACTTTCACCTGCTCAAGCGCAGACAACAGGTTGTATGAACGAGATAAGAGCTCGGTTCTTTACAGTGGTTTGTTAAGTAGAGAAACACAGCAGCGTTCAAGTTTTCTTGATCAGGATTCATGTTTTAGCCAAGAAGAATGTCTAGAAAGATACGATACGACATAAATAACGAAGAATTTAATTGTTTAGATGTGTTTTCAATCAAAACATGGGGACGAAATGCAAAGAAATGATGGGAAAAGGTCAGACGGAGGGAGTGGATGAGTTAAAAAACTAAGTGTGATGTGAAGCAGCAGAGAAAGTCAGGATGAGGAAGGGCACAGGTGCTGTGTTCAACCAAAACCCCTGGATCCGGCTGAGCGAGAAGTTTCCTAACACCGCTGCGAGTCCCAACACGACGCCGACCGTGACGCCGAGTCCGGGATGGGATCACGGAACAGGGAGCGAGACTAGACCCAGAAAAACGGGATTCCAGGCTCACTCCCTGCTCACGGAGCAACATACCTCTCCAAGACTTTCCCACGAGAAAAACCCCGGGCGTTTTTCGGTCCAGGTAGAAGAAAAAAACAGAAGGGAGACTGATATACAGATACTGTGTGGAGCCACATGGGAGTGATAGGGTCTAGGGTCATGGTTACAGTTTGGATGAGTGGGAGAGGGAGGGAGGGGGGGCTGGGGGTCTCGGGCATTTCAAAACTGCCAGGTAAACACACAACTGAAGGGATTAAGTGGAAGATTTATGAGAAAAAAGGACAGATAGTCATCAGCTGGCCACCCCAACATTCACATACGAGCACATTTGTTGCAAATGCCAAGGTGTGGCTCACCTGGATCATCCGACATGACCCAGTAAAGTACCTGGACGAGCCAGCACTGTGACTCCTTGTTGTTCTGTTCCTCTTTTCGTCCTCTCGCTGCCTCCCTCCATCCATTTATCCATCCTTGGGCTGGAAGGTCTTAGTCATAGTTGTCAGACCTGTTCTTTGTCTTCAATTATCAGCTGGATCTGGAGGGATTTCTTCCCTTCACCACTTTTTCCTGTTCTTTAAAGGCCCATGCAGCTGATTTATTATGAACTAAGTGGGGACCTAAGCACTTTATTATACCTTTAATCCTCGTATATGCTCGTTATACCACAGCAAGGAAATGGTTTCAAAATGTGACGCTGGTGACGATGACGAGCACCTGCTAAGCCAGGATGACTTGCAGCAAGGTTCCTAGCTGCGGTTGACCCTGACCTTTGACCCCACTCACTCAAGAGGAGCAACTGAAACAAAAACCTCAAACAACAAAACAAGAACAATAGCATTTGTGTCACACTGAGCATGACTTGTTTGATTACTAAAGGTTGTATTGAAGACAAGGAACTAAAAAAGTACATATAGTTCCTTTAAATGTTGTTACTCACAAGTTACTGACACCCTTTGGAGAATATGTGTCTTGGAGCCAAAGGAGAAAGTTTCCATAACCATAATACCGCTGAGGGACCTTTTGCATCTCCTTTGCATACAGCTTTGCATTCCACCGAGCTGCTTGCCAAGTTGCCCATTAAGCTGTGTTTATGAAATACTTCCCTTTCTTTCCACATGTGCGCTGGAAGGTCCGCGCAATGTTTGAGCAAATCCTGAGCCGAGATTGCCAAGTGTTGGTACACCCTCTGCCCCGGGACTGACGGGGTGACGGGCAGATTGTGGTGAAGGCACTGGCACGCTGTGAACTTACAGTAAAGGATTAGTCCTTTTTTTTCACTCTCTCTCTCTCTCTCTCTCTCTCTCTCTCTCTCTCTGTCTCTCTCTGTCTCTCTCTCTCTCCCCTGAT
>JAUESF010000019.1:1853819-1866235 GCA_032274765.1 Malacoctenus tetranemus | reverse complement strand
AAATAAAAGGGAAAATAAGATGATAATTCAAATGTAACAAACAGCAACCAGTTGACAAACAGTGAGCTTGACTCTTTTGCAGTGTCCTTTCCACCCATACTAACTGACCAGGCACAAAAGATTATTGCACACTGTTTTATTCGGTATTTTATTTTCTCATGTGCCGGCTGCAGGATGCGCTCTGATGCGCCTGCTGCTGACGGACGGCTGAGCTCACCCAGCAGCGGCGGCGGCAGCAGCAATGGCAGCCTAGCAGTGAGACACATGCCCCAGCTGCCTGTGCGCTAAACAACGTCCACGCTGAGCCTGAGAGAGGACGCACAAGCAACGCCATGTCTCGCCACAGAAATGTCCGAGGTTACAACTACGACGAAGGTAGAAAAAAACAAAACAACTTCCACTTGAGGCAGTTTGAACGTCCCAGCCGGGCCTTTCGGACAGCAGCAGCACTGGTTAGCCGCTCGGCTAAAACGCACGGTTGTTTACTGTAGCTCATGCTAAGCTAGCTTAGCTGCTGTCGTGTCAGTTAGCACCAAGCACAGGATTTATTACACCTCAGAGTCACTTCATACGCACCTCTAAACTTAATATGAAGAGTTTATGATGTTGTTACATCTGGAAAGATCTCTGTTTTCTATTGAAAGTTACATTTTAATGTGAGTGGTTTAAGCTACTTAGCTCGGCGGCTAAGTTGTCAGTGTTGTCTTTTGTGTTTAGCGATTTTAGTTTATTATAAGTTGGAGGACACTTGTTTTAATTTGTTTTATACCGGACTCCATATGCTGTTTACGTCTCAGAAAACTGCATCTGTAAATACTGTAATTATCATGTAGTTAATGGATTGTTTATTTCCTAGAGTTGCTGACCAAGCAAAGTGGCAGCTGTCACATTAGATGATAATGCAGCTGTATTTTACTCCACAGGACAGTGTCTGTATAAACCTACAGAGAAATGACACTAATTCCAATTATGACTGTGTTTTTTTCCTCAGATTTTGAAGACGATGATCTGTATGGACAATCCGTGGATGATGACTACTGTATTTCACCAGCAACAGGTGGGCTTTCAGTGACAACAGGGCCCCTCAGGGGGCAACTGATTGTTGCATTCACTGTGTATTACATACCAGTTAAAGATCAGGAGACACAACTATCACTTAAAACCTGTGTTTTTTCTTGAATTACTAAATGAGAGGTTGTAAAAGAAATATTATTTTGACCTCTAACATAGATTTAGTGTCCCTTAAATCTGTGGTTTCAAACCTGGCTGGTATATTATTACAACGAATAAGTGGCTGAGACCAACTGCCTTACATTATGTATTTTTGAACATTGCTACATTGTTATAAGCCATCAACTAAATCTGTTTTTACCTTTTCCAGCTAATCAGTTCATCTACTCCCGACAAGAAAGGCAAGCACCAAGGGAAGAGCCATTAGAGGAGGAAGAATATGAAGATGAGGATGCTCCTATGTCCCCAACTGTGGACCACAATCTTGCTCCTCTTGAACAAGGTACCCTTTATTTGTTCATGCATCTGTTTTACGGTGTTTGGAACTGTACCGACTGAAGCCTGTTAAGAATGTTTTGGGTTTCAGTATCTTCCTTGTTCTTTTCCTTTAGCCAAGCTGTACTCCTGTCTGGATCACATGCGGGCTGTCCTGGGGGATGCGGTGCCTGACTCAGTCCTCACCCAGGCTGCCATGAAGTGTGGATTTGATCCACAGAAGGCCCTGGATGCAGTTCTGTCTGAAGACACGAAGACAGCCCCGGTCCAGGAAGTGCCCTCAGTCACGAGAGTGAGCGAGGAGAAAGCACCGCTGCCACAGAGGCCCAAACAAGAGCCGGTGGCTGAGAAAGGTACGCCGAGATTTGTAGAAATACCTCATGTAGTTTGATCTCCTTATTGAAGTGTAGGGAGCAGGCTTTTTTATCCCTGGTAGTTAGCAACCAGATAAGATGGTAATTAACTATTAACAGACTGATTAAGGCCTGATGTAACTTCCAGGATACTTGATTACATGCACATTATATAGCGAGTGATATTCACACTTTATTGTGGTTGTTTGATGCATGCAAATGTTTAACAAATTGCCATTCTTCTGTTCCTTTCCCTTTTGTTTATGGTGTTGGTTTGATCCGTCTTCGGCTTTGTGGTCTTTCCGTCTCTCCTCTTTGACAACTGCGCTTGGCTTTCGTAAGGTAAGGAGCCCGCTTGTCCGCTTCTCATACAGACAATGCATGCAGGGGACAGGGAGCCCTGGTGGAAGGGCAGAAACACACACAGCCATGTGTACCAAACTTACGTGACTTGTTAGCTCAACATGACACAGAAGTTAGCAGCAGTGAAGGTCAACCTTTCAGCCAAAAAAATCCAAGCATCAGTAGTCTGGCACAACTCATGTCCCAACATGAGCAAAAGAGCGATGGGACAGGAAGGGCTGAAACAGGCAGTGGGGTCAAAGTTCCTTCATTAAGCGCTTTTCCTATAGGAGTGAGTTTATCTCCCTCCAGTGTTTCCAATCAGAGTAGTCTTTCACTGGGAACTCTGGCGTCTCTAAACATGCCTTCGGTGTCGCGCCCGTCGCCTCCCTCCATCTTTTCACTGAGTAGTCTCTCGCTAATTGATCCAAAAACAACATCTTCATGTACGTCTCTGGCTGCCACTCCACCTACTTTTGGCAGTCTCAGTACAGTGCTGCAGAACAGTCAGCCTCCAGGAGCAGTAGGGCCACATTCTGACAGAGCTACAGCAGGTGATCAGAAGGTGAGCCCATCTCTGTTTGAGTTGATGCAGCAGCACTCGCACGGCAGGGAGCCTCTCAGTGGCACACTCTCTCGCCCCCAAGGCAATGTGCCCTCTACAGGGTGTCAAGGGTTTGCTGCACCAGGTCAGACCATGTCATTATCTGAACTCGCCTCCCAGCACCAAAACAAGAACCTTCACTTTGAGTCACAAAGCACCAAAAAAACTGAAAACGCAGTTTCCTCTTCTAAATCATCCAGTGGTACTCCACCTTGCCTCGGTGGCACTTTCTCATTGTCTGGTCTTGCCCTCCAACACCAAGCCAACAGCCCCTTAGCGTCCCATCAACCCACCACCTCTGAATCTCCAGGAAACGCTCTGCAGCAGCCACCTGGCCTCTCGGGGCTGCTGCCTTTGTCACATTCGGTATCTGAACACAAAGGCAAAACCTCAACCACCTCAAATGGGTCGCAGTACTGCCTCACCTCGCTCCTCTCACCAGCAAAACCAGAGAAGACTGCTGTGAAGGCAGAAAACACAACAGAGGGTGGAGCCAAGCGCAAGCTCGACCACAAACCATACGAAACAATCTCTGGGCCACGAGTGCCAAGCCAGAACATTGATCTCGCTTCACTCATGGCCCAGTCGCATGGAGCAGTTTCTCGGCAGCTCAACCGTGACTTTCCTTCACCACCGTCTCCGGCCGCTCCTGCCCTCAGCCTGGGTCTTTCTGTCTTTGCACAACCTTCAGTGTTCGCAATTACATTGTCCGTTCAGAACTGCAAACGGCAAAAGAGGAGAAGAATCAAATGGAATGAAAAAGTAGAAGGTGAGAGGACGGGGAGAGGTTTTCAGACCCTCGTCTCGAAGTCGCAAGGCGAGTTCCAAGAGGGGCTCGCGCCACCTCCGCCAATCGTACCGTTCCACTTCGACACCCCGTCACCCGATGACATTGTTCGTGCAAACCAGCGAAAAGCTTTCACGAGGTAGTCCTCAGGAAAGCGTCTTCACCGAGTCCAGTCTGGCTTGATGCTGGATTCACTCCTGCAGCTGAACCAAACATCCAAAGGTGCTGCGCTTCACAACCATCGCTCCTCTCGAGTGTTTTTAACCATTTTGCTTGATTTAGGTGAAGTGAAGCAACTTCAGGGACCAACAGAGGGACACAGCCGCTCCTATCAAAACAAAAGCAAAACAATAACTCTAGTGTTGTTACAGATAGACTGAAAACCTACATGCTTACACGTGTTAGCTACGAACAAATCTTAACAGCTATTTAAAACTAAACTTTTTTTATTTTTAGGGACATTTTCTTAAAAAAGTTTTCCTAAGTGATGTAGTTTGCTTTTCCTTGCATTTTAAATTGAGTATTATTTTTCTATGCTATAATAGCCAGTGGCTTTTTTTAAGTTTTGTATAACCACGAATTTCACAACAACCCGCAAAAGTGAAACTTGATCTTTTTGGGTTTGGCCTCTTTTTCTCCTCTGAGCTGCGTGAACTTTCTCTCTCTCTCTCTCAAAAAACAAAAAGAACAGAGACAGAGTTTGAGTGCAGGTGTGCTCCAGCTATTCGAATATGGATCAGTTAACCATTGTACTGGTTTACTGCTGCCTGCGCTCGAGAACATGAGGTTGACTTGTCGGTCGGGAGGACACCTGGAGATTTTCCCATGAGGGAAACACACATGCTGATGCATCTCGAGGCGCACAGAGTCTCGCTCAGGCAAACAAAAGAACGACATGAACTGTGTTATTGTCTGAACGCCAACACTGTAATCATTTACTGAATTAGCCAGAACGACTTGCCATCTTCTGCTCACGTGAGTTGTGTTAATAGGATGATGTACATATGGGTTCGATTCACGCTGGGTGTGTCTTTACACACTGTCAGAGTTTAATTTGTCAATTTTGAAATAAAGATGACTGAGCTTATGCACTCTTGAGTGCGTCTCTGTCAAGGCGTGTCTTTACACTTTGTGCGTGTGTGCGTGCGTGCATGTGTGTGTGGATGCTTGTGTGTATATAAACATGTTTTATTTTTTTATTTGCTTTTCTTTGAAAAATGTATCAGGTTCTTGAAGCAAATAAAGTTTACGACGCGTGAACTCTCCACAGTCTTTTACCAAACTGTTGCTCCTAATGTCCCCGCGTACTGTAGAAGATGAAGGCTCTTTGCAGTGTTTTAGTCACACCTCCCACCGCTGCTCTTTTGAATGTGCGTCTAGCACTTAAAGAAGCGCACGTCCGGGACTCCAGGCTACGAAGGGTTAATGCTGAGACTGTGCAGTTTGGATTGGACCTTTGTAAACATTATACAGGTGCAGAAGGCTGCGTGAGGTGGACCTTGAGGGTGTTAAACATGGGTTGGGGAGCCCCGGGGGGACTGATGAATTATAAGGGGCAGATAGTGGTAATGATAAGTCAAACATTGGAAGTCAAACCGGTTTGTCAGTGGAGAGAGTGTGCGTGTGTAATCCGCAGGACTTAATGTTTGGAGATAGTTAGCTGCTTTAGGGGTGTTGTGGTCTGCTCTGTGAGTGAAGATGTCCTCTGAAGTAGTTTATTTAAAGTAGTTTCTGACAAAGAAGCAAAGGGAGCAAGTGTTGTTTAAACGAGTGGGCTTGTCCAGCAACAGTTTGTCCTTTTTTCTGTCAGGCGAGCCAGTGTGTGGGTTTGAGCAGGAAACTGCACTCCTGGAGAAAATGTCACCCCGAGCACATGTCGTCTCATCGCAGCAGCCGATCATCTTACTTTGTGTGTGTGTGTGTGTGTGTGACACCACCTACGTAGGAAAATCTGATCACGTCTCTCGACTTTCACAGCTTTGTCAAAGAGCTGTGACAGATCAAATCGTTTTGAGTCTTCGTCGGCTCTGCACGTCTGCAAGGTGGAGATGTTGCACAAACGTTCTATTGTTGTGATGTGGTGCCAGCCATGGAAAACACCAGTTTTACCCTTCGACAAGTGGTCAAAAGAAAAGCTGCATCTGGTTTTAGATGCTACACTTCAGCTTTGTTGTGGTTCATTCCGGTAACTTGAAGTGGAAAATCATTTTGGGAGGAAATTGGCGAAATTTTGCGTTGTAATGCAAAAAGAAACTCCATCTGTGGAGTTTTTGAGAGCTTGGAGATACTGCATTAATCAGTGGAGTGACTTCGCATGCGATCGTTACAATTCTGAAATGTTGGTCGCTGGAACTGTTTTCTTGCATTCTTGAGCTGTTGGCAGCAGCACATCATTTAACTCTCGCTGCCTCCAGTAAACGCTGACCGCGATTACTGCATGATGTAAGCAATTCGCTATCAATAAGTACCTCATACAACCCGACTTCAAAAGCACCCTCTTCTTTACCATTAACAAAGTCCAGCTGTCGACAAAGGCCAACGACGTTATCAGCAAGTGTAGCAGATACATTTTGAATAATAAACAGAAGTTTATTTCTTTATGCAGCCTCCGCTCTAAAATAAATAATACACAGGAAAGCACAGAAAACAATGACTGCAAACACTGTCTTAGACAATAAAGTGAGATCTAAACGACATCAATCTGCACATGCTGCGACTTCATGTGTTAATATTCAGAATGCAGAGTCTCAATATTGCTGTGTTGTGAAATGTGAAAAGCAGAGTAGGTGAGATTTCTCAGGTAGCTGCTATGACTCAAGCTGCTGAGTCGGTGGGAGCGCGGCAGGCAAGAATATCTTTTTTCTTTTTTTTTTCTTCGTTAAATGATGAGCTTCAGCTTTGAAAATGTACGTCTGGGTGACTCAACCTGAAAGGGGTCAAATGGTTCCTGCTTCGATGCCCCCCCCCCTCCCATACAGGCCGCCACACTTCCTCCACAATTCATCTTCATTCATGTCTTCAGCAATGTCTCACATGTGAATGACGTTTGTTTGGCTCATAGATAAATCCAACCACAGAAAGAAAGCTGCCTTGGGCGAAAGGTTGTCGAAAAGAGTGTTTTAATCCAATCACATTCATCTGGTTGACCCCCCCCCTCCCCAGGCTGCAGTGATTTGGTTAAGGTTCGCTGTCAACATAAACTCAGCCGCCATCTTTTTACTTTGCGTGTGAATTGTTTTTCAGCGATCAGCAGCATCACGTGGCGAAAATCCACTTCACTCGATTTCTGCTCGACATAAATCCTCATTTCTGTCCAAATAAACTGGAGATGTCTCTTAGGCAGCTTCCACTGTGCTCGGTTAGATGAACACTTACACACATTGTGTTGGAGGGTCCACAGTGTGCAGTGGATCTCGTTTTTCTCCCACTTGTGTACAGCAGCGTATCCTGCCTGGCTGCCAGCCACTGCATTAATCGGCCTGTCTGTGTGTAGGTGTATGTTTGCACAGACGAGGGAGGGTTTGGATATTTGCATATCCTGGGCGGGCTCCTCTCTTCAGCCCTTGGGCCAAGGTGTGCACATGGTTTGCTCACCCTGAGTCACAGTAAGGGTCCACTGTTCTAGACAAATCCTGGAGAGGAGGATCCAACGTGTTTACCTGCACAGTCCAAACAATGCAAAGCTATTTAGTTGTCACCAGTTCAGTTGTTCAGGTGCCTTCTTCGCTGACCTCTGGCCTTTTTACCCCCCGAGGCCACGCTCCGTCAACTAATCAGCTGCCAAAATCAGATGTTTGACGAGATGTCAAAGGCCCACAGTTTCCTGCAGTTGAGCCGGAGGGGGGATGTTGTTTTATGACTGCAGATCCTGAGTGTCAAAGCGAAAACTTTGTTTGTTTTATGGTGTGGTCATTCGAAATGAAAATCTTCAGAGTTATGCATGACACTTGAAATTATTATGTTTTATATTGGAGCCATACTGGCTGTCCTCCAACATGCAGGTGGGAGGAAGGAGAAAAGCCCCTCAGCTGCAGGAAAAACCAAAAATCCCCAGAGTACTTTTCCATCTCGGGTTGCTCCTTCCTGCTGGCCAGATTCAACTTCACTTCTCTGTGATTGGCATATAAAAAAAACCCTTCATCTTACTCTGGAGCTTCTGCAGTGTGGATCGTTTTTCATAAAAATTCTCTCCTGATTGCATTCGCTCATTTTTATTTTAGGACAAGTTCATATATTTTAATGGTCGTTGTCTCCATTTTTTTATTTTTAACAAATGAGAATCAGAGTGTGAATAAAGTGCATGAAACATTTTTTTCTCTCTGTTCCACGTCAGAGGTGCAAGTTGTTGCTTATCACAGTTTCTGACAGCGAGGGGATTTTTTCTTCAGCTCTGGACGAGTCATTCTGAGAGTGCTTGGTGAGAGAAAGTCCATTAATGCCTGCATAGAATCGCACTACTTTCTTCTAATGTTCTCTCAGGGTGTATTTTTCAGAAATTAATTATGACTCGCATGAAATACTGAGACACTTGCAAAGTATTTTCATGTTAATATGAAGGTTCACACACACAGAATGTTTTGAGTGAAGGAAAACGACTTTTTAGGCCTCATTGAGGTTCCCTAACTTCACTGGTCTCTTTAAACTCAACCGCATTCTGTGAGAACTTTTTGGTTTTTTTCATTCAAAACTGCACTAATTTAGAGAAAAAAAATCACTTTTTGCAGTTAAACCCCCACCCAGTTTTTCCATGCAAACCGTTGTGTACCACAACGCATGTTTGCATTGTGATACACACAGCAGCAGTTCTGTGTGCTCTGAGTTGACACCGTCTCAGAAGATTCATTCAGTGAAATGCTGCGTCACACTGAACTATTTACGTGGAGACGGGAGGCAACGGCCACTTCAGAAATTAACCCTGTGAGTACCGGGATGCCCTGCGCCCAGATGCGCACAACGTGCAGTAGGCTTGGCTGAACAGCCCAGTCTAAATGAATCACTCGCGGCTTGAAATGACTGGGGAGACTGTTGGCCATTCAGGTCTGGATGACTTGAAGATTGGGGAGTGCAGCTGGTTGCATGTTGCACTTTCACTGCAGTCAAGAAACATGCACTCAAAAAAAAAGCTGGTGTGCAACTGTAACAATTTTGAAATGGTTTGCAGCTTCTGTACTCGTCTTGTTGCAGGACTGAATAAAGCGAGAAACCAGACGCACTTGAATGCACGTAACAAATCTTAGTTTAGAATAAAACAAATATTTTTTGACTCCACATTCAAAGCTTTGGAAACAGTGAATCACAGAGGACTTTGCTCTTTTGTTCTTGCCATTTTAGCAAAAAGCAGAGATAAAGTGGACTCTGAAGTGGTGCCTAAAGTTGCTCGCATGACTGTTTCTGGCAAGAAGCAGACAATGGGCTTTGATGTACCAAGGTACGTGGAATATCTGATCTCATTCACACACCAACAGAAATGAATGTTTTCCCTAACAGCTGGATTACGTTTGATTTTCTGCTCACCGAGTGGTGCCTGCGTCTCTCTATCGAACTCTCTCCGCAGCGCTGCAGAGAACGGCGTTGTCGGTCCGCCGGCGCGCCGCGGTGGAAGTCCCGAAAACGCCGGCGCGCCGGCTGCCGCCGAAACGCCCAGCAAACGTCCCGAGACGCCGTCGAAGGGGTCGAACGGGGACGAGGCCTCCGCCGTGCCCACGCCGGGCCGCTCAAGCGGGAAGGCGAGGCAGGCCATCAACGTCAAGGCCGAGCTGGAGAAGAGACAGGGGGGCAAACCTCTGCTAAACCTGGTGGTTATAGGTAACATTATTTATTACTTAGTCTTCCACAGTGAAATTTCTTTGTGGTCATATGTAGCTGTCTTGTACGTTTGGATGTACAAGAAACGAGGGGAACTGAAACGATGAATCGTATGGATTCATATCATTTAAAAACTCATATGAGAGATTCACTGTTGAAAACCACAACTCGGTGTTTCTCCGAAGTCTCTCGGATGCTTCTTTTACAGTTTGGCACTTGGGTCATTTTAAACCTCTGGTTCACGTCCTTGCGCACCGTTGGCGCACACGCACGTCACAGTTGCTTCTCAGGAGTCGTCAGAACATCAGCACGGCGCAGCAGCTCGATCCTGTTTTCTCTTTCTCACTTACACCAGATGAAAAAGTGACTCTGTAGTTTCGGAGGCGCAGATGATTTGAGTTTCCCATAGCCTGCGAAACCTTTCGTTTCGTCTCCCTCCTCCCCGCCTCCGCCCCCAGTCCTTGTTCCCATTTCAGCCTACAGGCCGTCACTTGCGCAACCCGACTGATTTCCTCTCTACCTTGTGCTGTTTCCTTTGCCACGTTTTATCTTCCCTCCTCGCCTACCTGCCTTATCAATTCTTTACACATCTGTTCTTGCTTCTTTATCCTCTGCCTCACTCGAGAGATGCTCCCAGTCATCTTTTTTGCCTTGTTGCTGCTTGTTTCCTGATCTACTTTTCTTTCTCGATGCCCCTGCAGGACATGTGGACGCAGGCAAGAGCACACTGATGGGCCACCTGCTTTACCTGCTGGGCAATGTCAACAAGCGCACGATGCACAAGTATGAGCAGGAGTCCAAGAAGGCAGGGAAAGCCTCCTTTGCCTACGCTTGGGTTCTGGATGAAACAGGCGAGGAGAGGGACAGGTACATTCACACCTCGCTCCAAGTCAGAGACGGACTTTTAGTTTGCACAAAAATGCACCTTTTTTTTGTGAGTCCAGTAAAACGGAAATCAACTGAAAATGTTCTTTTTATCTGCTTTTTTTGATGGAAATGAAAAAGATATTCAGTGTTCATGAAGCAGACGCATGTTAAGAAATATTTGAAGTGACAGTTAACAGATCTTTCATTTGTAGTTAGCGTTTGACACTCTGCACTGTTCTCTGTAAACACTCGGGCCGTTGCGTCTGTAAAACCGCACTTGTGTTTTGTGCGCGTGTGGCCGCAGAGGCGTGACGATGGACGTGGGCATGACCAAGTTTGAGACGAACTCCAAAGTGGTGACTCTGATGGATGCGCCGGGACACCGGGACTTCATTCCCAACATGATCACTGGAGCTGCACAGGTACGACGGCGTGTTCCAAATCAGTGGAGGGGAGAAAAAAAACGCACAGTGATGATGATGATGATGATGATGATGATGATGCAGGTCTGACATATCCTGGATTAAAAGTGAGTAAAAGAGAAACATGAAACCTGAGCTGAAGGAAATGGTAAAAAACAAACAAAAGCAAAAGCAACATTTGGGCACCTTTGACTTAATGAACAAATCTGCTGCACATCAGTCTTGCCACTCCTGTTCTGTGGTTTTGGGTGTTGGTGTCACACGGTGTTTTTGCAAGCACGACTCTGTGTGTGTGTGTGTGTGTGTGTGTGTGTGTGCGTGTGCGTGTGTGTGTGTGTGTGTGTTTTGGGGAGCTCATGTAATTTCTCTTTTTACCATATGACTGTCTTCACGTTCAACCTTTTCATGTATTGACTAAGGGGCTTTTTTTTTGAGAGCATATTTAGGTCTCAGTGCTGCAGGGTCGACCGGTTTGGGAGCTCATGTCACGTAATTAAGAGAAAAAAAGCACCCTGATCTTCACTCTCTACCACCTGCAAATCCACTAATATGAAGGAAATAAATCAGTTTCATGGTTTTTCATCGAAAAAAAATGAAAGAAACAAGTGGAAAAATACGAGTGATTTCTGTGTTTGTGTTGTGTTTTGGTGACTGTTATTAGCTTCTGTAGAAGCCTGTTCACAAGATAACAAATTGTATAATGTTTGAAGAGGTTATTCTGATATTACATACTTTGTTTGCATTGGCGTTGAGCCGTGAAAGTGCAAGCTGAGTGGAGTTCGCTGGCTCCCAGCGCGTCGCCTGCCTTGGCAGGAGCGGACGCGTCACATTCCTCTCCTGTCGCCCTCGCTTCTCGCTCCAGGCCGACGTGGCGGTGCTGGTGGTGGACGCCAGCCGGGGGGAGTTCGAGGCGGGCTTCGAGGCCGGCGGGCAGACCAGGGAGCACGCCCTGCTGGTGCGCTCGCTCGGCGTCACCCAGCTGGCCGTGGCCGTCAACAAGATGGACCAGGTCAGACTCACTTTGGGATGTGCTTGCGAACACGAGGGATTTGACCATCGGTGATTATTTGACAAACCTCTTCCAGCTGGCGTGATTGAAATTGACATCCTAAATGCAATAAAGCTAAAACAACAGAAGCTTTCGGCACAGTTTTGCTCTTCTGTACATGTTGGTGTGCTCATGTCTTTTCATGTTTTTGCTTCATCACTGTTTGAAATGTTTCTGACACTTTCTCCTTTTTTAACATCATTTTTCCTCGACATGTGAACATAAATCAGGTAAACTGGCAGCAGGAACGCTTTCAGGACATCACCTCGAAGCTCGGCCACTTTCTCAAGCAGGCAGGGTTCAAGGTGATTTTTGTTGAGTCATTGGTTGTCAACATATGAAGTGTCATTTCAAAGAGCTCTTTGGGATGAATGATTTTGTCTCCCTGTGTTTTTTTTTGCGACCTCTTGTCGCTCTGTTATTTTGTCCCAGGAGTCGGATGTTTTCTACGTCCCCACCAGCGGCCTGTCGGGAGAAAACCTCGCCACCCGGAGCAGCGTGTCAGAGCTCACCTCCTGGTTCTCTGGGCTCAGCCTGCTGGAGCAGATAGGTAAGAAGCACGCGAGCATCGGTCAGGCTGCGTGAAGTGTTCAATTAGCTTCTTCATAGCGAAACTGGATGATTAAGACAAACCAAAGCACAGAAATTCTGAGCAACAAAAGCTGACAGCAACAAAAAAAAG
>JAUESF010000019.1:1840103-1853719 GCA_032274765.1 Malacoctenus tetranemus | reverse complement strand
GTAGATAAACGGAATTTCAAGTGTATTTGACTCATAAACCACCTTTGTCTGTTACATCAAACTGAGATATAATTTTAAGGGGAATAAAAACTGATGTGTGCCAATATAAGATGTGAAGTCACTTCGCTGCAACAGTCATTAAAGCTAATGTGACTAATGTGAAAGACACTGATACGTCTTCTGATTGTACGAATAGAATGTTACATGAAAATGAATCATGTCTGCTCTGCTTGTTAAGCACTTAAACACAAGACAATCAACAATGGATTTTCCAGAGTTTTGAACGCTTCGTCACAGCGCTGATTATTGGAACTCTGTCAGTTCTTGGGGAAAATGATTCACCCTCACTGGTTAGCTGACTTCCCATATTTACTAACCCCCTCCCCCCACACACTGCTACTGATTGTTTACTTCCCCTTTTGTTCCTTTTTTTCCCCACAACAAGATGCGTTCAAATCCCCTCAGAGGTCTGTGGACAAACCTTTCAGACTCTGCGTCTCAGACGTGTTCAAAGGTAAACTCAAGAACACACACATGCACACTTGTCAATGCTCCGACTTACAAAGTCTTTCTCTTGAGTTGCTGAACGCTGCGTTTTGTCTTTGCAGACCAAGGTTCAGGCTTCTGTGTCACGGGGAAGATCGAAGCAGGTTATATTCAGACAGGAGAGAAAATCCTGGCGATGCCCCCCAATGAGACCTGCACAGTTAAAGGTACACGTTTGATCGCTCAGGAGAGTCAACAGTGCCACCATGTGGAAAAAAGGTGGAAAGAGGCCGTGTTTTTATGTTTTGTTTTGGTTGTGTGTGTGTGTTTTTTTAACTACAGGAATCACTCTTCACGATGAGCCTCTGGACTGGGCAGCAGCTGGAGACCACGTCAGTCTGACGGTCACTGGCATGGACATCATCAAGATCAAGTAAACAAAAATCAAACATTGATGCAATGTGACAAACAACAGTTGGTTTGCATACTCCTGAACTTGCATGGAATACAAGAATAAACCTGATGATACAAAAAACTCAACCCAATAATGTTTAAGATAAAACTGCTATTTGAAATGTGTAATATTTCTGTTTCTCACATCGTTCCTGCATCTTCTTCAGCGTCGGCTGCGTCTTCTGCGATCCCAAGGAGCCGATCAAAGTCTGCACTCGGTTCAGAGCCCGGATCCTTCTCTTCAACATCGAAGTTCCCATCACGCAAGGCTTCCCTGTAGGTGTCAGCAGGTTCTCACAGAACTCCGCAGGTTATGGAGCCTCCCAGTTCACTGTACCTCTTGTGTTTGGGTGTTCTATTCAGGTATTGTTGCACTATCAGACAGTCAGCGAACCGGCCACCATTAAGAAGCTAATAAGTGTTCTACACAAGAGCAGCGGCGAGGTCCTCAAGAAGAAGCCAAAGTGAGTTGGAGCGTATTTTATTTTCAAAGCTTGAAACGCAGCTTTTGTGACTCTGTTTTAGGAGCTTAAATTTCAAGCCCGCAGTCCAATTTCTGGCAAACATCGCAATTTGAACAGGTGTGTTGTGTTGTGTTGTGTTTACCGTCGGCGTGTCTTTGACTCGCAGGTGTTTAACTAAGGGCATGAATGCAGTAGTGGAGATTCAGACCCAGAGGCCAGTGTCATTAGAGCTGTACAAAGACTACAAGGAGCTGGGTCGCTTCATGCTGCGATACGTCGGCTCCACCATCGCTGCCGGCGTCGTCACGGAGGTAAAAGGACCAAATTCTTGTGATGAATATCGAAACTTTTGATGTACGTTAGATTTCAGTCACTCGGCTCGTTTGTGCCTCACCAGGACTTTCTTTTGATTCTCGTTTTTATTGCAGATCAAGGAGTGAAGAGCATTTCCATCAACACAGAGGCAGCATGACTCTGCTGTGGACGCAGCATGCAGCCAGAGACAAAAGTGCAATTCCTATAAGAAAAAACCGAGACGCCACTAACGGAGTCAGAGTCGCGTTCATCCATCCATTCTTCAGGGTTCGCCCGATCATCGCTGACAGCGCAGAAACCAGTTTTGTGGCAAGAAGCTGCTAAAATGAGCTGACAGTGTTTCCTCCGGCCGTTACCTGTTGAGTCCGCCCCCCTTTATTAAACAGGGCCACTTCATGTTACCCCCCCCCAAACTCTCTGTCTCCCACATAAGACATAGTGCTTTCAAATTGGTGTTAATCAAACCTGATCGATCTGAATCGAACAGTCCGACTAAGATTTGCTCAGTGATTCATCTCACTGTATTTCCTGTAAATGGAAAATCAACAGGAGTGACTGTAAAGAATCACATTTTGGTCAGTTGGAACAAGTTTACAGGTCTATTCTGAAGTAACCAGGGGCTCATCATTCATTTCACAAACCTTTAGTTTTCATACTGAAAAGGTAAATGTTAAAAAACTCTAAGAAAAAGAACTAAAGTGGGACTTGGTGGTGAAGATCGCATATAATTTTTTGATCGAAATTTGTTGGCATCTGCTAATTAAGAGGTGAGGTTCACTGGACTGAAAAGATCTGTTTGTAGGATTTAGTGACATCTAGTGGTGATGCTTGAGATTGCAAAGCGTCAAATACCCTGACACGGTGGCACAATGTGTTCTGTGGAGGAAAGCACCGTTTCTATGGTGCGTCGGATGCCACAAACTTAATGCCAACGCTCCTTATCTTTGATTGAGGATTCATGAAAAAACACATACTCATGAATTGATGTTTGACTGTGTTTTGAGAGATCTCACAGAGTCCTACACACTCGTCTTTTAAGTGATAAATAAACTTAGCGAACAAATAAGGGAAAGCTTTTTTTTTCTCCGTCGGTCCGGGGGAAGATTTTTCATTTATATTGTCAAAATATAATTGAAATATTTCCAAATTGGAGATTTCTGTTTTCATTGAAGCAGTATGATGCTACTTGAAGGGCTTTTTCTCTTGAACAAAGGCTGGGGGCAGTAGGGAGGTGAAAGAGCTGAATTTCTCTGTGCAAACTTGATGCAAAAATAAACTTGACATCGAGGACTTCCGGTCTGAGTTTGGTTCATCCAATGTGTCTCAACAATGAAACTTAAGTCGTTGGGAGTATTTCATGTGACAGAGAAAATAAACATGTGATGCTTTAATGCGTTTATCTGGTCATGAAACCAGCTGCAAACTGGAGTTCCACTGGCCCACTCCTGCTTCTTATTGGGTCGGAGGAGGCCGGTGCGACTCCCACTGATCACTTCCGTTGGCGCGTGAGGAGGCGCACCCCCCCACATAAACCCCTCCCGCTCTCCACTCTCTCTGCCCCGTCCGACATCCAGCCTTCGCGGAGAGTCATGGCGAAGCCTGCAGAGTCCCTGCTCGTCCTGGAGAACTTCATCGGGGGGAAGTTCGTCCCCTGCCGGAGTCACATCGACTCCTTCGACCCCTCCACAGGGAAGGTCTACTGCAAGGTCCCCGACAGCTGCAAAGAGGAGGTGCGTGCGCTGGCTTCTTGATTGCGCCCTGCTGCGCCTACCTGCGAATGTTTGACTCGCTCTGTGCGTCCATCTGTGTTCAATCATCACTGTCATTGTCGTCTTTGATCGGCGGGATTTGGTTACGTCTGTTGCGCAATTTGCAAATGCTTGGAGGCTTCTCCGCACGATTCCTCTGCTTCTTCCTCTGGCCTCCTCGCGTTTGGCACGAAGAGTGCGTGAGGCCCGCTGAAGTGTAAAGAAGCATGGTGTTCAGGAAGCATTGTATGCAAAGTCGTCTTAATATGTTTACATCTGGGTTTACACGCAAGGACGCACCTTTGCTCTCTGCAGAGTCAACAACCAAGTAATCATTAAACTCGCTGCGATTCTTTTTGGAAGCCTGAGAGCTGTGCCAGTGCACCGAGATATCCTGGAAAGGGTTTTATGTATTCACACACTGAGGAGGAATTTTCCCCCTCCGTTTGGTTTGACTCCTGCTACATTCATGGGTTTTTCCTCAAAGGCCCACATTCCCGGCCTGTTTGAACCACCTGTGGGTTTCTAGAGCAACCCGAGCGTGGTTGGATCAACACGAGCTGGGTCCAATGGTCGGAAGAGACATAATGTGGTGTCATTTTATTTGGGACAGAGGTGAAAGTTGTAAGTCTTCAAGTTTGCTACTCTGGCATGGTCAGCAGGCTGATGGACGACTGTCTCTGGAGACACCTTGAACTGCCCCCACAAACTGTGGTCTCTCCTCAGCCTTTGTTCTGTCAAACAAGTGTTGGAACTCACCCTTGCCAATGAAATAAGTAGACTCAATGATATAGGAATTGTCAGTTTTCCAAGTCTGCTTGAGATTTTAGAAAGTCTCATGATGGCCCTTCTTGAGTCAAGCAATTGTAAGCTGGTCAACCTTTGAGCTGGCAAAGCCTTGGACCTCTGAAGGGTTCCTCCTCTAATGAGAATCCTCTGTTGCGCACACACCTGTGTGCTAACTTTCTCCCAATCCACTGGCTGCAGGTGGATGCAGCAGTGGAAGCGGCTAAAGCGGCCTTCCCGGAGTGGTCCGCCCGCAGCCCGGAGCAGAGAGCCAAGGTCCTCTACAGGCTGGCCGAGCTGATCGAGGCCCAGCTGGAGGACTTCGTCCAGGCCGAGTCCAAAGACCAAGGTGTGCACGATGAGTTTGCAGTAATGATAAACTGCACTGTCACGATGACTTCAGGACCAAAGAGGAAGTTGGTGTTTGTTGAGTGCTGTAACCGTCTGAAATCGCAGGTAAAACGGTGACGTTCGCGCGGACGGTGGACATCCCTCGGGCAGCGTACAACTTCCGCTTCTTCGCGTCGTCGTCGCTCCACCACACCACAGAATGCAGCGAGCTGGACCACCTCAACTGCCTCAACTACACCATCCGCTGCCCCGTGGGCGTGGGTGAGAGCCGTTTTCTGCTTCAGTGTTCCAACATGGTGGCTCTTCGTGTTTGTGATGGTTCGCGGCTCTCTGTGTTGCAGCTGGCTTGATCAGTCCGTGGAATCTGCCCTTGTATCTCCTCACCTGGAAGATCGCGCCGGCCATCGCCGCGGGCAACACAGTGGTGGCCAAGCCCAGCGAGATGACCTCCGTGACAGCCTGGATGTTGTGCAAGTTGATGGAGGAGGCAGGTAGGGCCAAACTACCCATCATGCAATGGTCCACCTTCACGCCACAGTCGTTTACAGTGACCTGTGACACCTTTCTGTCTCTCCAGGCATTCCCCCAGGCGTCGTCAACATCGTGTTCGGCACCGGCCCGAAAGCGGGCGACGCTCTCGTGGGCCACCCCGACGTCCCGCTGGTCTCCTTCACGGGCTCCACGGCGACCGCTCAGCGCATCACCGAGCGCAGCGCCCCGTTCTGCAAGAAACTCTCCCTGGAGCTGGGAGGCAAAAACCCGGCCATCATCTTCGCTGACGCGGACCTGGATCAGTGCATCCCGACCACCGTCGGGTCCAGTTTCTCCAATCAGGTGACCAACACTTGTTTGGTTCCTTTAACGCTTTATTCAATTTAATTCATTTAATACCTTCAATTTTAAATGTATTGCTTATTGTTGTGCTTTAACTTCATATCCATGTTTTTATGGTGTTTTATACATCACTTAATGTAACTTATATTTTGAAATGTAAGACTTATAAACTAAACTGAACTCAAGTCAAGAATTTCTTGTGATGTAATTGCATATTGTGGCCACACGGTGGCAATCGTAGTCCACCTGAAGTCGATTTAAATCTTTCTGAACCATCCGCGGTTATTTCAACATTTTTCTCTTGTATTTTTCCCATCAGGGGGAAATCTGCCTGTGCACCAGTCGCATTTATGTGGAGAGGAGCATTTTCCCCGAGTTCCTGAAGCGGTTTGTGGCCGAAGCCAAGAAGTGGAAGACCGGCGCGCCCTCTGACCCCAGCAACAAAAACGGCGCGCTCATCAGTAAAGAACATCTGGAGAAGGTAGTGAGATGTCGCATCAAGCACCAATTCATTCCTACTCTATGTGCTCTGCTTTAAAGCGTCACTCTGTGCCACTGTCCAGGTGCGCAGCTTCATAGCCCTCGCCAAATCGGAGGGCGGCACCGTCCACTGTGGTGAGGGCGTCGACCAGCTGGACCTCCCAGAGCAGAACACGTCCGGCTACTTCATGCCGCCGACGGTCATCACCGGTGTGTCCGACGGCTCCCGCGTCATGCAGGAGGAGATCTTCGGCCCCGTCACGTGCCTCAGCCCCTTCGACACCGAGGACGAGGCGGTCACCCGGGGCAACGGTGTGCGCTACGGCCTGTCGGCCGCCGTCTGGTCCCGCGACGTGGGGCGCGTCCACCGCGTGGCCAAGCGTCTCCAGGCCGGCCTGGTGTGGACCAACTGCTGGCTGGTGAGGGATCTGAACCTGCCGTTCGGGGGGATGAAGAACTCCGGCGTCGGCCGGGAGGGAGGGAAGGATTCCTATCACTTCTTCACCGAGGTGAAGAGCATCACCATCAAACACTGAGGGAGTGCAAGTAGGAAGGCAACTGGGGCAAATCAGCAAAGACAAAATGAGCATTTTCACCAATAAGAAATTATTAAGCCTCTGCAATTTATGTGACCAACAAATTCTGTCGGACTCTAGTTTCACCTGTAAATGTGTGAGGTATCAGAAAAAATGGCTGGAAGACGATTAAAACGATTAAAAGCTTGGTGAAAATCAGCACTGTGGTATTCAGACAGTCTTCTGTATCAGGCATCACTATGGATCAGTTTCCTACTGTGTGTGTGTGTGTGTGTGTGTGTGTGTGTGTGTGTGAGGGGTTGAAATGACGACATTTCCTGCAGGACGACATTCCTCCATGTTCACAGTGTTTACCTGCTTCCACGCGCCTCCATCGGACGGCTGCGTCCCTGTCGGGCTTCGGCAGAAAGTCTTAGTGACTCTCACTTTGGTGTAGGTGAGCTTAAATGCTGAGCGGGTTCGAACAACATCCTGTTTCATGGAGACGCATCGAGGCCGTGATGCTGAGTGAAGTCGGACTCGCTCGCACACACCAAGCGAGTTCTCCTCGTGAAATATCGCACTCCTCTACTCTCGGCAAATTAAAGCAGATAAAAGTGAACGTATCTAAAGAAATAGTTGAAAGTGATTCTTGCAAAAGCACTAAACCAGTCTGTGTGCCTGAGCTGAAACATCCCAGGACCAAATCACACCAGCTCAGAGGCGTCAGAACCTTGTGCGCTGGTTGTAAATCGTGTTGTTTCGTAAGTGTTGCTCCGAACTTAAACACCTTACATAAATGTCACATGCAGTCTGTGTTGTGTGTTTTTTTTATTCTCTTGCTGGTTGGTTGCATTTTTTCAGGTCACTTCCAAAGTCTGGGTTATGTCACTGCTGGTGGAATGCGGCAGGCTCTGATAGCATCTGTGGCACGGAGCCGGTGAAAGATGGATGTCAGATTTTTCAGTTTGATGGAAGGAAACTGTGGTGCAGGCAGGTCAATGTTCCTGAAGAGGAATAAAGAAAGTTGGTGCACGCTGCTTTTAATTCCTCGTACCTTTACTCCCTGATGGAGCTCACCTCTTGTGCATATCACATATGGTCAAAGTCTGCCACGTTTCTGACGTCATGCAGACTTTACAGTGTGTCCCACAGGCTGAGTGCATGTTTTAATGCCTCACCTGCTGACGCAAGGAAGGTGAATAAATGCCAGACTGTCCCGTGGGGTGGCTGGAGTGCACGTTTTGGAGAGAGAAAGGTATGAACGGCTGACTGGAGGCAAACGTCCCAACAAGAGACTCCTGTGAGATCTGATAGTGTTGGATGACGGAGATTTGATTGACAAGCCATCTTGAATATCTTCATTTGCTGAAAAAAACAAATCGAGGTGACTTCAGGTCACAGATCAGTGAACCGAGACAATCAAGAATCCACCTTTAGTTGGTGGCACAACATAAAGCAGGTTTACCGTCAGCCTGCAAACTGGACTGGACATGACGTGCGTCTGTCGGGGGCCCTTCTTCGGTCGGGGGACAGAGGGCTCATGCGGGACGTGCCCTTGCCGTTTAAAACGAGTGTGTAAGATCACGTCCCCTGTTGAGCTCAATGTGACATTTGCCGCAGAGCCAGCGTGTGGGTCCCACCCTCTGTGTTTTGGCTAGGGACCGGGTATTGTGCTGCGCTGCATGACTGAGTACACACACTCGTATGCATTCCTAGAACATAGCGTGTGATGAAATGGATACCACCCAACAAGTCCAGATGAGGGGAGGTGGGGGGGGTTCTGGGGCGACATGTAGCGCTCAGGCCGACCGAGTCAAAATCTCGGAAACGGAAAGCGAGCCGGTGAGTCAGCGCTCGGTTTCCCCTTCGTTACACGCCCCTTTTTTCTCTCTTGTTTTATCTCCAATCTCCCCCTCTGGTGGAGGTTTCATTAAGAAGGAAAAGCCTCTGTGATGGACTCGCCCACCAGTACGTGACACAGAGGACGGTGTCCGGGGCTCCAGCCAAAGCAAAGGACACAAGTTTGCCCCCCCCCCTCCGGCTCATGGACGTGCACGGAGGAAGATGGAGCATCCTCCCAACTTATTTCCATTAGGAAACTGCACTGCAGAGTCCAGCAGATTATAGGAACGGTCTGTTTTCATGAGATTTGATAGGCCTCCTGCCGAGGGTCTCCTCAGTGTGTGTGGGAAGAAGAGTTGTAGCCAAGAGCTTTTCTCTCACCTTTGTCTGACGAGTTCATCCACGATACAAAATGTGATCCTTCTTTATTGGTTTTATTTCTAAATGTTCAGAAATGAATCTTGATTTTCCTGCACGGGAAGAAGTTTGTGCACGTGGGTGGAAGGCGAAGACACAAAAACACAGACGGAGGAGGAAATAAGAGAGCAAAAGTTGAAACGGATCGAATCCTCACTTGACCTGGTGTCATTATATTTCATTGTGTCCCAGATAGAAAGTTTTGTGTTTTTGTTGTTGTAAGAAATGTGAAACTTCAGTCTGAATCCCAGCCTGCAGAACGGCTCGCCAAGCGATGGAGCTTCCTGCCTCCTTTTGCTTCTCGCCTCCCGTCTTCATCCGACTTCTCTCTTTGAATGTCATGTGTCACACAGAGTGAAGGTGCGATTTCTCACCAGCAGCTTCTTCTTCTTCGTCTCCCACATCCCACGGCGCTCTGTCACATTTGGGTTCAGGGAATTTTCCACAGTCGGGCTGGCCAGTCCTTTTTTTTTTTTCGCGGTAGATAAGCCCGGAGATGAAGCCGAGTCCTGAGAAAATGCTGCGGTTCAAGCAGGTTAAGCAAACGCAGCCAACAAAGCCCCGAGTGTAAGCGGATGGTGGGGAGAGTGTTACTTGGCTGCGGAGCACCAAATGTTTGCAGCTGCAGGTCGATCTGTGAGGAGCGATTCCTCTCACCGCTCTGCAAAAATGAAAGCTCGAAGTGGAAGTTATTTTAGCAACTGTCACGAGTAAAGTTAAAGCCCATGCAGAGAGAAGCTGAATTAGATAAACATGTTCACAGACAATTCGTTTTGTTTTACTTTAACAAAATGTTTTAAGTGTTAATATGATTTTGTCCAACTAGCCTAAAAACCCTCCTGAGCAGTTTGCCCTGTGTAGGTTCAGGACACGCTGACCCAGATCTCGCCTATTGAAAAGATGTTTACACATGAATTAGAGCATTCCGCTCTACTCCATCTAGACGGTGTATTTATTCAATAAGATAATGCAGAGCCAAAGTCCCGTTCATGTCTGGGCAGACATCTACAATGTACTGTGCAAATACATCATGACACACAGAGGACAAGTGATCTTATCGTCACGGTTTCATTAGTGCGTCTTATTGTGTTGCCTTCAGAAATGCATCAGAGGTGGGAAGACGCTCAGAAGTAGGACGTCACTTAAGCCCTCATATAATCTGCCAACGTGTTATCAGAGTGGAAATAACCCAACTGGAGAAGAAAGCTTGATGATTTTGTTTGGAGTAAATATTAGGCTGGGTTCAAACATGTCAGGAAGCCCTGGGTCATGTTAATATGACAACAGCATGTAACAGTTACACTGTTAGAGAGAGTGTGACTACAGGACAGGTGCAGCATGGAAACCATCAATCTCTACTTTGCTCTGGAAGGCAAAGTTACATCAATAAAAAATTAAAAGCAAGTCATAAACTTGGTCAAAAAACAGAATTCTGCTCGCAATAAATATAGCTGCAGAATAGAAGCACTTTTTATTCATTGCATTCAAAATCCTTGGGGCTGCAGCAGCTCTTGGCTGAGCACTTTCTCTCTCTCTCTCCCTTGCACATTATCATTCTGGTATTTCACCACTGGGAACTTTCCGCTCGCATCTCAGAAGAGCGACTTACTATCTCATTCTCTCAGTGCTCCGATACCCAAACAGGTAGAGGACACTCCGAGGAGAGTGCAGAGCCACAGCTGCAGCCGGTAGCGCAGACATGTGTGCGTTTTCATGCTTCGTTGCTCCACGACAGTCGAACACGCATGTTATCCCTGTCGCCTCAGCGATGCCGCTTCTAACCGTGGGGGAAGTTTGCATAGCATTGTGTAACCAAATCATGGGAGGACACACGAGTGTGGGTCAACCAAAGATGAGCAAACAATAAAGGAAAAACCAGGTCAGTGTGGAAATATCATGTGTTTATACAAGGGAGGCTTTTGTGTGTAAAATGAAAGAAATCTGGGAGCATGTCGGGGAAACCGGCCAATTAAAGGTTGTGACTGGCTTTGTTGCAAAGTTGCTATTGGGTGAGAAACAGGTTTAACATTGAGTTGAATCAGTTGATCAGAACATACATGTCCTGGAAAGAGATCACAGAAAGGAGACAGAGTTCTTTGAAGGAATTATGAATAGATGCTGAATCATCGGTAACACTCAGAGAAGTATCGCAATGAAAAAGGTTTTTCTGATGTTTCTACACAACATAATGTGCACAAAGTCTGTAGCTTTAGAAAAAAACCAAGTTTGTGCTGTAATGTCAGCCTCTGTTTGTTTACCTTTGTGTGTTATTTTTTGTATTGCAGCTCTACAGCTGAAGGACAGCAGCTCCAGGTACACAGCAGAGGGGTCGTCTCTGTGGCTGGAGCTGCCTCTCCACTGGTTACCTAACAGCATTCTGTCACTTTCAGAGTATGTAGGTCATCATGCAGGTGATCACTCAGTGGAGTGAAACTGAGTGTCAGCGTTCAGCGTGGGGGTGATCGGACATAATAAACCTCTTTTTTTACATCATCCCACGCTTTGTTTTGTAGTTCACGACTCTTGATACATGCTGGAGCCAAGTTGTTTTACACCAGGCGGTGTATTTTTGCTGCTTCGATAGCTGTGCACGAGTAGCTGCATGCACGAAAGCATCCAGATTAGGCACATAACTGTGTTTATCAACTCCTTTTGAATTCTGCAAATGTGGCACCGACTGACCAGCAGGTTCTTTCATCCGTCATGAACATATCAGCTATTAAATGTTCTTGGAAAGAAATAATTCAAGTGGGTTATTTCAAATTGGACACCTGAGCTTTTGCTTCAAATCATATCCCTCATTTCACAACATACACAACATGAGCTGACCAGAAGAGACCTTCCGTCTGCCCTAAAGTTGGACCACATCACTGCCTACTTGTGAATATAAATGAAACCAAATTCTCCTCGGTGGATTCTCTAAAAAATACCTCATGGCATTAGTGTCTCGCTGGCGAAAGGTTCTCAAAAGCTTGATTTCATTTTCCATGCCGAGGAGGAAAGATGACACAAAAAAATCCCCCCTGAAAAGGAGGAATAACGAAGCCAGCGTGTCACGGTTGGAGCGCTGTGCCGGGGCCTGTCGCCTGCAGCGCGGCTGACACACAAAGGCCATCACAGCTCCACCGCGGCGAGGACCTGCCTGTCAGTGCGTGGGCGGCTGTATGTGTGTGCAGAGAGGGGGTGGGGGGTGGTGGGGGGGGCGTTGAGGGGGAGAGCTGCCGGGCTCAGTGCTGACTGGTCAGTTCTGGGCCTGAGGGCCAGATGGCCCGCTTGGCCTCTGATTCCTTCGTCCAGTCTCCAGGTGAGCGTTTGTCTGCGCACACCTACACAAAAATATGCAACCTCATATGTTTGTGTCTCTATACGGGACTGTGCAAAACTGGAGGGTTTGTTTTTTTCTTCATTTTGCAGTTCCTGTTTCTGAAACTTTTCCTGTCTGCAGAATGGAAACATGACAAGAAAAGGAACTTCGTAGGAGGCTGCATAAGGAGCTGTATGCCCATACAGCAGCAGTACAGTAGCAGTAAACAGAGATGGATGAAGAGAAGGAAGGAAGCTCACGGTGCAGCTGAGCTGTTTATGAGGTGGAGCTGTCAGAAACAAGAGAGCGAGAAGCTGAAGTTTACGATCTTAATATTTTGCGCCCCCCCCCTTCGTCGTTGAGTTTTGGGCTTCACCTCCTTTCCTGTGATCCCATTGGCCGGCTGGTGACACACCACTGCTGGGAAAACAGCCACCACAGATCAAACACGCCAAACCACACAAAGAGCGTTTGACCCTTCCTGGCACATGAAGCAGGAGGCGCCGTGCGACCTCCATGTCTGTTTGTATTTACGTGCTGCTCATGACCATCAGACACATCGATCCCTCTTTTCACGTCGGTGATGTTCCAGACATAAACATCCGTCGGTCGCCAACACACCTGATAATGTTCTCCAGCTTCTGGAGTGTTGTGTGCGTCTTATCTCTGTCAGGCTCCGCCATCCCTCTGTTTGCTTCATTCAATGAACATACGTCTCATCTGTTTGATAGCATTCTGATATTTGCCCATGAAATCAATACAAGTCCACTTGAGCCGCTCTGTGAGTGCAATAACCTTCCACGTGCACGTCTTTTTACAGATGAGTCGAAACTATCACTGCTTCTGCTGCTTTGTGCGTAACACACACTCATTCAAATGCAGATTTCTGCACCTACAAGCAAATATTCCCAGCAAAGAATTCAATTATTTCATTTCTTTCCCTCCTATTTGGTGAGTGCACCAACAACAATGCAGCTGCTTTGTGGGCCGACAATGGGACGTCTCAGTTCCCTGGGCTGAGGTGGGATTCCTGATAGGATGAAAGCCAGTTTTCCGTTTGCGTAAAACATCCCATCAGCCCTCCACCCAAAGGAAAGCCAGGGCACCCTGGGACAATAGTAGTTTTGTTACACTGTGAATGAGACTCCTTTTCTCTCTCTCTCTCTTCTCCCTCTGAAGGCGCGCTGCACATTTAGCAGCTACATCAAAGCAGCGAGGAAATAAGTTGTGTACAACGAAGCTTCATGCTGTCGTTATTTCAGCATGCAGGCACTATCATGATTACTGACAAATTACATCAGTATATTAGTGCAATGACAAACAGAGCCACTTTGCCATTAAAGGCCGGTTTATTTGTAATCAGTATCTGGTTCTTGGTATGTTTATCAAATGGCTGTTTTAGTAGAACACATTTATGTATGATCAATATCAGTTTCATGTTATAACTTATTTATTCAATATGGAGTGTTTATTATTGTTCTGAAATTCTAAACTTGTTCTCCTCCCTTTCCCAGCCTTTCCTGTTTGCAAATTGGATGATTTGCGCGCATGTGTGTGTGTGTGTGTGTGTGTGTGTGTGTGTGTGTGTGTGTGTGTGTGTGTGTGTGTGTGTGTGTGT
>JAUESF010000019.1:1809096-1825652 GCA_032274765.1 Malacoctenus tetranemus | reverse complement strand
CACACACACACACACACACACACACACACACACACACACACACACACACACACACACACACACACACACACTATGATTATCCGGGAAAATGCAGTTAATGACATTGCTTTTGTGGAAAGTCTTAGTCACCGTAGGAGTGTTGTACTTTTTGTCCCTGCATGCACCAACATGTGCAAAGCGCTTGTGATGCAACACCAACAAACCACGATGCCTCACTCCTTTTTGACGCCACATGGCTTCGCAATGTGTTTACGGCTGGAATGTGGAAGGGCTCAATTTGTATTAATTCATCATAGTGGCTCTCATGTGGATTTGATCTTCTTAGTACACCAACTTCACTGAAGTTTCAGTCAAGTTTTAATGGCATTAAACAAAGTCGATCCCAGGAGAACTAAAGGCAGCAAAAAGCTTTGTGAGTGATTCTGATGTCCTTATTCATCACACTTAAAAGAGCCATCAAACTTGGGCTCTGTGTCATCGGTGTGCAGCAGGTGCGTGCGCTGCTCACATACACGGTGTCTCTTGCGAGCGCTCCCCTGTGCGGCAAAGCAGATATGCAATCTGTGTCTCTTTGAAGTGGATTTCTGTGCGAATGTTTGTCCCACTTGAGCTGACATGTAATCAGGGGATTTCTCCATGAACTCGTCTTTCTCTGATCAAAAGTTGCAGCCGGCAGAGTTGTCAATCTGTTTCTGCAGCACGTGTGTGAGCGGAGAAAAAGCATCAAACCTGTGTTTTGTGTTCTTTTTCTTTTTTCCCTTCTTTCGCGTGCAGGTACGAAGATGGATGAGGAACCCCAAGGTGAGCGTGGAGAAGGCCCAGGGGAAAGGCCTCGTCTATCCTTGTTCGAAGTGCCCCCTGGCTGAAGACCTGTGGTACACGCACTTCCCCTCCCCCTACGGTTGCTGTCACTACGCCGGGCCGCACGGCGTCCAGTATTACCACCAGGAGCCGTGCTCGCCGTGTCCAGCGAGCGGGCAGTCCAGCAGCCATGAGAAAAGCAAAGGCTGTAAGGTAATCAGATAAAAAGAAAACAACAACAACAACAACAGAGTGCATGTTTGTACATAAACGCGTGAGTTTAGGGACGTTACAAAGACGTCACCCACACACCTTCTGTGCTCTCGCTATCATGCTCCCCCTCTGGCCTGCAGGTGGAAGTTCATCAACACCCCTCAATCATCACCTGACTCATTCCACAGTCCTGCCCCTGTTCACCATTAGTGCCGTTAGAAAGGAGCCAAAGGGGAAATTAAATATGAAAAGGACTTTTAACACATCCTACTGGTTTGTTTTGTTCTCCCTTTAAGCGCTGCCACAATTGCGGTTACATAAGACAAACACCGAAGCTACCGGGGTGGTTTTCAGATTCTGCCTCGTTGCAAACCAGAAGCAGGGTTTTTTTTTTATGAGATTAGTGCACGAGGCGAACATGCAAGAGAAAGCAGGACCGCATATTTACATTTAACTAGAGAAAAATAAACACTGCTGCATGGAGAGAAAAGAAGCTGTCAACATACACAAAGACACACACGCACACGCGCACACCATGTGTGCTGGTGCTACTGCAGGTGTCCAGGTTGTCCTTGGTTATGCAACTGCAATCACAAAAGCTGTCCCACTGCTTATCAATCACTGTACCCATCAGTCGGTTCCCCGCTCGTGTGTCTTTGTGTCTCTCTGGTCCCATGGGCGTCGGGAGAAAAATGAGTCACCGCCATCCCACCATGATAAAGCCTCACGGTCTTTGTTTGAATACCAGCGTGTGCGGCGAGAAACCATGCCGAGGTGTGTAAAGATGGAAAAACAGCAGCATGTTATTGTCCATCACTTCACTTCTCTCCCCCTGCAGCTCCTCGCCATTTTTTTTTCCATTCTCAGCTCCAGCCGGGCTCTGGCTTCCTTGCAGGTCCCTTCTGTCTCTCTAAATCTCCATCAATTCCACCTCTTGCCCCCAACACCAATAGATGTGTCAGTAGCCTCACTGAGATAACTGAAGTGTGTGCGTGTGCGTGTGTGTGTGAGAGTTAATGGGTGAGAGCAGGACGAGGGGAGGTTGAAGTGGAGGAGGAGAGTGTTTGCATATGAGTGACGTCCATACGGGCTGTACAAGGTTGACCTACTGTAGCTTTCCTTATCTGCTTTGTTGTTTTGGATCCTCATTTTCGTTCAATGTTTGACAGTGGACAAACTGACTGTGTACAGTAGCTGTAAGATGCCTTAATATGGCTTTGCACTTTGCCAGCAGGCTGTTTGACTTGCCGGAGGATTGTCGACAACACACAAACACGGTGTTCCGTGCCGTTCCCCCCGTACTCTGCGGTGTCTTTGCACTCTCTGTTCAAATACCTCCAACCTCAGGCCCGCAAAGTTGATTCGCTCGAAAAACTTTCAGAGCATGACGCTTGTTCAACAAATGGAGCACTAATAGAAACATTGTGCTCGCATGTGAAACTCGCTGCTCCGTGCTGAAGGAGGCCACCCACGACCCAACTCAAATGCAAATGAGTGAAGCCTCACTATGAAATGCATCAGCGCATCAAAGGGAGCCGTATCAGGCGCTGTCAAGCAACTGTCTCGGGGTGAGACTTAAGAAAAGTGGGGCGATGGCGCCGAGCGGCTGCTGTCACAGTTTAAAGGAGGTGACACCAGATCACAACTTTGTCAGATTACTGTTGGGTCTAAAGAAGCAGGAGGGGAGTTTTTTGGGTCTTCTGATATATCACTTTTCATCATAAGTACCCTGCTGAATGCACTGCAAAAAAGCCAAGAAGCTCCAAATGTCTTCAACAAGCTACTTTGTATTTGAGTTAAGCAAAAAGAAATCAGGCAATAAAAGAAGCAAAAATTCACTCTTGAAATAGGACAAATAGGCTGTGAAATAATGGGATGCGTGAAATAAATAAAATATGTTCTCTACAAAATTTAAACGAATGGAAAGAGATTCACCGAGCTGTCTTACACTGAAGCGCTGTTCTGGTTTCAGGAAAATCCTCGCTGACAGATTGTCCGTCTCCTCGTTTTCCTCATTAAAAATCCAACGCGGCACCTTTTTCCTTTTTTTTTTTTTAAATTCCAAAGCATCAGCGCCATTAAAAATGCAGGTCCCTTAACTTAGCCTTGACCCAGTGCTCTGCATAGCCTTCACCCTGCCGCTACTTCTGATGAGTCGAGCAGAGCTAAATATAAACGCAGGCCGAGCTTCGTGGTGCTGATTTTATCATCAGTGTCCCGATTTATGACTCGGCTCTTTTCTGTGAGTTATAGATTGCAGCGAGAGGGAAGGAAGGCGAGAAGAAGGGATGAGGAGGGATGGAAACGGCTTTACACTCTCGCTGTGTTTGTTTATCCTTTTAAAGGGGGGGAAACAATGGCTTAATGGCTGTATTGGCAGGAAAATGAGGGATTGGTGGACATGGAAGGTGGCGGTAAAGACATAAACAGGAGAAACCACGGTGATCGAGAGAGATGAGAAAAGCTGAGACGACAGTTTTATTAGAAGGTAGAAGATGAGGTCAGGGCATCTGCCCCGACGCCTGCGCACGGACAGAAATCAAAAGCATATAAATCCCCCCACCCCACCCCACCCCACCCCGATAAGGACGTCCTGTTCTGTCCCATATACGCACAGGAGGGCCTGCAGAAACGCACACACACTCACACAACCACACACATTCACAATGCTGATGCAAACGCAGCCTTTTCACCAATCTCCTAAATCAGGCCTGTACTGTTCTTGATGAAGACTTAATCAGAAGGAACAGGACGGGAACTTGCTGACTTGGTGGTTGTCCCAACATGTTGCCTCTCTCTCTCTCTCTCTCTCTCTCTCTCTCTCTCTCTCTCTCTCTCTCTCTCTCTCTCTCTTGTCGTGGAGTTTCAGTACTTTTCCAGGGAAGGTCTCAGGATAAGTTCACTGCTTTAAACAGTCATTATCTAAGATAAGTGACTCCGTTTATGTTTTGGAGGGAAAAAACTGACCTCTTTCAACAACAATGTAGCTGGAATACATGGGAAACATGGAGTGTTTGCTCCAAGTTTGACAAACTGTGACAACACATTCAAAAAGAAAGGAAAATAAGACAATTTTAAGGATCAACAGAACACCTTGGAAACCTCCATTGCTTTTATTTTGAAGGTTCTTGCTTCTCTGTGTTTCCACCAGTCACCAAGATGTTTCAATTACAAATCAAGACAACTGATTAATCAAGACTGTATCAAATTATTGGCCTGATTTCAAGGGCGAATAGAAATATTCTTGTTGCATCAGCTCCAAACTATTTCCCCCGGTAGCTCAGTCGCGTTGGTGTCACTGGGGTCGTTTCCTTGTGGATTGTTTCTTGCAATGGATCAGGGAGTGGGGTTAATCAGTCAATGTATGCAGTGCAGTTTAAACACCACCTTCACCTGACCCGCTCCGGTCCCATTCGTGTTTACTGTCCAAAACTCACTCATGCAGAAGGAAGGTCTGAGAGGACGAGGACAGAGGAGGGAAGGAAGTGAAGCAGAGAAGATGGAAGGTGACGAAATCCGAAGAGATGAGAGAAGCCAAGTGTGGCCCGGAACAATGGTGATTTCTATCTTCTCTCGTGCAGTCCTGTGAGATGAGGTGGAGATCAAATCTCTCTCTGCTCAAACAGGGAAAACGCAAAGACTGGAAAAATATTTATGACTTATGGCCCCTTTGATTTTCTTCTGTGCCTGTAGCATTGTGGCTGCGACAAGAGATGCTGCCGAACACAATCTAGTTGTATTTGGGTACGATGATAATAAAGCTTCTTATCTTCTTAACTTTAACTGCATCTGACGCTCAGCGCAACAGCCTCAGAGAGAGAGAGCAAGCCGGAGATGGAGGCACATGTTTATGCTTTCTCCGAGGAATCTCCGTCACACTTCACCTTTGTCCTCGTTCAATAAAACGACTGCAGCTCAGGTAATCAGCAGGTCGTCTGTCCGTCTGAACAGGTGTCTCCGGGTTCGGCTGGTCCACAGAGAGAACACAAAGGGAGGCGATCTATGACAAATCCACCTCTTCTGTACTCGCTCAGTAGTGACAAGGCCCTGCAGGCTAAGCGCTCTGTTTCACGAATACTAATGTGATACGTCTGAGTCAGTGAATAAGACTGGGACTGGGTGAAGACGGTGGGCTCCATCCATTCATCCAGAGATGATGTCATGTTCGATCTTGGCTCCCATTCACATGTTTCCAGGCGATATTGTTGATGACAAGTCGGGAGGATTTCAGGTCTCTCTTCAGGTCCACATAATGACTTTGCTGACTTCTATGAAATCCTGACATGTCCCTTTTATGACACATTGATTTCTTTGCAATGTGAGAATGTGTTCCTGCTGGACTCTGGCTTTATTCTAGGTTTTCTTATCTGAGCAACGTCGCCACTATTCTGGGAAGCAGACAGTTGACTTCTTGAAGGAGCTAATGGTTAATGACTTGTGTCATATTCACAGATAGCACAGCTGTGCTGGTGACCTTTTACTGGCACTCTGCTGACGTTTCCCCGGCTAGGACGCGACCTGTGGACTTCAGCCTCCTCGCCGCTACCTAAATCTCTACAGACGAAATCCAGACTCACTGCTGATTCGACTGAAGTTTCGGGCCGGGACTTTGATCGTGCGTCTGTGTTTCGCGGTCTGAAACAACACCGGGCTTGAAACGGGTACTGACACCCCAGCTGAAGGCGAGGAAACGATTTATGACAGTTGTATCAAAGTAACACCCGGTGACCTCGTGAACTTTGCGAGCCCGGTATCTCTCTCAAAGTTGCCCGCTTGTCTCTTTACCTGCCAATCTTGCGGGAAGTCGAGCTGATCCGGCTTTATTTAGGTTTGCCATAAATTGCGTTATGCTGAGAAAGGTTTGAGCTCGCCTCGGGAATAAGAAGGAATTAAGAGGAACAACCCTCGAGGTCCAATTATATTTGATACAAAAAGTAGCAGAGAGAATCCTTGGAGTCAAAACTTCCTCCCAAGTGGGTGTCTTGTCACGCACACTGCACCAACGTGGGGGGGTGGGGGGGGTGGGGGGGTGGAATGCCTCTCATTCCAGACCTCTGTTTGTGCTCTTTTAAAGGGGTTCAGTAATTGACTTGCAACTTTCTTTTTGCCTTGCTAATGACCTCAGCAAATATTCACAGTTTGGTCTGTAAAGACGCCAAAGGTTGGGACCCCTTGAGTCCTGTAAGCGTGGTGCTTTGTAATGAAACAGGTGAGGTTGCAGCTCAGCATCCGGTCTAAGCAAATTTCTATCCGATTGGCCCGTTTCCAGCTGCGGTTTGCCCTCCTGGCAGGACCTGAAGCAGCCGGCTGGTTCGCTCCTAAAAAAAGAGTTGACTTTAACTTTTTCCCCTGATATAGAATCCTTTGAAAAATCACACTTTTTCGCCCTTTATATCCTTGATGTATTTTTTGTGCCGTCATCCGTTTCCCCCTCTCGTTGTAGCGCTCAATAGTTTCTGCAGAATTCAGATGAGCGAAACCTCACAGGACCTTGCATATGTCTCTACTGCTACTGCAGCATTATAGAGGCACAGAGTCCATGTGCCAAGAAGGAGATAAATAAGTGGGAGCGCTTCATACCTTGGCTGCAGTTTCCATGGATTTGTTGTGAGATTGCTGAGCCGAGAGGAGCGGCTTGGATAAGCTTCTCAGTGTTTCACACAATCTATCTAAAAACGAGTTGGAGGGAAGCTGAAGAGCTCAAAGCAAAGGCAGTTTGTTATTGTTATGAAAACTCAATAATCTGTCGAGCCTAATATACAGTAGATAGCGAGCGAGTTCAAGGTACACAGAGGGGATAAACAGATCCACGCATTATTCATTCACTTTCTATACTGTGCTCTTCTGTAGCGAGGGGGCCGCGGGGGGTGCTGGAGCCAGTCCCAGTTTGCATTGGACAGAGGCAGGGTACGTCCTGAACGGGTCCGTCACAGGTCAAACACAAAACTCACATTCACACCTGACTGCGAGGGGGGAAACTCGCACACAAACAGGGAGGTTACGCAAACGCCCGCCCGGAGACGGCCCACCCGGGCGCAGACCCAGCTCGCCGTCAGGCTGGAGTGCTCGTCGGTACACCACTGGTCAGTCCATGTGCCCCATACGTCTCGTTCTGTTTGTACTATCTGTAGCAGAGTGATGGAAGAAAGGTGCTGAACGAAGTGGTCTCTGGAGTTGCTTAACTGAGATAACAAGTCAACATTGTATCTGTGACTTCAAGGGGAAGAAGTGCTGTATCAGTTTCTACATGCCTGAGGATTAAAGGCCCCACGTCTGGGCGATCCACATTCTTCATCACTCTCTCTCTCTCTCTCTCTCTCTCTCTCTCTCTCTCTGACCTTGACCTACAAGGGGGGGGGGAGAAACACCCTCCCCTGCGAGTCTCATTGTGAGGGAATCTGGGAATTATTGTTGTTCTAATCTACCCTGAGAACCCGGCTAATCCCGTCTTCCATCTTGATGTTCCAGAGCTAATGCCAGAAACTGCTGCGCCACTGAGACTCAGCAGCACCCCGACGGTACGGGAGCAACTTCTGTTTCCTCCATTCGCACCCTCGGCACGGCTCGACCGGCTTTGTGCAGCGAGGGTTTCGGTTTATGGCCCACTTACCAGCAAGGCTTAACATTAAACTGCTCAGTTTCCCCACGACAACTCAACAGACTGCAATCCTCTGTGATGTACTCACAGTACCAAAGGTTGTTTGTTTTTTTTTACTTTGTCCCATTTTGCACATCAGCATGAAGACAATCCGGTGTAATCGCTACACAATCTGTGGGTTCTTGACATTACGGGGTTACTGGGTCACGATTACGTCACTTTACTTTAACACCACCGTGAGGACAGCGTCAGTGGTTCTCAGTGTCTCAACAGCTGGAGCTGTTTTCTGCTTGAATCTCTGCAGCTCGTGCTGACGCCAGCATTTAGGTCAGATCAGCGTCTGCGCCCGAGTGCAGACTCACAAACTGCTCAGCGAAGCTGTCGACTCTCGGGCTTGTTTACAAGTACAGTCATTCACAAAAGTCTGTGATCGGTTGAGTCCAATTTTATGACTGGGGAGGAATTACAGTTGTAACTTAGAGCGTTTTGTCACATCAGCAAGCCGTATGTTGGCGGTGGATGTGAACCGTTAGGAAGAGCTGATGAAATGTGTGTGTGAATGTCTTTGGAAACCATTTTTGTTCACTGTTTGACAAATTACAAAGCTGTCGTGATTCCTCAGAGACAAGGAGGACATTTTAATGCCCAGACAAAGGAAGAGGAAGCCGTCTCCACATTATTATTTTCTCCTTCAGAGAAAAGAGAGAAGGACGATTAAAACATGCGAAAGAAGCTACATAACAGAGTTGAGGTGAAGAAACCTCCCATGCAGGATGATGAGGTAAAGGTTTGAGGTTGGAACCCCGTCTCATTCTGTCCATGTGCAGAAATGTCTTTGAGCAAGAAACTGAACCCCGAGTTACTCCCAAAAGAAGTGCGAGCACTTGAGTGTGAGTGATTTTAACCTGTCTGTTTTGCTGTTTGACAGTCACAGTGTGACTCCTTCTATGTATTGTTTTGGAGACACTTTTTTTTCCTGAAGTGAGCTTGTTCCTCCTGCTGTGTATTCTGTATTTCTATTCCTCACAGACAGCCTGAGTCACGGTCCCTTCCCTCCTAACCACTACCATCTAAATTCCTTCCTTCCCTCACTCGTTAAAAGACCTCTGTTTGTGATCTAGGGACAAAAAGAGAGAGAGAGAGGCGGAGAGAAGAAAAGAGCGGTGACCTTGGCGTTAATGAGGAGGTCTTATCTGCGACAGAGAATGGGATAGCTTATGTAAGACTGTCTTCCACTGCCATTCTCTGTTTATCTTTTTGTCTCTCCAACATATTTTGCTTTGTCTCCGTATCTCGGCTCGCATGCTCCCCGAGCCTGTTAGAGGCAGCCTAATGCGCTGAGGGGAGCTGGTTGGAGGACACGAATGGATAAGCAGGGCAAGGCTGAAAGGGGGTAACCAGGAAAGCAGTGCAGGGGCTGGCTAATGACACCACAACACACAGTACTTCAGTGTGTGGTACAAAGGAAGCAGACACGCTGCTGTTGTTGGACGACCAAAATATTGAGTTGCGGTCTCGTTTCGTGCCGTATTTTTGTCTCTTGTAAACGGGCAAAGGGCAAAACTTGCCTCAAAATGTTTTACGTAACATTGTAAAGGACCCGACGCTTTCGTTTTGATAAGAAAACACGTCAAGAGAGTGGACAAAGTAGGTGAAGGAAGCCAGTGAAGAG
Organism: Malacoctenus tetranemus; assembly: GCA_032274765.1. Taxonomy (NCBI): domain Eukaryota; kingdom Metazoa; phylum Chordata; class Actinopteri; order Blenniiformes; family Labrisomidae; genus Malacoctenus; species Malacoctenus tetranemus. The sequence goes on along the minus strand of JAUESF010000019.1, from coordinate 1,816,368 downwards.
AAACTGTGGAAGGCGGTCAAAGCTAATATGGCTTGTGTGATGTTTTTATTCCTTGATTTATCGAGCTGCGTGGCGTCTATATACGTCCGGGTCTCGATACAAGTATTTTCCTGGAATATATATCGTCCATCCTGAGTTTATGAGGTAGGTGAAAGAGCGTTTGCCTTATGTAACGTCTCTGCTGTTGTCTTAATGGGCTGTAACACAAAACAAGGTCACGGGGCAGAGAGAGAGAGGAAGGGGATTCTGGAAAAATGGCATCCATATGTACATTTGAACGTGTCGGCGTTTCTGTGATTGTTATGCACTTCCTGCACACATATTTTCGTAGCCCCTGGAGGAATGTGTGTCACCCCCCCCCCCCCCACCTCCACCTCCCCACCCCCTCTGGAATAGAGCGAAGCAAAGGCCACGAAAAGAAAAGTTTGCAGGATCGTTCAAGGCGGCCAAAGAAACAGGAAGCTCGTGGTTCTGACTGAACATAACAAGACCTGAACGCTATCTGCAGCTGCCGATGCTCAACAATAACTCGATTAGGTAAACCCAAATACCTTTTTGCCTGAAAGCACAGCAGCAAGCTATTACATGCTCCGAAGGTGCGACCGTAGCTCGGCTGGAACACGGACGTGTGAGCGCCCTGGAGTTTGCCGTGCGACTTTTTACGAGGATGTTTTGCCCACAGTGTGATGGCAAATTCGCCCACACTGTTTGACGACCTCAGTAATTGTTGAATTCACTGCGGATCAAACATCCACGCACCGAAAAAAAAAAAAAGGCTTTCCGTTGCTCCCCTGCAGGGTTCGACTGGAATGCGCGCAACACCAAAACTCGCCCGCTGACACACAAACACATTTTTGCTCGCCAAGTGGTGGTGATGTCGAGGGGCAAGGGTGCAGCAGCTGCTGATGGAGGCCTTGATAAGACTCATTTGAAACGGCGCAGCACTGTGAACCTGTTTGCTGTGCGAGCCAAGGACACAATTTACCTCGGCTGACAGCCACTCTGGGTCACTGACACATCCGTCCAGGCAATTTGGTCTCCTCCGGAGATACGCTCACCTTGACCTCGGCGTTTTAGCGTCCGGCCGTGTCTCTTACATTCTCCTTTTTAACGAGTCACTTTGGGTTTATGTGTGTATGTCTGTGTGTGTATGGATGCGTCTTGTCATTGTCGCCAGCCACATGCTAAAATGTGATTAAGGAGAGGAGGAGGATCTGTGGGGAAAAAAAAACAGTCCTCGGGAGAGTTGGTCTCTGCGTGACTGTCTCATAAAGAGGAGATTTACTGACAGTGACTCACTCGCTGCCTTCCATGCACAGCCAGCATGACCCTCAATGTTGTTGTTCTTTCTTCATATTTATTGACTGCGTCCTGTTCCGGTGGCCTCTTTTAAGGGGATCATGGTGATCCTTCATTGAACCATTCATTTTTTAGTTGCTCACTGAAGTAAAACCGAGACTCGAAACAGATTCAGACTCAATATTAAGTTGTACTCCCTCAAAACATCTGAAAATTGCAAGTTACTACTTCATGGTATGAAGTTAAATCAAAGGGAATAGCCTAATTTTAGGGGGTAACGAACTTAGGTTTGAGCTCATCCATTCCCTGTTTTAAACTTCACTGACTAAATAACGGACGGGATTCATACTCACTTACAGGTCCGAAAGTGGAAGATGTTGGCTCGTCACCACGGCGACAGCACGGCCAAGCAAAAGGAAGCAGAGTCCGACGTCCACCTGGGTTGCTGTCAGTCCTGGGGGATCCACGCCTCGCCTCTCTTGGCCAGCCCGGTCATGCTGGAGTGCTCTGTCTGCAGTGGACCCTACATCAGCTACGCCTTGGAGGACACCTGGCAGCCACGGCAACGCACACAGGCAAGCACCACGCGACTGGAGAAGGTTTTCCTGTGCAGCATATTCTCTCGGTTGAATTTCTTTTTCGTTATGAGGAGTTTTCAGGCGCCTACAGTTTGTCCAAAGGTGTTTGAAGCAACTTCACTGCAATGCAAAGTGCTGATGGAGGCATTAGTGTTAGTGCTGACTGACTTCACTCATTTCTATTCAACATTACTTGACCCTCCATTCATGCAGTATACTTCATTGCAAGAATACTTTATGAAAAAAAAAAACTTTTTAGGCAACAACTTTCTTTTTAGTCCACACAAAACATGGATGTAAAAAATCATAATAAAAAAGTGTTATTTAATTATTTACAGTGTTGCTGTTTAAATGCAGCTATAATGGTAAAAAATAAAAGAGAAAGTTATTTGTGATTCTACGGATCAAAACTGTTGAAAAATAATCACTAGTGATAAAGTATTCTTGTTTATCATTGCAGTTTTTTAACAAAGTGAGAATTTATTAGTAACAGGAAACAGCACATAGAAATGTGCTATGATATATACGAAACAACAACTCTGCTTTTTCGCGTCTTTTTATCCTTTTTCTAATACAAACTAAGCAGAAACATACCGGATCAAATGCAGTCGGTGCTTTCATGATGAATCACAAACAAGTCTTGCAGACATCTACCTCTCCTTGACCCTTGTGCTGACAAAAACTCTTCCACCCGGCTCTCGCGCTCCGCTGCCGCTCCCAACAGCCGAACTCTCGGTCTTCTTTTGAAGAAAATAAATTCGCCATGAAATATTAATGAACAGAAACTCAAGATTTTTTGCCATCACTATGGATACAACTCCATCAGACACCTCCCGACTCAATAAACAACATGAAGAAAGACAGAGAAAAGGGCACAGCGAAGGCAAGGCAATAAGAGCATCACAAGTGAGGCAAATTCAAAGAGAAAGGATGAAAAAGGGCACGAATGGTAAAGTGGTTCTTGACGGCGGAGATGTTGACAGTATAAGGAGATGCGAATAAATAGCGAAGCTATATGTGTGTCCATGAGTTTGTGCGTGTATCAGGGAGGAGGAGGAGGAGGAGGAGAAGGATACTGACAGCTGCATTAGGCCCCAGATGAAGATGAAATGACTGGTGTGCGAGGCAGGCTGTCGAACGTTCCCCGCTGAATGGGCGAGCAAACCGACGAGAGTCAAACAACTCGCGAGCGCGTGCATGCCTCAGCGTGTCTCAGAGAGAGAGAGAGAGAGAGAGAGAGAGAGAGAGAGAGAGAAAACACCCAAGGGAGAAGACGGAGAGCCGCGACAAGTTTTCCAAGCTGCAGCGCGGAGCAGAAAAACTAGGCTAAGTCTGTATTTGAAAACTATTAAATAAATAAGAGACGCCGGCCACTTTGGAAGGTTGATGACTGACAAGCAACATCACAGAAAACTAATATCTGACACGTCAGCGCAGTTTCACGGGACTGTCTGATGCAAATGCTGCCACTATGGTGACAGCTGCCAATTATGTTATTACTGCATGTGACAAGATAAAGTAGGGCTGGCTGTTGCTGCTGCTATTTGGAAACTCTTGCACGTGTGTTTTGCACATAGACTTTTGAACTAATTTGCTCCTCACATATGCAAATCAGGCCTGGCTGTTAATCACACCTCACGTAAATACGCACCCAGGTGGAGCCGATTTCCCGGTTAAACAAGCCGACTGTAATCTTACCAACGCAGGTGTCCCGGCAGTGTCAGCCAGACTGCCGTCAGTTTGGAGTTCTGCACGGCACAGTGAAACTCTTGCGATGCTCAGAGGTCGATCACCGCTTTCAGCGGAGGATTCAGTGCGGTTTCGCTCTGGAAACACGACAGCAGTAAAACATGTCAAGAGGAACCAAATGGAATTGGATCATAAATCAGCCGAAGGCCGGAAACGGTGATTTTAGACGCGCATGCAGTTCAAAAAGTAACACCTAATATAGACAACGTTTCACCCAACTTTTTTAAGGACTCAGAAAAACCCAAACTGGATGCTCTGGACGACATGAGCAGAAGCGATTGTTGGGAACAAGAAAAAGTGAGGTTTTTCCTGAAAGACCAGTCATAAAACGTCTGAACTGGAAGTCGTCGTTGCGAGACCAGACGCTGAGGTTGATTTAAATGAGAATGAAAAATGGAGCAACTGCAAACTGTGTCATGAACTAACCAGGAAGAAGAAACCCGCGCTCCTTCATGGGATGTTAAACACGGAACTGGTCCGAACTGGTTTCGTTGGATTTCACACGACGTTGCCAAACACTCTAACACAGGCTTACTGTTTTTCTGCAATGCGAATTTGGTTTAGTTATGCAACACGTGTTCGGTGAGCTGTCCCACGGAGATGGAGCTCCACTGACGTCTAATGTCGCCACAAATGTATTTAAACATCGTCTAATTGTCTTCACTGTAATCTCTGTAGATAGATGCTCTAATAAAAAGTCTCTCTGCGATGATCGAAGTCGACTTTCCCACTCTTGTGTTCCCTCCTTCTGCTTTGTTTGAATTGGTTCTTCACTAAGTGGTACCATATTTCTCCCTCAGGCGATGGACCTGTACTACCACAATGAGTCAGACCCAGACAGCTACTGTTGCCCTGGCGACAACAGTAAGTAACCAGCAGCTAAGCCTGTTGTTTTGTACTCTTCCACTTCCTACCGCCCTTCTTCTTTCCATCTGCCTTCACGCTGCGACTCCGGCACAAAACTCTCGTCTCTTGTCTCCTGTTTGTCTCCGTCATCGCTCTCTGGCCGCTCCGAGTCTTTCCTCTTCATTGTCTTTTGTTTACTCGATTCAAAATCCTCCAATTAAGTTTGTTTTACATTTGTTTGTTGTGACTTTGTAAGGCTGCCCTCGCCTCACCGGGTCGCCCTCTGATCCAACCTCTAAATCCCGAAGGGGGGAATGACTGTTGCTCCGAAACCACAATTACCATGTAGCTGGAAACTGGCAAAACAGCAGTTACACACGCGAGTGATCGTCACACACACACACACACACACACAACACCGTGACCTTTCTCGTTTACAGCGTCACATTGGCAGATACATGCATGCTTAAGTCCATCCAGCGGGTGTGTGACCGGGAGAAAGTCCAGCTTGGTTTACAGCCAAAATGACAGTGAGTGACGAATGCAGTTTAATTTCCCATCATGCTTCATATTAGTGCCATAAATTGCATTTCGGTCCGAAGTGCACCATCTGGACGTGCGTGTCATGATTTGGCTGGGAGCCGATTTGCCCTCTTTTAATTGTTGCTGCTGCCTTTAGTGGCTATTTTGTAAGTGCCAAGACATCTGCCCCGGAGTGAGCGCAATCAGGAGAGTGCACAGTGTGTGAACTGACCTCAAAAACTCTTCTTTCATTACGTATCTGTTGAATTTGGAGTGTTTTGAACTTTTGCTCTTGAATAGCAGGCAAGAATGAATTAATATTTCAGCCGACCACAAACCCAGACAGGAATATTCCCTGTTTTTTGTTTCTTTCTGGACTGAGGATTGTGTTACCGCTTGTAGAGAAAAAAACCTGTGATTTTTGTAAATATTTGGTAGAGACACATGTTGGATTGGAAAACAAAAAAAGAGCAGGCCACAAATTAGAAGTAAAAGTTTACCAAGAAAAGAAATGAGCATTTTTCTTTTCTGTTAGTCGGTTGTAACTGGTTATAAAAAGTTGCCTGAATTATCAGATGTGACCTACAGCATTATTCCAGCAGTATTATTGTTCACCTCAGCCTTATATTTTCATTCAAAATCATAACCTAAGTCATTAAAGTTGTATAAAGGAGCCATTAAAATGAAAATAAACAGCTAAAGTGCCTTTTTGTGGCTAAGAGCACCCTTGGAGTGATAACACTCTACAGCAGATCTGCAGGTACCTGCTGCCTGCTGGAACACCTCCAAGACAGGAGTGCGACAAGAGCCATAGTCTGATGGAAATGTTTTCCACTGGCAGTCGTCTGACTGTTAATAATAGGACTTTTTCAGCGCATGGAGAGAAATCCAAGCAATTAGCCGAGCTGATGACAAGCTCTTCCTGCGGACTCCGCCGTCATGCTGCTACACCCTGTCGTTCCAGGTTGAGCAATTAGTGGCTTTAGGAACACTTATAGGTTGAAGAGCATCACACGTGAGTCGTTTATAGCAAGCCGGCGATGTGTGCGACAGAGGGAACAGCCGAAAGCTACGAGGAGACGGGCAGAGATTCAGTCAGAGTAATTATAGGGGAGCAGACTTCTGACTGTCTCATTTCAGTGAGTAAAAACAATTCTGTACTTCTTTCAGAGGCAAAAAAAGAGAGTACCGATTAGCATTATGTAACAAAAGGGCCTGCTGAAGAAACCCTTATTAAAAAACATGAGTGCGTTCATCAACCAGCAGCAGCGCAGCGATTTCCACCCGGACTTATGGGGCTTTTCTGAATCAGATGCCAGCAGGTTTTTTATGACTAGTGATTACTAAGCTTCTTGGTGTGTGTGAATGTGAACGTGTTTGTGTTCTCAAACTTTACCCCTTTGTTTCGAAATATTACAAAAACACTCTTGACGCATTGCCGGCTTGTGTTACCTGGCCTGCTACAGCTCAGGCAAACATACACACACCTACACACACCTACACACATGCAAGGACGTGCCCTTGTCTCCTGTACAGGAAAAAGGCACCCAAATACTCAAAACAGGAGTATTCTCAGATGCCAAATGTCGCAACTTTCCGTCCACATAAAACCACTGAAAATACTGAGTGATGTGTAGCAGAAAAGAAGACAGGAGGACCTGGTGTAAACAAGTCAGATGCACGTCCTATTTGGGCGAGAAGGAGAGCAAATGGGATCATTGTTTGAGCTTTTTATTTCATTTTAAGAAGCAGATTAGCTTGATAAGTAGGCTACTGTTAGCTGCCCAGTTGGCCGATCAGGCTGCACAGATATACATACTGACAATCCGCAAACGGGCTGCGTCAAAATAAAGCTGGACTGTCCTCTGTGAACAGCCAGGGCCTTTATATAACAGTGTCATTTGGTTCCCCCAACCACTGCGGCTCATTCGCATTCATCGCCAGAACAGCTGTAGCCACAAACAACCTCATCATCCTCCATACAAAGAGCCGACGTTACGACACGGAGGCCCTGACCCCTGACAAAGATGAGCTGATTCAGGGGAAGAGTTTTACCTGCTGGCAGGAGTGTGACGATGCTCGGTGTGTTTGTGTTTGTGTGCAAGTGATGCACTCTGGGTTGACAGTTGTGTATGTGTCTGTTCATGCTTCTATTTTAATAGTCTGCACCAAGTCAGCCCCGTCCTGTCCTGTCACAAAATGGCCCACAGTGTGTGTGTGTGTGTGTGTGTGTGTGTGTGTGTGTGTGTGTGTGTGTGTGTGTGTGTGTGTGTGTGTG
>JAUESF010000019.1:1787807-1798048 GCA_032274765.1 Malacoctenus tetranemus | reverse complement strand
GAACTAAATTATGTGTCGCTGAGGAGGTCACAAAGGGTCCACCAGATGCTGCCAGTAATTGTATAGGTGGTCTCTGAGACCTTCCACTTCCTGGGAGGGGGCAGACGGTCGGAAAATGGCCTGAGGAAGGAGTCTTGCTGGAGTCTGTCCTTTGTTCAGGAAAGTGACAGAAATCCAGGCCAAACCTAAGAAACTCAAAGATATATTCTGCCCACAGGCTGCATGGTGGAGTCGTGGTCGGTGCCTCACGTCACAGTAAGAAGGCCCTGAGTCCAGCCTGTGTGGGACTTTTTCATGCAGGAACTGGATCTGATCACTGTGCAGGTGTTGTTTTCCTCCCACAATCCAACAATATAAATACGAGGTCAACTGGTGTTTCTATATGAGTGTGATTCTTATACATAAGCGTCTTTCTCTTTGTGTTTTGCCTTGTGAGAGTCTGGTGACCAGTCCTGGTTGTAGCTGCCTTAACTCAACATTAGCTGGAATTAGTTCGAGTGCTCCGTGATCACGTCCTGGATATATCTTTTTGAAAGATGGATGGTTGTATGAATTCGCACCAGGCTGAATATATGCAACAATGCTCACGCCTGTGAATCTGCCAGAGTCTTGTACTGCCACCTGTTGGCTTGAACTATATCGTTTCAGGTCACAAGACGTGTCAGCAAGACTTATGCTGACATCTCAAGGCAAAACGTACATAAAATCTCAATGCAAGACAATGCTAAGAAAATAAAACCACTGCACAGCATCAGTGCTGTCAGGGAGGACGTTTCTAACAGCTGCTTTAACAAATTGTACTTTTAATATATTCAGATGTTGTCTTGACTTTGACTGGTGCCACAGTTTAAAGCCAGGCTGTAAGAAGGTTCAAACCACCTCTGAAGATGATCTTGCTTAATGTACAAAATTACAAATAAAAGTATTTTCCCCTGTTAAAGCAAGTTGCTATACCTAAATTGACCACAGGGATGCAATGTTTTTCAAGATGTATTTAACACAGGGGCCAAAGGCTGAACAGCAGGGATCTGTGATGCAGCAGTAAAAGCTGAGTTACTTCATGATTAGAGAAACATTTGCAAGGATGAATCCCTCAAAACTGTCAAGGCTGCAAAACTCCTGTTCAACATCGGTTTACTGCAAAACACTGCAGCAGAAGTTATTCTGTCAGTATGTGTTGTTTATAACAGTTGTATAATAAATAATGAGTCCACTGAGCTAAAATAAGTTTGGCTACGCGGGAGTGAGGCTGTTGACCTTTGGATGTGCAGGGATTTTGGGTGGGAGGAAGGTCTGTGACGTCCGTGCGTCCCCTCCAGCTTGTTTGGTTACCTGCTGTCTTGTTGCCAGTGAAATATGATATCAGGGAAGCTGCAGGGAATGTCACATGACTAAGTCAATTTGAAAAACGAACTTTTGAACTGGTTAATGCAACTCTGACAAAAAAAACCCCTACTGCGTACTTCCTCCAGCTGTCTTCCTGCTTTGGCCTTTTGAGTTTTTATTGCGGGCCAACACTATGGATACTGTTTGGCCTTCACACCCATCATTAGCCTATCAATGAATGGATTGATCTGTGTGCCCACTGATTATGAGGTGGTTTTATGAATGCTGATATAAAAAAATCAATGATTCAATTTATGGGAGTTTGCTGACATTAGCCAGAAAAACAGAAGCTTCGATGAGTTTGCATTTAAAATGAGTGTATGAGTTACCAAATATATCATGATAAGCAATCTGGAGGATTTTCTAATTGAAGATATGAAAAAAGTTATTTTGCTGACTGAGTAGAGGCCAATAAGTTATTGTTATCTTCGTCACTGGACCATTGCATAACACAGGCACTCAGCACACTACTGAGGCGGCACCTCACCGGGGATCAAATGACAGGAGTTTAAAATGGGTCAAACTTTGCATTCTATAGGTCATAACATCTAAATAGGTCCAGAGGGAAGTAGGTCGAGCATAAACAGAGCAGCGCAGGTTACATTCTGTCATCTGCAAAGCAACAGGGGCAGGTGGGACTGGCTGATCGAGAGGGACTCGCAGGATAGGACATGAGACCCTTCCATATCAGCGGGTGGTCTCTCTGCTTGTTTTCATTTGCAGTCTGAGTGTAGGAACCTTATTGATACAGATGTGTTTCATTGCTGGCAGCTTTATAGTGCTGATCACGTGTGGGAAACATATATCTTGTAATTACAGCTGCAAGCTACAAAAAAATGCACAGAGAGACACAGTGCAGAAACTCAATCAACACCGTCACAAGCGGGAATTTATCCAACTCCAGGAATCCACGATATTATTTTTAAAAGCCACTCCAGGCCTGGGAGCTGTTCGACCAATGGGAATTCAATTTGGGAAGTTCGGCGTCGAAGCCACGCGTCCTATTGGTGGACGGGGGGGGCAGTGGGCGGGGCTAATCAAGCGACTTACCAAAACAAGCGCACTACGTGCACCGACACGAGCGCAGGAGAGGTGTGGAGCAGCGGAGGAAAAAAAAAGAAGTCGGAGCAGCGCCGAGAGTCTGCGGAGCGGATGGCCCGGAAAGGCCGAGTGTGAGCCAACAACAGAGGAACAGCCGGGGGCGTCAGGTAGGAGCCATGTCTGCACACAGCGGACCGCACACACGCAAACAAAACTTGACGCAAAAGTTTGAAAGAGTTCTCTTTGCGTGGGTAAGTCCGCACCTATGCAGCTTCTTCAGACGTGTGTGCGATCTGACTGGTTGACACTGCCGTCGATTAAATGACCTTGCAGGATTTTCTTTGTTTTGCTTCCAAGTTGCGCAAAATAGGAAGAAGTGATTGATCCTTTCTGTGCAATCAATAGAACACAAGACGCTGATTGTATGAAGAAGCGGGGCAAAAAAGTGCACTTGTGGGGATAGTTTGGCCAGTCTCCAAAGCAGCTTCTGGTTGCATGTGCCAAACACATTCAGCAGCTCCAGCCGTGCTGCAGTGTTCATCACAGAGTCAGCTGCCCATTGTGAGCTTCACAGAGGGGCTTGTTTGTATTCAAAGCCACCCAAAAGGCACGACTTGGTTTGGACTGCTGAAAAAAGCACACTAAAACAGAGCTGCTCAGATGATCTGTGTGCCATTGCCTTTGTGGAACTGATGTTGGAGGAGCTTTTTAAATCTACTTTGTTCAGTGGTACATGTGGGTCGAACTAGCCAACATACATGGGCTGGTATTTGGGTTGATGTTGCTCAATTGTGGCATCACAAGGCGAGTCACTGTGGAATCCAGTTCGTCAGGGAAAGCTGGCTCTCTTCCGTGCACAATTAATCGTGTTGCATCTTTTCATGTTAACTCGGCGAAACTGACGCTCGGCTTTTGTCTCCCTCAAGCCTTCGGATATCGGTTGGTGACGATGGACCCCAACAATGAGCCCAACAGGACGCCCTCCTATCTGCCGTGCAGTCTCTCTTCTGAGACCCAGAGACTGACCCCACCCAAAAGACCAGGTACACCACATCCACGTCCACGCAGGGTCAAAAGTCCCTCATTGTTTTACTTTTTTAACCTAATCTCATTAATCCATGCGGACATGTTAATTCAATCAGATACGACCAAAGATCCACTACAGAGCATTGAGAAGCGATTAAATCTCCCGTGTAACTTGATTATACTGACACAGTATTTTTAAATGCCCCAGAAACTGGCTGAGAAGCAGCTCAAAAACTATTTGGAGGATTCTCCACCGAGTCTCTCAGTGAAGGTGAAACTTGTTTTCCATCAAACATACAGTAACTTTGCTTCTCGGCTTCTTGATGTTAAAATCTACAGTTGAAGATAAAAAGTAGCTTTCTGCTTCATGATGAAGTTGGAAGTTGTCCACAACAGTTTTTTTTTATGGCTTTATTCGGTCACAATGACCTGTGTTGCACAAGCACTTCACTTGAGGACACTCACTGATTGGATTGCTATTATTTCATTCGGCGTCCTCGTTATTAGATTGCCTGTTTCATGCTCAAAACATTTGTTGTCTGTTCGTGCAGCAGCTCACAGCCCAACAGACTCGGAGCTGTTCCGGCTGATCTTGCGGAATACTTTAGCGACTCAGCATCTGTTTAACTTGAACAGCTCCACAGACGCCACGTGTGGAGACAGACTTGGCAACGCAGGATATCGGAGCAATAGCTGAACGTATGCAAGGCAGAAAAACGCAGTGTATCCTGACATTTCTGACACCAACGTGCCAGTATCACAGCTAATTTTGAGTCACTCTAACTTATCTCATCTGGGTTCGATAAGCTCATCAGTTTTTCCTTTTGTTCCCATCGAGTCGGCCTGATTACGATGATCACTCCTTCTTGTTCGTAACCGTCAAGCTGACTCCACATGGACACCGAGTCGTTACGGCTCACATGGTTCCTTCAGCTCTTTTCTTTTGAACCTCTGACCTTTGATTCCACACAGTCAGCACTGGTGACGTGACTCCATGGTTGGGTGAAATCAACAGGAAAAAAAACACACACTTTGTCAAAAGAGCGACAGTTTTATGACTAATTGCCATTTGCACTTTTGCCTTGTTGCCCACCTCAACATCAGGTTGTTCATGACAATAACTGAGACTGTCATTTTCCTGGAGTTTTTGCCCTTTTTGTGTTTCTCTCTTGTGTAACCACCCAGACTCTCTTTCACAATGTTTATCAAAAAAGACGTCTCACTTGGAACGACCAAGCACATATACTCCAATAAACAGTTCCATACCTTTTTGCCAGGTGAAGCCACCTTTTCTCACTGATTCCCACTCTGTGTCTCTGCAGGCTGCAGCTGGCTGGTGATCGTGGCAGCCGTGGCCGCCTCTCTGAGCGGCCTGATGCTGGGCTATGAAATGGGCCTGACCTCGGGGGTCCTTCTGCAGCTGCGGGGTCTGCTCTCGCTCTCCTGCAGGCAGCAGGAACTGCTGGTCAGCTCCCACCTGCTCGGCGCGCTGCTCATCTGCCTGGCCGGAGGCCCCATCCTCGACCGCTACGGCCGACGCTGCTCCCTGTTCCTGAGCGCCGCCCTGGTGGTCGGGGGGACGGTCGTGCTCGTGGCCGTGACCTCCCTCGTGGCGCTGAGCCTGGGCCGTTTGATCGTTGGCATGGGGACGGCTCTGTCGGGGACTGCGGCCTGTCTTTACATCGCAGAGATCTCCCCGAGGGAGAGGAGGGGTCTGCTGGTGACCCTGTACGAGCTGATGCTGGTGGTGGGCGTCATGCTGGGATTCGGCTGCAGCTACGCCTTCGCCACCGTGCCTCACGGGTGGGCTTTTACCTTTGGACTGGTCATCCCCCCTGCACTGCTGCAGGTTGGCGTCCTTGTTTTCCTGCCACCCAGTCCACGCTTCCTCGTTGCGCGGGGCAACGTGGACCGGGCGAGGGCGGTGCTGGGCAGACTAAGAGGTGGGGTGAGGGAGGACGTAGACGCCGAGCTCAGGGACATCCAGGCTGGACTAAAAGAGGAGTCGGAGCACGGCTTCGGAGAGCTTTTCAGCACCAAGGCGAACCTGCGTTCCCGGCTCCTGACGGGCGTGGTCCTCGTCTTCCTCCAGCAGGCCACCGGGCAGCCCAACATCCTCTCCTACGCGTCGCCGCTTCTCCGCAGCGTCGGCTTCAACAGCGACGCCGCGGCCACGCTGGCCTCCACGGGCTTCGGGGTGGTCAAAGTGGTGGGCACCATCCCGGCCGTGTTGCTGGTCGACCGGTTCGGGCCGAAGAGCTTTCTGTGCGCCGGCGCCGTCACGATGGCCGTGTCGTTGGCCGCGCTGGGCACACTGACGCTGCAAAGCCACACACACCTCACCAGCCTGTGTAAGAGCCAGGCGGCGCAGAACCACACCCAAACACAGTGGGACTTGAACCGAACGACCTCGGCGTGGGACAGCAATGAGATCTTCTCCACTGGCCTCCCCAGCCAGTGGAGCAGTGAGGAGGTGCACAGGACTAACACAGAGGATGATGGCATTTGGGGAGAAAAAAGGACTCCTATTGAAGTGTCCTCCACTTTAAAGTGGGCGTCACTCATCAGCCTGCTGGTCTATGTAGCAGCTTTCTCCGTTAGCCTCGGCCCAAGTAAGTTCTCATGCATTGGATGTGTTTTATCCACTCTCTTCACCTGTTGATCTGAGTTGAAGCGACTGATGCCGACTGTGATACTGATGATTTGAAAAGTCTTCAGTGCGTCTGTGTTTTCTGCCCCTCCCCGGCAGTGGTGTACGTGGTCCTCAGCGAGATCTTCCCAATGGGAGTGAGAGGCCGAGCCGTGTCGGTGGTGTCGGCCGTGAACTGGGCGACCAACCTCCTCATCTCCATGACCTTCCTCACCACTACTGGTGCGTAACCTGTGCGTTATGGGAATAAAAATATCAAGATAAGATGTGTTTCATAAGCAGTTGTTGATAATCTCAGTGAAGCCACAAAAAAAAGATAAAAAGTTAAACTGTTACATCAGCGCCGCACTGATTTCTGATTAGAAATGGTGCATTTATAGAGCTGGGACGTCTAATTCATGAATTAGGAAATTCCAATTTTGAAAGCATGACCACAAGGAACTGCCAGCAAATCAGCACCACGAAAGAACAGGAAATGAATGAAAACGTCTTCACCCAAAGAGACCAGCATATGAATGGAAAGCAGAGTTCTCAGCAAGCTTCTACTCAAAGTTTTGTCACCTGGAGGTCTGAACTTTCCCACTTTTCAGTTGTGCCTGAATGGCACACAAGCCTTTCCGCATGTTAACCGATATTCATCTTTCCTACAGAAAAGATCGGTGTTCCGAACGTGATATTCCTCTACGCTGCGATGAGCTTCATCCTGGTGGTGTTCGTCATCCTCTGCATCCCGGAGACCAAAGGTCGCACTCTGGAGGAGATCTCCAAAGAGCTGGCAAAGAAGTGAGAGGCTTGATCAGTGCACGTCAAGATAATCGCTGTTGGCCGTCTCTAACCTCGCTGTGTCTGCTCTAAGGAAGACCTTCGAGGTGAGGATTTGTGGGCAGGTTCGACCCCAGGAGAGCCTGATCAGCACGATCAGCCCCCCCGCAGACAGTCCAGCAAACCTCAAACTCCTTTAACGTACTGCAACATTGTACCTCACCTGGAAGTTGGGAACAACAGCTCCTTCATTTTCCCCCTGCGGCTGCAGCTGGTTGCTGTCACGCGGTGGCTTTTCCAACTGTTCAGAAAGCATCAGGTATGGTGTCAAATTTCAGGAGAGACTTGTGAAATGTTTGGTTTATCCGGTGAATTGAAGACTTTTTAAAAAAACAAAAAACTGTAATAATGTGGGCTGTAAATGGAGAATCATCCTGTATAACATGAATTTCAAAATAAGACACTAAATACGATGAATAGAATGATCATTTCTTTGGTGGACGGCAGACGAATTCCTGAACACCTCAACAAATCCAGTCATGTTTCAGGACATGCAGTGTTCTCAGGGTGAGCTCTTTGTCACCTTACGTGCAGAGCGTGAAAACACAGTGCTGGCTTGGAAGAAAACAATGTTCAAGGACACTCACCGGGTTTAGCAGCAGGGATTGTATCTGATGCAACATCCGATACCGGGGACGTGACGTGTGAAATGTGCTAACGTTTGTTTTTATTTCTGCCAAAATGACACTACAGTGATCGAGTTGAATGTTTTATCTGCCGATGGAAATTTGTCTGGCCCAATAAAATTGCACATTTCCTTTTTTAAAATAATTTCTAATGTCTGTAACTTTTTTTGCTCAACAAATATAAAGTTCTGATGTCACTTTAACTGAAATTGGAAACGAAGAAACATTAAAATTCACAAAAAACCAACAAACAGGAACGGGAGCAGTCGTCCTGTGGTGGCCTGTTCAAACCACAACTTTATTTTCTTACAAAATACAAAAAAAAAAGTGTCACAATTTGCGCAGACACCGGTTCAAAAAGTACTCCATCCCACACACGTTGGACAACATATCAAAGTTTCTGTCAACATCTTTCCTATCGGACACAGTAATTATATACAAACCCTTGTAGATGCCAACAAAGCAGTCTGGAGACATCTGACCATTAAAGACACTACACATCTCACCACTGACTTCAGTTTGTGGGCGATCGAAGGTGTTTTTTTTGGAGACTGTATAAACGAGTTGCGTGAGGCCTCTGAACACTGTTGGTGGCTGGAAAAGGTCACTGGAACGTATTGTGGTGATGCTGTCAAACACCTGCGGCTTGGATGATTTTACTGTTTCCACTCTTTGTATACACTCAATTTTTTTTAAAACAGTGTTTTGAAACTGTCATTTTTCTCCATTAAAAAGATCCTTTCTCAGTGCTGCTCTGGCTGCTGTTTTAGTTGAAAGTGAGAGACGACAATCATATTTGCACATTGTTCAAAGTTAATGTTAAATTTAGTGTGTTTCTACAGCTTTCAGTAAAAAGGTGAGATGAAATTAAAACATGTTTTGTGCATTTTAAACCAATTCTGCACTGATGGCGCCTGAATGCACAAATAGACATAAAAACAACCAAAGTTAATGCAATTTGTGAACGAAAACATGAAAACCTGCACGGACTCTGTGTACACCTGTAACAGGCCACTACTCTCACTACGCTTCTCACACTGCTGCTGTTCTCTTGAAACCACAATAAGGGCGCAGGAGAGAACGGCTCTTCTTTTGGTGTAAAAACCTCAAACGGGCAACGGACGGAGCTGCTTCCAAACTGCGTTGAAAAGGACGAATTTGTAATTACAGGTGAGGCGTCTCAGTCTTAGATTATGGGCTTAAGTGCAAATGCCCTCACTGGTAAGCTTTACATTAGTTATACTGTGAAAACTGGTCATTTCGTTTCCCATGCAAAACAAACAAACACCCAAAGCAAATAAGGAGTGATCGCAGATGATCTGCACTGTCCGTCAGGCATGGAGGGGGGCTGTTAATCCTGCTCAGCAATGTCAACACGCAGAGGACATTTGCTGGCTGTTAAAATCACAAGATCCAAACAACTTCACGGTGACGTTAAAATTTTTGTTAAAATACCATTTTAAGACGACTAAGTCGGTATCTCAGTGTGTCAATTCTGTGAGGGCGATGTGGCTGCGTCCACGGGAGGGGGGGGGGGTTAAAAAACAAAACAAAACGAGCAAGTGGTTCCAAGGATAAGGTGCTTCCTCATCAGTCTTGAGTTCTCTTTCATTCTGTCCTTCACTTGCACAGGGGCTTCTGACACTCGAACAGAAGTGGATAGACCTGCTCCACTGCTGTTGCCACGTTCTGTACATTTGGTCCTGGTGGGAGGGAGTGACACAGTGTGACAATGTTACACTCACGTATCACAAAAACACAATCAGGGTAGCGTTAAAAACATGGTGTGCCACACTAAAAAAGGGCCTGAAAACACTTCACTCTTGGGCAACATTCTTGGAGGAATTGGGTTATTCACAAAGCGCTTTACTTGTAGTAACCGACTATAAAAGTGCATTATGACAACATGACCTGAATCCTTTAAGCTGCTGCGGCCGGTGGCTGTATGTACAAGTGGTTTGGGGAGGTGAGCTTGGAAGGACGACACGTACCTGTAACAGTGATGCTTCCAGTGGAGAACACCTGAACAGTCGCCTTTATATTTTTGATCCTGTACGTAGCCGCGGGATGGAGCTCTGGCTCGTAACTGGCCCAAATGCAAACACATGGTTAAGTACACTCATTATCTCTCAGTCAACATACAGTGGGAGCGCGTGTGTGCTCGTCTCTGAACTGCTTGACACGAAAACATCAGAGACTGTAAACAATGGTCCTCAGCATGCTCACTGACAGCTGGGTGAAACACACTCGAAGCACTAACTATTGCTTCCAGCCACTAGATGTCCTCATCTACTCGCACACATTAGCACACATTTCCAGTGTCTTTGAGTTAGCTCTGCTTTACCTGGCAATGGGCCGGTTGTTCTTTGTAAAGTCTATGAGACGGACTGCAAAAGGCATGGAGCAGACAGCCAGCACATTCACAACTTTGAAGGCCGAAAACCGAACCTGAGCACACACAAGCACAAACACAGACACATGGATTATCCCCCAGTTCAATGTGCTTGCATTTGTACTGCATTTTGGACTCGTTCAGTCCTTAAAAAAGATATGCGTCACGTATTCATCATGTCCGGTCTTACCTTGAAGCCTAGTTTCTGCAGGCAGCGTGCAAGCCTGCGAGCACCCAGCTTTGCCTCATCCTCACTGAAAGAGAGAGAAAAAACAAACAACAATCAGCAAACATTCCA
>JAUESF010000019.1:1762543-1774444 GCA_032274765.1 Malacoctenus tetranemus | reverse complement strand
TGTGTGTGTGTGTGTGTGTGTGTGTGTGTGTGTGTGTGTGTGTGTGTGTGTGTGTGTGTGTGTGTGTGTGTGCTGGGGGAGTGTATCTGTGATAAGGGACAGCGAACTGGAGTGCTCAGACATAGATGGATGATGTTTTTCTCGCCCGGAGTCTCACTCCACAGTTACAGTTTCCTATTTTACCAGCAGCCATGTCAGAAGTTTCATGCTTTTATTTCATTGCCTTGTTTTTCCATTTCGTTCAGGGGGGGAATGTTTTTCCAGTAAATAAAACGCTGTTTTGCTTGATACCATCACTCTCTTTTCCTGCTCATCTATCAGTTGCTCCACCGCGTGATGTATCGTCGCCACAAACTTAGAAAACACTGCAGGCCGAATTACTCACCTCGTCCCTTTGAGATAAAACAGAGGTCATATCTACAGAGAACAGAAATGGAGTACATTCATTACTGAGAACTATTAGTAACCATGTCACAGTAAAGATGCAGCTCAAAGGAGAAGAAAGATTTGGCCTTGCTTGTGCAGAAGACATTACAGTCATGCAGCAGTTGTGCAGAAAACTTGCATTACTGCTTTTTGGACGCACTCAAAACTGAATCTAATGAACATTTTTGCTTCTCTTTGGGTCGGTGTTCTTTTACACTTCAAATAGCTTCAGGTTTGATCCAGTCTGAGCTCTCCAAACGTGGGACCGAGCTGCCTCGGTGCGCGTTGTTGTGTGGGAGAGACGATAATGGGCCGTGGCATCAGGTGTCCCCTTCGGTGGCCCTGTGAGCAACATCTGGACGCCGTCCCTTCGCGGTGACATCACACGACCAGCCTAACCTTTGGCCCCAAACCGGCTAATTAGCAGCTTGTCCCTCCATAACTGCCGGGGGTCCCCCCCCCCTCCTTTTGTCTTTCTCCATGTTTCTCGCCCTCCCTCCCTCCTCCTCTCCACCTGTTGCCTCACGTCACACTGATCTGGGCTCTGGTGGGGAAAGAAATGGCGAATGCGAAGGATTTCCTTTAACACTTCAACATAGTGTTTCATCTTCTGCACGAAGGGCTTCAGAAAATGATGCCGACTCACTCGCAGAGGGTTGGAAAAGCTCTTAGACGCCATTAAAACAAAGGCCTCTCCATGGACAAAATGAGAGCTATGGCTGCATTACATCAGTGTCTTGGTTTTATCGACGCACAGGGAGAGAAAGCGACCCGTGTGAGTATTTTTCTGTGCTATTTTCGTCGACCTCCCTCCCTCCCTCTGTTTTTCTCTGGTAGATCCATGTATCTCAGAGGTGATCATCAATCTAACAGCCTCTATTATTACTTTTCCGCTAAGTGCTTTGATTCTCAGCCCACCCAGAAGTTTAAGGCCTTCTTTTCTTTCTCTCCCCTCACTTTTCACTCACCTTTCTCTTCACTTTTCTCTCCCTTCACCTTGTGTTGCGTCTGTCTTCCTGTTTTGCTTGAATGACCGTTCCGATGTTTTCCTTTCCTTACACGGTTTACCTGATACAACTCAGCCCGTTTCTTTAGGACCACTTCTCTAGAAGACGCAGCTAAATCAGAAGTGTAGAACTTCATGGACCAGCTGATGAATTGGAGAACGCTTGTTTGGATGCACTGTGACTCCGGAAGGAGAGAGGCCAAAGGTCAGCTCTCTGGAGACACACCTCTTATCCTTGCACGCTTCAGCTGTGCAGGCAGAGACACACACACGCACGCACGCACTTTTATCCAAACACACACAACACACGCCCCACAATCACACCTCTGCACCCCACAAAGCAGATTTTCAGTGTTGCAATAAACATTTTACACACTAAAAAGGAAGTGAAGAGGAAGTGTGGGGCGCTCACCAGGGCACTTATGGGGGACCACAGACGTTTCGGAGCTTCCTTGGAGACTTTGGCTGTTTGGACTTGGCCCTGAGTGGACCGGTGCACGGAGCATCGGTGTGGAATGATGTGGAAGGCCAAACAGGGGATTGTGGGTGCCGGGTATCTGTTACATCAGAGGGGAGCAAGGCGCCAGCTTGCCATTTGAGACGTGACACCCCCCTGTCCTTGCACTTTATCCCCGGTAACTGGCGAGATGTGCTGAAAGTTGTGTCGACAGTGTGAATGAAAATGAGGCCCCTGAAGTCGGACGGTAGGTGAGACTGTACAGGAGAATCTAACAGCACATCTTGTATGAGTCACTGAATCTAAAAAGAAATGATACATCATGTGAATTCATCAAAGTGTCATCAGATAGCCTCAATCAAAGTTTCTTTCTTACATTAAACCTTTTATTTGCTGCAGTAAAATGATTTATAACGACTCAATTGAAGTTTGTAGATCAGGGTGAAACACAGTCTTCATAATCTTCCGATTTTATTGGATTTTATTTGATCTTTCATGCCATTTCAGGAGGTCATCTTGCCCTAAACGATAACCTCCTCATCGTGGAAAAGATCCAGGCAGGGGAATGGATGTCAGAGAGAAATTTCTGTAATAAATTACTCACTTCTGCTCTGTTTCTTGTCCAAAAGGAATACGCTACATATTTGGCAAGTTAAATTGCGCTGAAAATAAGCCCTATCTGCATTGTGCAGGGGGCTCATCCAGGGTTCCTTAGGGTCCAGGAAACCTCAGGGAATCGGCTCCACAGTCTCCTCCCAGCATGAGGTAACGCCCTCTCCGGCCACGGAGATAAAAACTGTGTTGCTTTCTGCGCGGCCCGTGCACAGTTGGATGTTCACGCACGTCCAGGCGCACCCAGTCCGCTCCCATGTTTTGAGGCCGCTGCAGCGGAAGACTCCTCCACCATGTCCACCGGCTCCCTCAGCGATGTCGACGACGAGCTCCTGGATGGCATCCTGAAGTTCGGCTCCTCCGGCAAAGACTCCAACGAGAGCACGGAGGAGAGCTCCAACTGCGAGGGCACGTGCGCCGGCGAGGACCGGAGGGGCGCGTCCGGCAAGAAGCGCAAGACGGCGTCCCGCAAGACGGCGCCCAAGGGCGGGGTGCAGCAGGAGGGCAAGCAGGTGCAGAGGAACGCGGCCAACGCGCGGGAGCGGGCCCGGATGCGCGTCCTGTCCAAAGCCTTCTCCCGCCTGAAGACCACCTTGCCCTGGGTACCGCCGGACACCAAGCTCTCCAAGCTGGACACGCTGCGCCTGGCGTCCAGCTACATCGCGCACCTCCGGCAGATCCTGGCCAACGACAAATACGAGAACGGATATATCCACCCGGTGAACCTGGTGAGAGAGCAACGGAGCTCTAATTTCTCTTATAAAACTTTATCTGCAGGGCAGTAAAATCACACAATTCAACGAGAAAGTTTTTTTTGTTTTGTTTTAGAAATTCAGAAATCAATTGAAAAATGGGTTGAGATAGATTAACTAAAAGCGAGGGTTGTTTACCTGAAATGAAATAACGCTGCTGTTCAAGTTATCAGTTATTGATCCAGGCCTGCAAGGCCACAAATCAGAGCGGTGAGTTTTAGCAGGCAGGTGCACGGTGACTTTAACGGTTTGACTCACTTAATTTCATTTTTTTAAAAGTGCCTTTAGACATTTAAACACTATGAGACTACTGCAGCGATCCTGAGGAATTGACCCAGTGCTGATTTTTGGATCTGTGGGAAAACCTGAACGATTCCTGGAAAATGCTCGTGAAAATGATTATTATAGTAAAGCACAAAAAATAAATGCTATCGTGCCATTGCACGCAAACATGTTGATTTTGTCCTAATGTAGCATAAAAAAATGTTATCACGACGATGCTCACTTCATTAGTCTTACATTCGTGTGCTTTTGAGCCGTCAGAAACATTTAAATATTTTTTTTAAAAAGTATATTTTGATAGTTTTTTGTCAATTTTCTGAAAAGTTTATTTTTTGGGGGAAAAGTACAAAATGCAAATAAATAATCTGAATCACTCGCGCTCACCGTGTGTTTAACGTGTGCTTGCGTTGTGCTTTGCAGACGTGGCCTTTCATGGTCGCAGGTAAACCGGAGAACGAGCTGAAGGAGATGCTGAACACGACGAGGCTGTGCGGAACCACAGCGTCCTGATGCCGGCGGACGGAGCCTTCATCTCGGTTTGCTCTTGGGAAAGAAACATTTTGCTTGTTTTCCAGAGAACTCTGCTGACTGAGATCCACGTCTCATATTCACAGACTTTGAGTGGGAATAACGGAGGGAGTTTTTTCCTCCTCTCCTTCGTTCCCGTAAAAGAAAAAGGAAATGGACATTTAATTTAAATCCAATCTTTACCTTGTTGTCTTTGCTGGTTCAAAGATGCTTCGTCGTTTTTACTTGTTTTTTTTTTTTATAATACCCAGATTATGTTTTTTTGTACCAGGACAGGCCTGATTGTGCCTCATTACGGATGGAAATTCCCAGTGGTTGTACAGACTCCATGTATATACAAATATATTGGTATCACTTTTACACCTCGTGTCGGCTGAATATTTGATTTCCCTCCTGCGGTCCTTTGACCTGTAACCTCTCCTTATCAGACCTCTCCTTCACTATAGCACAACCTGATCACCGACCAAAGCCTGGCTGCAGATAAGTGGTTCCCTGGTCAGGGACAGATAACGGTGGACGTGGCGGCTTTTACATCAACACACGAGACTCGGTGTTTGGAGTGGTGGAAGTTTACTAAGTCAAAACAGTGATGCGAAGAGATGAGAGTGCTTTGTGTAGATTTGTTATTGGTTTTTTTAAAAAAATTTATTTATTTCTCAATCACTTTTCAAAGCATCTCTGTGCTGATCTCATTTGTTTTTTAGTCTGCATCTTTGCATTTATTCCCTGTCGGCCTTCCATCGCTACTCGATCCTGCCGGATTGAGAGCGTTGAAGGTGTTGGTCTGAGAGATGCGGGGGTCAGAGGGCGCCGCGGCTGTTTGGAGCGCCGCAGAGAAACCCGCGCTCGGAGCTTCTAATCCCGCCCAGACCAGTTGTTTTAATTTGCTCGGGTTATGACCGCGGTGTTTACATCCTGCAGACAGTTATTTATGCAGTCTGACACACGCGGACGCCCCCCCCTCTCTCTCTCTCCCAATGGAAAAGACCCGCAAAGGACACAGTGGATTAAATAAGGAGGGGGGGGCTTCATATCTTCAAATACTGCATGTTCACAGGCATCAGTCAGTCAAAGGGATTTATTTAGAAAAAAATAATAAATAATAAACAAAATTGTCATGACAGACATTTCTGAAAAATGAAGGTTATAAAAATCCAAACAACTTTAAATCAACAAATATTTCATGTATGTTGATGTTGTTTTCTGTTTATTTATTTTTGTTTGTTTGCAGCCCTAAAGAATCAGTCACATTTTTTTAGCTGCCACTCTCGAGCTTCATCTCTTCTACTTTATCTTTTCTTTACGTTCACCTGCAGAAACTGACAATTTCAGATCTTGTTTCTGGTTTTATCTCCGATACGATTTGATTCAACGTTAGAATCAGTTTGTAGTTCTCAGATCAATCAGAGTCAAGTCTCTGATTCCCCAATTTGTCTTATGAAACAGTTATTTGGCTGTTTGACTAGAAGTGGGCCGGAAGTCTGTCCTTTCAATTGTTAAATCAACTTTACATCATACAGCAGGTTGTTTTATGATTTTACTTCTGACTTTTTAAATAGAGAACTTATTGCAGTAAAGATGTATTGTCCTTCATAAATCAGTGTAGGAGAAAACAGGCAGAAATGGTTTGACAGCTTAATGTCTCGGTGTTATCAGAGGGACTTTTCTTTGTTTTCATGGCAGTCTCATGCTGTCACTGCAGCTCGTGTGCTAATTGCAATCAGGTTGAACTTTTGCTTCACAGGCCGATTTCACACACTTGTCACCTCCCTTTGTTCGTGCATGTAGGACAGTATGAGGTATCCTCCAGCAGAAACAGCAAGATTGAGTGCTGCAGTAATAAAAGAGTCCCCCCCGACATCTCTTTAAGGACCCTCACCTAATACATCAGCGGCGGCGTGGCAGGGGCCTCGCCGCCACCCCAAAGGGACCACCGGGGAGAAAATAAACTTGGCCGCCTCTCTCCAAGGGGCCAGCTGCAGCGAGAGCGAGAGAGGCCGGGAGATAGCAGCGGGGCGGGAGGGGTCCTCATGAGAGCTGGGGCTGGGATTCCCATACTGGCTAATTGTTTTGTTGGACGGCTGCCCAAACTGCAAAAGGTTCACTCAGGGAGGGGACGGGGGGAATCACAGTTTGTTCCAGCTGATCCCGTCATGTTTCACATCTGCGTGACCCTCATTGTGCTTTTTCTTTCGCACCACTTTCTTCAGACTGACCAGACTGTCAGCGGCGTTATACTCAGTGCTGTGATCAACAGTTTACGCTGCACATTCCAACACCTCGCTGCGTCTGTCGGCATGGAAACATTGGAGCAGCACGTCAGCTCCACCTGTAACTTTGGTTATTAGTCTTTAGCACTTCTCTGCAATTTAATCTGAAATTGTGACTGTAAAGTTTTCATCAAATCACAACACTGATGGAACTTCAGTCTGCCTGGTGATGTTCCAGCTACTCATCCATCCTCTGATTGACCCCTCTGTTCATACAGTCTCCTCATACTGCCCTCTTCTGGGCAAAACACCAAACGTTTTTCATGATTTACAGGACATGTAGGTGAAGTTGGTTCTGAAATGAGTGATTTCCTGTCACGTGTCGCAGCACCTTGGAAAGGAGGTTGAAACACATTTGACAACAAGCTGAAGATTCAAGATGTTTTTTTTAAAGCAGAACAAATGGGACCTGATCATTCGAATAATGAAAACGAAAGGTGTCGGTTGCTCTTTTGATCAACGTTCAGTGTTGATTTGGAGCAACAACTCCTCACATCTATCACCTCTGTGACCGTCACTTGTGCTCTCTTCTCCTCTTGAACAGCAGGAGGTGCAACGTCAGCTCTTCTACCTGCTTCTCACTCCACCTCCTCTGTGTTTGACACCTCAATGTTCTGCTGTAACCATGCAAGTGATTCATACTTCTGTCATTTTGAGGGGTTTCATTGCACTTTTGACATGAGGTCTTTCCAACAGTAGCTCATAATATCAAACCTTCTCCGCTTTGTGGATGTGTGGATTTACTCCAAAACAACAGAAAGTTCTCAGCAACCGCTGTCAGCTTTCAAATGAGCCACTAGATGGAGGCAGAGGAGTCCCTATGATCAAAAGTTGATGACACCCTGACAACACAATAGGGAGAGTAGGGGCGGTAAAAATGTGACATTGGAAAAGATGTGATGATGAATAAACATTATAAGCTTGTAACGAAGCACGTAAGATACATAGAACACAGCAAAGTGAGTAGAGAGGGATGTAGTGGTCATTTATATGGACATTGTTATGATTGAGTCAGAAGTGACTGGTTTTTTGGGGGCTTCTGTGCCGAACGTCAGTGTTTTTCAGATTAATTCTACCAGTCGCTTTGCTGCAGTGTGAATTCAATAAAGCTTCAGGGTCATCTCACACCAAAAAAACCAAAAAAAAACAAAACCCAAACAACGCCGACACTGACAGAGTGGAGGCCTGGCAACAGCTGGTCATAGTGTCACATCCTACCACATGGCATCATTGTCTGAGCAGACTGGCACAGCCGTCGCATATGTAGGGGAGATGCCAGACATAGTAGTGGCCTGCACAAATCCTCAACCAGCATTGTTCCCCCCCTGTGTGTACGTGTGCACGTTTATATGCATGAATATGAGTAGAAAGAATTTTTTTGTCAAGAAAAATTAAATGAATGAAAGTTTGTGAAAGTTAGAGGACTTGTGTTTATTTGGTCGATGATTATTTATTATTCATGAGATTGGGGAGGGAAGCAGCTCCTCCTCTCCAAGCCACAGGAAGAAGCAGCTCCGCTGGACCAGCAGTGACTTTCTCTTCAGTCATTCGATGAGCTGAAGCCCAAGTCCAGCTACACTCTCCAGCTGCACCCCTGATCCACCGAGAGCCGACTCAACCCAGGCATCGGAGGGTGGAGGGTGGACCAGAGATGTGTGTGTGTGTGGGGGGGGGGGTGTCCCACACACATGCTGTAAGACTGTTAGTAGAAGGAAGGGCCGCCTGACTAAATTATATTTTCCCAGGTGGACACAATTACTTGTGTGGGGGAACGTGTGTGATCCTGTGGCTGCGTGCACACAAACCTTCGCACGTGGGTGTCTGTGTGCACAAGTATTATCCACATGTTGATTCTGGAGGATTCAGGTCTGTCACAATTAGGAGGACATGAATAAAAGCAGGACTCCCACTGCTCTCTCTGTCTCTCTGTCTCTCTGCCTCGCCCACCAAAACATCCAGAGCCAGAATAGCAAAAGATTCAGGCAACATCCTGGTATTTGGATCATCACCACCACCACCACTCATACGAAAGCGAAGCAGCACCTTGTGCTTGTCTAACAAACCTCTATTTATTCCTAGCAGGATGCTGATGGGTCATTGCAAAGGCTAATCCTGCTGAGTGTGTTTTTGGACATAAAGCTAATAGCAGAGTGCTGGTGTGGAGGCATGTGGTGTGTGCATAATGTCACTGATCAAAAAAGAAAGCTGCTTCGGTGGTTATTAGGTGGAGGTAATCATTGGGCAGACGCAGCCTGGTGTGAGCAAGCAAATTTGTGTCTCATTACGCGCTGAGATCACTCACAGGTGACTCTGTTTATTTGATCTCATTTTAAACCTCCGGCTTCTTCACACATGGAAGTTCGACCCCGGGTATGTAAAGCAGAAAAAAATATCCATCCTCTTCGTTTCCAAACAACATTCCAAGGAGCGAAGAAGACGAGGAGGAGGAGGAAGAGGAGGAAGAAAAAACATATTTATCAAAACTGCGGTCGCCCTGATGGCTGCAATAATGTGCCATTTTTATCCACACTCCACCAAGAGGGGAACACCTCGCAATACCGAGCACACATGGGCTCAATTATGATCCCGTGGAATTCGGCAAAAAAGTAGGGACGGCAATAAGGAAAATATTCCTCTAATCTGGGGTCTTCCTCAAGCTGGGTGTGAAGGAAATTTAGGGGGTCCCCGTTTTAATTGGCTCCAGATTCGACCACCCAATTGAAACAGAGCCAGGACTTGTTTTTTTGGAGGATTATTTCGCTGGGGGGAGAAAAAAAAAGGGGGGGGGGACTATTTTGGTTGTACGTGAATAAATGTCTGATTTTGCAGAAGGTATTTCTGCAAAACCAGATCAAACTGCCCTGAATGTTATAGGAAGCAGATGGACAGGGCCCAGGAAAGAAAACAGTGAGTTTCCTTCAGAGAGGCAGGAGAGAGGAAGGAAAAGATCCACGATGCTCATAAAAGCTTAAAAGAAAAAAACAAGCGTCGATCAGTTGGAGCCTGATTCTTCTCGATCCTGATGAGTTTAGCCTGCGAAGCTGCGACACGAGGAAAGAGCATTAATCTTCCTGCACTCACAGGCTCACACACAGAGGAACACAGACACCTGGATTTTGACAGATTTATCCTGTGAGTTGAGGGACACAACAGTACATTATCTGCAATAGCAGCTCGGAGGGGCCGGGGAGACGGGAATAAGCGCAAAGCTATTAGGCCGACGGTTGAGCGACTGACAGACAGGGAGGGAGGCGGAGGACAATAAATTCACACTTCTTTATTTTTATGGTTAAAAACGGGAGATAAAACAGACCACTGGAAAACTTCACGACAGTGAGTTGGAGATATGATTCCGTCAGGTTCAAGACCATTTCAACTCAGTTCCTCCACTGTGGTTCCTGAGGTTACTGAACGATAATAGAAGCAACTTGGGGGGGCTCCAGTGGCACAAAGTAGAATTGGGGGACACTGCAGTAAAGTCACAAGATCAACTTTTTGATGAACCCTGATGTGATTTGACTTTGGAGCAGATGTCGGAAAGTCAACTCTGAGGTGAGAGAAGGAGGACTTACTGAAACACAATCAAAATCAATCAAAGATGTCATGCTTGACATGTCGATGAGGTCTCTTGTTTCACTGTACAACAGGGCAGTAAAAATTCTGATTGGCTTGATAGCGCTGGTCAATGGGCGCAGCATGTTTGCAGCATGAAGCATTTTGCGGACCTCAAAAGTTGAAAGTAGCATCGGCAGACGCGAGTGTCAGGGGGGAAAAACACAACACCCAACTCACCCGCTCACCTCACCCTCACGCTCGCTCTCCATCCCGTTCTTTCTCTCAAGATGCCATTTGTCCACCGTGGTACCCCGATGCCCTTCCGGAGAGCAGAGTATCAGCTTTCCTCCCCAGTGGCCCCCCAGCTCCCTCCACCATGCATTTTTAATGGACACACTCGTGCAACGGACAAATGATTTTTATTTTTGACAGGGGAGGGTGGGCTCCGGTTACATAGGGATGGAGAGGGAGCGAACAACCACGTGCGCGCACGAGCACTGCGGAGAATGCGCGCAGACAGACACACAACATTAACACAATCGAGATCGAAAGGAGAGGATGATTCAGCGACACCCTAATCCGAAACTCATAGACACAACTTTAATAGATGATGCTCTTCTCTTTACACACACACACACACACACACACACACACACACACACACACACACACACACACACACATCCTCGTCTTACCATAAAGTGGTTTATTAATTCACCGCTGGGATTGCAGCGTCGGGGCCAAAGTCCAGGATGATGAAAGAGGCAAGCAGCAGACTAAACCAGCCTTCATTAAACCAGGATTAGAGTCGGTCTAAATCCATTAACTCTGGCTTAAAACCACTTTAATTCCAATCAAATCAGAATTAAAATTCACACTGCGAGACTGTGTGCATCGTACGTGTTGTGACAGCGGCCTGCTGAGTGCTGAGCTGTGTGTGGGCGCTTGTGTGTCCCTGTGTGTGTGTGTGTGTCGACATGCATTTGATAACTTTTTGGGAGGACTTACCTGGATTTTACAAA
Organism: Malacoctenus tetranemus; assembly: GCA_032274765.1. Taxonomy (NCBI): domain Eukaryota; kingdom Metazoa; phylum Chordata; class Actinopteri; order Blenniiformes; family Labrisomidae; genus Malacoctenus; species Malacoctenus tetranemus. The sequence continues at coordinate 1,763,534 of JAUESF010000019.1, read as the reverse complement.
CTCATATTATGACAACGTTGTGCTCCTGTGGAGTCTGCAAACAGGAAGTTGTAAGATTGTAACTAATAATAAACTATTACATGTCACTGTATTGTCTCCTTAAGGCATGAAAGCACAATATGTGTATATGTTGGTGGCATTTTAGGAAGTGTAAAATGTGTCACACTCTGTAAGAGGAAATCATCTTCTCAATATTGAAAATTCACTTCATTTTGATGATGAAAATATTGAATAAAAGAATGTGACGTTTGATCAGTTCTCTCCTGGTTTGAGCTCAGACTGAAACCAGGAACCGTCTCAGTGTGCGGCGCTGACCACTGGGCCACCATGCAGCTCCATGAACCTGGTACATTTTGTGTTAATGCCTTTGAATGTTTGTTGCCTTAAGTTTGAAAACGTATCATCGCTGTCCAATCATAACATGGAGACATTTGATGACCATGATATAAAAACAACTATTATGACGACTTTCTCCAAAATTTCAAATGACAAATCTCACTTTATATGTTTATTCCTATAACTAAGCCCTGCTTAGCAGTAGACGTAAACACAAGTAAAGTAAATGTAATTTGTTACTTTCCTTCTCAGGAGGGAGGAAATGATGGGGAGAGAGAAAATGTTAGGCAGGTTAGCTGAGAGAGCATTCCCAGGTGTGACCACAGCATTCCCTCCGTACACTCCAACAGACCGCTTTCTGTGTGTGTGTGCGCAAGTCTGAGGTTTGTAGCTCGTAGCCAAGCTGGAGCTCAACCTCGGCCCCGCAGCCAACGACAACAACTTTTGACCCAGGCGCACACATGCGTACACACAAACACAAACTCGGTTAAACGCGTTTGCACTCTGCGAGGTGACAAGTGAGGCCGAGAATGATTTCCAATTGAACGTTTTCATCATCCCGTGAAAAGTCACCTAATCTATAGTGACACTGTTACTGCGTCCTTGAAAGAACCTGAAACAATGAAGTGTGTGTTTGCAGTGAGTGAGTGAGTGA
>JAUESF010000019.1:1743157-1753463 GCA_032274765.1 Malacoctenus tetranemus | reverse complement strand
CACACACACACACACACACACACACACACACACACACACACACACACACACACACACACACACACACACAAAGAGGTCCTGGTCTCCACATACCTGGAGTCCAGGCTGTGCTGAGCCCAGCACTTTCTCTGTATACTTACCTGTGATTGCGATAATGTGCAAATGACTCGGATATATGCTGCCTGGGTGAGTTTGGCTATCTGTGTGTGTGTGTGTGGGTCTCCATGTGCATTTCCATATGTGCGTGTGTGTGTTTGGCACCCCGCGCGTGCCCTACACCTCGAGAGTGTGTTGACACAGTGATTATAGGGCAGCTGGTACACATTGGCCCTCGCTCCGCCCTGCATTTACTGTTCTAATTAGTTCCTGTTCCAAATAAGAGGGAGGAATTTTAATAGAGAACCACTGGTCCGCCGTCTCGCGCCGCATACCCTCACACACAGCAACCGGCATAAAACCAGCCAGTGTGTGAGTGTGTGAGTGTGTGAGTGTGTATGCAGCGCTGGGCAGGCACCAAGGCCGATGTGTGTTTTCTTTATTCTATTTTTTCTTTTTTCCTACTTTGATGCTGAAAACTCCTAATAGTCAGTGATTGACAAGACCAAATGTCTCCATAACCCCCCCCCTCACCCCCCCCCACCCTAACCCCAAAGTCAAGGCTCAAGTAAGTGTCCGCAATGACCTGTGTAAACGCGAGGAGCGGGCCGTGCACTGTGACCTAACATGACCCCGCCGTGACCTTTCAACTCCTGAAGGGTTGTGAAGGGTCCTTGAGTTCAGCCTGGAAATCGGTCACGGCTGAACAAGAGAAAGTTAATATCTGTCACTTAAAGTCCAGTTAGCGCTTCTGTCAAGGCCGCGAGATTTCTGACGTTTGTTCACGTTTAAAAAGAAAAAAAAACACTCTTTCTTATCCAAAAGTGTTTTTTATATTTTTAAAAATGTCTGTTTAATTTCCAACAACATAAGGCGAGATTTGGGATTTCACACTCGGGGGAAGAATTTTCTTTTTTTATTTCTCGGAATTTACGTTTATGATACTGATGTAATCTGGCCGATTCATAAACACGACTTTATGAGGCTGTTTTATGACACACTAACCACCGGTTCCTGTAGTGAAATGTGTTTTGTGTGTTTATTAACGTTCGCTTCTCGCTCTCGTTTGTCTGCAGGTGAAGAAATCACACAGTGAATCTCATGTTCCAGACCCTTCAGACGCCAGGTACGCTCACATCTGCCTGGTTCGCGTCGCAAATTTACCGGCCAGTCATTTTTTTTTTTGTTTTTTTTCTCTGTGCTCATTGTTTGTTGTATTTGCGTGTGTGTCCTGGTTCTCTGGTCATGGTGCTGAGAGGTGAGGTTTCACTGCAGTTGCGAGCACTGATGAGGTCATCAACACCTCCCCCGGACCTCAGTGTCTGAACGCCACTCGCACACACACTCACACACAGGCCCACAAATAGCCGCACCAACACACTCACACCCTGACAATCAAGCACACACACTTGCACCAAAAAGAAAGACTGATTCAGTTGAGATGATGGAAGGAAGTGCACTGCAGACACAGTAAACTAATTAGAGCTTTAATAATTAATTATAGTGATAATTGTGGTAATATATATTTTTTTGGAATCCCATCACGTCAGATGTAAGTATATTTTTTTTATTGTGTAAGAAAAACGTGTTTATTTTTGTGTTTTGGAGCTAAAAAACACGAGTGCGTCAGTTTTTTTCCCACTGGTGGAAGTTTTATTCCCTCAATATCAACAGTGAAAATATCAGTAGGTTAAAGCAGTCATGGAATTGTCTTCAGCCACGATCTGTTTATTTAACACTACACAGCGTTCGCCCCACGTCCCAGGAATATGCGGCATATTCTTTCAATGACCAGACATGATGTGAAAAGCAGGAAAAGAGTTTATGAAACACCAACTCCTGCCATCACCTCCCGAGAGGAGCGAGACAGAGGGAAAAGAGGAGGGAGGGAAAAAAGAGAGAGGACAAGGAGGGGAGACAGAATCATTTCCTGCTGTTGAAAGACAAAAGAACTGGATGGTTGTTGAGTTTTACACACACAGGAGGGAGAAAACGGGAGGAAAAAGTGAGCATAAGCTGTAAAGTTCTTTATCCTGTATAAGATCCTAAACTTGTACTTAATAAAGATATATTGCATTCACAGATGGATGGCAAATGCAATATTTTTTTGCTATTGTGTGAGCATTTCCTAGCATACTATAATATGCTCTAACATATAGTATTATTGATGGGATATGAAGTTCCTTATTTAAAGATGTAAAGACGATGCAAAAAAATGACTCTGAATGTTAAAACCTTCCTTTATGTGATTATACATTTAAGCTGGTCTGTTTTTCCCCTCTTCACTAAGCTTTTGCACTTCACCCACTATATGCTCTATGTTTATACCTGTCAGTCTGACTGTGGGTTGCAGTCATGTGTGGCGATGCTATCTGCCCATAGCATTGAGATGGCCTGCGTCCAAAAACGCCACACAGATGTGCACACACGCACACGCACGCACGCACACACACACACAGACACACACACACTAGAACAGCCCGCATCTGTTCGATTCTCCCTCCGTCTCTGTCATTTCTTGCTTTGATGTCTGACGCAGCAGCACAAGTGTGACTGACCTGCGGGCAGTATGACTCAGGGCTCACACACACACACACACACACACACACACACACACACACACACACACACACACACGCACACACACATGGTACGTTGGCGCTCAGACTGACTCAACCTTCAACCATTACTTCCATCAAAAGACGTCTTATATTTAGTGGTCTGTGGCAGCTGTGATGAAGAGTCATAAGCGAGTGGTTTATGTTGGTTTTCTCACAATGTGCGTCTTCAAACTTCATTTGAATCCATCACACCTCTCTCTGTGAGTTACAGACCATCCAGACAGCAGTTGTCACCACTCTGACAGCCAACATTGACCCCAAATAAACAACAAATAAATATTTATTGAAAAACAAAAAAAACAAGCTGGTGTCATCTGCACCATAAATTTGCATCTTGATTCTGGTCCTGACTTACGTTTACTTCCCTCAAACCACACACACACTCTCGTTTTACCATTACCACCTTGTGCGCTGGTCCGTCCCAGTCATGCATGTGGAACACATTGTAAAACTAAAGCATACTGGCTGGTTGCGGGTTTGTATTGGAGCCCAGAAGTGTATACACACACACACACACACACACACACTCCATAAAAAAGCCAGCGGGCCCACAGACAACGTCTCGCGCCTCTGAACACATGCTTGAGAACGCTAACTGGTGCTGAGAAGCCTAAGGTTTATGACTGTGTGCGTGTGGGTGTGTGTGTGTGATTCCTCGGTGGATATGTCATTGAATGTGTTCAGTGGGATGCTAATGTAATATTTGGAAGTGGTAAGTTTCCTGCTGTGAGAGCATATTTCTGTCGATCCGCTGGTCATTCAGGAGTTTCAGTTCATCTCGTTTCCTCCCCCGCCTCCCTCCCTCCCTCCCTCCCTCCCTTCTTTCTTTTCTCCCATCTGTCAGGTCTATGGAAATGCAGGACCTCGCCAGTCCTCATAACCGTGTAGGAGGTGGGGATTCGACGGGCTCCAAGCTGGACAAGAACAACCTTGGCAGCCCCTCTATCACCACCAATGGAACAGGAGGTGAGAATGGCCACAACTTGTAGTTTTCGGACGAATTCAGGGTTTTATAGACTTATTTCGATTTTATTTGTTGGCCATCGTGTCACATTGAAATAAACTCCATGCTTTTTAATTGGCAGTAATAAATCAACACTTTAGGGAATGCACAAGGGTCGTCATTCATTGAGTTGAGATTTTTTTTGCTGCTTCTTTTGATAGATTTTGTAAAACACCTCAAACCATGGTTTAGCTTGGCTCTGATTAAAATGGAACAAGCACACCAATAGGAATCCAAACTGATCACAGTTTCGCACCTTTTGCTGCCCGACGGGTGATATATTAAATTAAAGTTAGGTTGTTTTTTTTCCAAATTCAAGTACAAGCAGAGTCTGTAAGAGCTGTAAAGCTCCTGTTTGACATTATCACTCAAAACTCTGGAACTCAAACCTGCATCCTGACACAAGTTCTGAGCATCTCTTTGTCAGTTTAGCAAAGACGCGCTTCCAGCTTTTTCCAAACTGTAACTCGGGCCGAGCGCACAGATTGAAAGTCGCTTTGGGGCAAAAGCGTTTTAACGAGTGTAATGCAATGTAATGAAATCTATTGCAAAATCATCAGTCCCCAGGATATTCTACATGCGGAGATAAATGCTTTTCGAGGAATTTATTGAGACGGAAGGAGGCGCGCGCGCACACACACACGCACACACACACATACACACGAACACAAAACCGTGCTGGCATGAGCGCTCGAGTAAACCGCTGGAGAATGTGTGTAAACACACGGCGAAGCACTTCTGCTCGCCTCCACTAACCGACCGCCTGGCAGAGTGTGTGAACGTCGGTGTGTGTGTGCGTGCGTATGTATGCACACATGTGTCTGTGTGTGTGTGTGTCTGTGTTTGCACTGGACTATATGTGTTTGAGCACGAGCCCAAAATCCCACTGGAAAGTATTTCCTCTACAAGAGCATTAAAGCGTCACTGCTCTCTTAGATGTCAACACCAGCGAGCCCGCTCCTCTCTCTTTCTTTCCTCTCCTCTCCTCTCTGCCCATCTGTTTGCCTTTGCTCCTCATCTTTTTTTTCTGCTGCCACCCTTGATCTCCCCCCTCGCTCCTTCTCTGTCCTCTGGAATCACTTGTGACGGGCCAATTTGATGTAATAGTTCTGGATGTAGTGCTTTAGTTGAGGACCATCCTTTGATCTATAGCTGATTTAATAGGCAGTGGAAAGCAGTTCTTTTTTTACAGCGATGTCATGGAAAAAGTGAGATGCAGCATTTTAGTCAACTTGATGCGTCGACGGACGCACAGTCAAAGAAAAAAGCCGTTCTCAGCACGGACGAGTTCAGACCATATTAGAGCGCATTAAATCATTTTTGATGAGCTCACAGTTAATGGTTTAAGCAGACAGAGCAAGGACGACACATTCGCAGCCAAAACAAACTACATAGCCGGCATTCCCCTCACCTGACATCAGCCGACGCGCAGGCCTGCGGGCCGTCTCTATAGCCATCCATTTGTCTTCATTACAGCTTGTCCAGTGGGCTGAGTGGCTCCCTGAAGGGATTAATGAAGTTGTCCTGAATTAAATGGACTTCTCAGATGCTCGCTGGCGATGCGTTTCGGGGACGGAGGGACGCGACTGAGAGAAAGGGGGAGCGCGGAGTTGTGAAAGGGGTGCGCTCGTCTTTGTCACGCTCGTTTAGAAAACCGGGACCGTGTCAGGAAGAGATCAGCTGCTGGTGAAAGGAACTGTTCAGGATTTAATAAAGCAAGAAGATACACAAACATGAGCTCATCGCATCTGCGACACAATCACAGGGACCAGAGGAGGACCTGACTCACAGTCAATTCACTGTGTTGAATGTGTAAAGCAATGGCTCTGTTAAACCACCTCAATGCATGTTGACTTCCACTGATCTCTGCTTTTCTGATGTATCTTTTGAAATAGGTGAACATTTTACAAGCTGGAGATGATGTTAAAAAAGACACAAACTGCTCCAAAAAATAGTCACAATGTTGTTTCATAGTTTGTTTGTTTTGTTCTAAATGAAAAAAAAAATCCCATCAATCTGAGACCTGCGTCTGGTCCTCGGCGTATCCTCACCACCTTCCCACCTTGCGCCCCTATAGGTGAAAGCATGACCGTTCTAAACACGGCTGATTGGCTGCTGGGCTGCAGCAGCCCGCCCCCTGCCCCGGGCTCCAAGGACTATGGTACAGAGGTGCATGTGTGTGAATCCAGTACCCAGAGTTCAAAGCGTATGGACAGGCGATGATGATGATGATGGCGGGGATGGCTTTGTGGTAGTTGTAGCTGGTTGATGATGTCTTTCTTTTCACGCCATACCTGCTCTGATTGATTTCCTTTTCCTTTGCTGTGAAGTCCTCTCTGCTTTTGTGACTTTATCACAGCGTGTGTGGAGTTCATATACATTTGCAGGGTTCCCACCCGTCCAAAACTTGATGAATCTGCAGGGGAAGTCAGCAAATGTCAAGGGGATTTTTGCCCACGGATCACCTTGCACCATCATATATTTTCCTTTAATTGTTACATTTTATGGTTTTCAAACTTTTCATGACCCTAAAAAATGATATAAAAATGCCACAGCGGAGTTAAACCTTCAGGTCAAGGTGATTTATTACCAAGGGGAACCCTGCACACAACATGTTGTTCACATGCAGGACGTGCATGGTGGTTTTTCTGCTTTTTATGCAGTGAGATTTTTTTTTTGTTCCGTGTGTGTGTTTGTGTGTGATTGGACGCCTCCTTTTCTTCTTTTTTCTTCTGGCTTCGCCCAACTCTGATCCTTTCTCCTCTCTTTTAAGTGAAAACAGAGCCTATGAACAACAGCGATACAGTCACCACGACAGGCGACACGGCACTGGACACGTACGCAGGCTCAGGTAACGCACGCAGGGGGGAACGAGCGCCGTTCGGCTCGCAACTCGAACAAACACGGCCGGCCGTTTCAGAGGGCTGCTGGGAGCTGTAATCCACCGGCATTGGCCGTCCTTGGATTGCATCATGAGAGAGAGAGAGAGAGAGAGAGAGAGAGAGAGAGAGAGAGAAGCAGAGATTCCTCCACTTGTCTTTTGTTTTTTAGACAAACACACACACACACACACACACACCACAGCTCTTTTACACCAGAGGACACACACATAAAGCTATTGCACGGAGCACAGAGAGGGTTTAGAAGCAGCGGGGTGTTTGTCAGTACCGAGCTCTGACATCTCAATGACCACAAACATTGTGTTTTACTATGAGGCCCGCTGGAAGGGGTTTTTCATGGACGCCGCTTCTCTGTGGAGGGAAAAAAAGCAAAAAGAAGCTTGGCTCTCCTCCATTCGCGGCGCGTTCGAATGATGTTTACTGGAACGGGCTCAGGCGCGTTAAAGGCCCCGAGTTGCGCTGCTCAGGACTCGTTTTGTTCCTGCGCGAAACAAAACAGAAGATTTAAGCCGACACCGTCGCTAACCTGCTCCTGCCTTGTTGTTTCTGATTACTCTGCCGTGTTCAGTGATCACCAGCAGCGGGTACAGCCCACGTTCAGCCCACCAGTACTCTCCCCCCCTCTACCCATCCAAGTAAGTCCTACTCCATTATAGTACCTTTTTTTTCCTAATAGCTACATATGTATTTCAGCCTTTCACCTACTCTGTCTCTCCTCACTCGTATGTGACCTTCCTCAGGCCCTACCCACACATCCTCTCCACGCCAGCGGCCCCCCCCATGCCGACGTACGCTGGCCAACCTCAGTTCAGCAGCATGCAGCAGTCCACCGTCTACACGGCTTACTCTCAGACTGGACAGGCCTATGGACTGTCCACCTACGGTACCAGAGAAACACACACGCCTGTCGCTGAAACAAATAACAGTAGAATCAGTGAATCGAGACAGAATTCTAAGTTTTCATTGGCCCGAAAGCTGCGATGCAAACGTCCCGCTGTTCTCTGTGGCAGACCTGGGCGTGATGCTCCCAGGCATTAAGACGGAGAGCGGCCTGGCCCAGAGTCAGTCCCCCCTGCAGACGGGCCTCAGCTACAGCCCGGGCTTCACCACACCTCAGCCGGGACAGACTGCCTACTCGCCCTATCAGATGCCAGGTCAGAGACGATAATCACGCATCGCTCAGATTGTTTTTCTAATCCCCTCTTGTTCCTTCGTCCTCATGGCTTCTATTTCGGTGGTCTGCGCAGGTTCCAGCTTCACTCCTTCCTCGGGCCTCTACGCCACCAACAACTCAGTGTCCAACCCCGCCAACTACACTGCCACACAGCAGGTCAGCTGAAGGCTCGCCGTCACACTGCAGGCTCCGATTTGTGACTCAGAATGACTTTTCTATAGTGATTTTGAGAAGAGAAAGAACTTCACGAGATCAAAGCTGCTTTTTACTCTTTTGAATCACACTTTTTAATCGAAAAAATGTAAAGGTGGTGAATTAATGAGCAATGAGGAACAATGAGGAACACAAGTGATACTTGAAACAAGTCCAATAGTTGCGGGTTTATGCAGGGATTTATCAGAAATTTCACATTAAAAGCCTTTGCCATGCTTTAGTCATTTTTACTTGATTTCACTATAAAAGACATTCAAAGGGCATTAAAGTGTTTAACCGTGCGTTGTCTGATCAACTCCAAAAGAAAGAAAGGATACTGAGATATTTTCTCAGAGTCACCAAGTGAATGTTTCTGCTCACTCGTCTGGCTCAAAGGGAAAAAAACACTTTCTGGAATTTGTAGCGAATTTTATATCTGTAACAGTGTTTGAGAGCAGAAGTGGTTTTGCAGCCCTGCTCCCACGCAACTCTCTCCATTCAGGGGCGCTTTAGGAAATAAAAGCTGATTGCAGCGTGACCTTGCAGCGGCGAAAAAACTCGGGAGAGAAACGGACAATTAGTCTTTGTGAAAGAGTGTTTTGTTCAGAATATTTCCCTGTGTCCATATGATGAATTGTATTGTGGTAGTAAACTGCTTAAAGGGGGATTTGAATGTCGCACTATGATAGATGTGACTGTTTACAGGAAGAAAGTCAAGGTTTGGCTCATGTGGGTGGATTAGGGAAATATGGTGTGTGCGTCCACGTGTGTTTGTGTGTATCTATTACTCATGTTCTGAGGACATAAATCTGTTTTAACAGTCACACCACAGGGATCAAAAAAAAAGAAAAAAAAAATCAAAACTCCATCATGGAGATCACTAAATTCCAGCCTAAAGACCTGGTCTCAGGTCAGTTTCAGGTTGTGGCCGTGTTAGTTGAGGTAAGACTCCGTGAAATTAATGTGGGTCAATGTTTTGATCTCCTGAAGTAATGGAAACACGAGTGTGTTTGTGAGCGTGTGTGAGCTCAGTTAAAAAAGGAGGGAGAGAAAAAACAGAGTAGAGAGACCCAAACGGAGGAGTCCAGCAGTCTGTGTGCGCGCAGTGTGTGTCTGCAACTGTTGCTGCAGGACGACACAACAGCTGTGTGTGTGTGCGGACATCCATGTGGTATGCAGCAGTTTATAAGGACTTCTAGAGATGGATGTAGTGACAGGTTTAGAGAGCTGACTCATAAAAGCGCCCATCTCCACCGGGTCAGTAAAAAGCAGCAGCACAAGGCTTTAATTGTTTCAGAGATATAAAATACAGAGTGGAGGGGATAAAAGATTAGAGAAATGAAAAGGAACACTTGTAAAAAAAAAAAAAAAGAAAGAAGAAAGAAAGAAAGGGGCTGGAGGCCTGTTCACAGAGCGCCTCCATTTCCCTCGATGCTCGCCGTCCCTCTCCCTCACATGGTTTTGTCTTTCCTGTCGTCTTTCTTGCAGGATTATCCCTCATACACGTTCGGCCAAAACCAGTACGCCCAGTATTATTCCGCTTCCACTTACGGGCCATATATGACCTCCAACAGCGTGGACGGCACCGGCTCCACGGCGGCCTACCAGCTGCAAGATCCCGCCCCCGCCATAACCGGACAGGCTGCCGAGCTGCACCCAGGTTTGTGTTCCGCCACGGCGCGACGAATGAAACGAACGAGCTCCCCCCGAATCTGCGAGCAAACGTCGGGCTCCTCGCTGCTTCTGATCGCGGCTCCGTAATCTTGTTTCCAGTGTTTTGAAAATACCACAGTTTTGGGTAACTGAGTTCAGAAAAGCCCCTCTTAAGGCCATGATGGAGTACAGGAAGGAACTGCAGACCGTGGCAGTCGTTACCTGGCATTGCTAATTGGAGAATCAGCCAGTGTTTACATTAGCAGTGGGAGACTTTGATTAGAGTGAAGTCACGTTAAATATTGCTCATTGGGAGACTAGTTAGAGAGGGAGAAGAGAATAGGAGCCGGAGCGCACCCGTGCGTACAGAAATATGGCTTCGCCGTCAACGTCTTTTTTTTCTTTCTGAGGTTTATCTTGGCTGGGACTCAGGAAGCCTGATTAAAGGAGCTTATCATTCTTCCTGTCACTTGCATTTTCCCTCCTGTGGCCTTTTCTCACTTTTTCCTCGTTCACTTGTTTCTCCCCGAGTCCAGGCCGGTATCTGTTTTCTTGTCACTCGTGCACTGTTTGTGTCTTCATCCGCCCCTCTCTCTCTCTCTCTCTCTCTCTCTCTCTCTCTCTCTCTCTCTCTCTCGCTCTCTCTCTCTCTCTCTGTCTCTCTCTC
>JAUESF010000019.1:1716309-1735919 GCA_032274765.1 Malacoctenus tetranemus | reverse complement strand
GTTTTTTTTTGCGTTGCAGTGACTTGTGCGTTTCACGAGTGCGGCTGTCACAACAGCACAACAGTCCCTCCGTGACGTCGACGTTACAAAATCATTTCTGAACAAACCTGTCCAGTTCAGCGTCTCTGTGCTGTGAGTCGACCAGGGAAACCACCACTGTCCTGCCTTCAAACACTCAAGTTCCTTGTTACTATTTTTGAGGCTGAACATTTAGGAAAAGCTGCCTTCACACGCATGTGTGTCCCTGTGACGTGTAGCTCGACTGTCAGCACCTCCGTCTTAGGTGTGTGCACACCTTCAGCCTCCCCGACGACACGAACGTCAGCAGAGGAAAGTTCACCTGTAACCGTCGAGTTCACGATGTGTTGTGGTTTCATCAACTGTTTCATCGGAAGCAGACAGTTAGACAAGAATGACAGTTATTAGTCAGGTACTGTTTAGCACAGCCAAAGGTCGCGTCCTGGAGACTGGAATCAAACCTGCAAGCTCATGCTTGTAAGACGACCTGCTCCAGCCCCCCATTCACATTATAATACAACATAATCACATCTGGGCTCAGCCGTTGCTGGACAACAACAGGTTAATGCGCGAGTGTGACAAATCATTTAACAGCCGTCCGACAGCTTTTCGGTGCTGATTCCGATCTGGAGATCACGTGCTCCCTCTGCTCCACTGCTACCTGAGATCCTAATCACACAAAGGCCTCCCCTCCACTCTCTCCTCCTCTGCTTTGCTGACTTTCACTACAAAGCGCTTGCGACTACACATCCAGTGGCCCCCCGTCAGAACAGCCAGAGGAAGTGTGGCCCTATATATCACCGATGTGCCTGCTCCTCGCACAATCTGAGGCCTCAGGTGCCGTATCCTGTTCCTGTGCGGGCTCGGTTTCACACAGAGCCTCGGTGCAGTGGGTGAGAAGGCACGACCCACCAGAAGAGATGCGTACTGCAAGTTGGGCTGGAGAGTGAGTGCTGGAGGAAGAAAACTGGATACTCTTCCTGTCTGTCATCAGGGCCCCTCTGCTACAAATCAAGATACTATTTGACCTGTGATCAGGAGCCGTGTGTGTGTGTGCGTGGTTGTGTGTGTGTGTGCGCGTGTGTGAGCTCCTCCGTGGCTGCAGCCCAAGAGCGGCCCGTCAACAGGAACTTCTGGATTTGATATGCACTCGCTCACGGCCACAGAAGGAAACTGATTTGTTGGTCATGCGTGTTGAGCAGCTTCATTTCTGCTGCAAACCACCGAGATGCTCAGACGTTCTGAAACCGATCGACGTCAAAACTCCAGAAAAGGGTGTTGTTGTTGTTTGTTTTTTGGACAGTTTGACATGAAAGCATTCAGAGAGATGACTGAGATCTGCTGTCCTGTCAGCGGACCGTCTTGAAATTGTGTTATCCTTGGCACGCAGACACGATGACTGATGCCACCTTTGGGTCTCCGTGGAAACCCGAAGGCGTCACTGCTGCCTGATGTCTTGAGTAAACTGCTAAACAGGTTTGGTCAGTTTGTTAGCTGATATTTTCCTTGTTGACTTCGGTAGAAAAAAAAACTGAGGTTGAACATGTTCTTTTGTTTTCTTCACTCAAAGTTATTAATGCACCTGTAAATGAAGAGAATCAATGAATTTACCACAGAATTTGTGATGTTTTATGTGAAAAACAGTGATTCAGTGAGTTGAAACACTAAAAGAAGCCATTGGCTGTAAATGACCATGAAGACATGAAATAAACTGTAAACAGTTAAACAGATATTGAGTGATCCTGCCGAGCTTTGTTGTGCGGTGGGGGCCAGTTTAAGGAGTTGGGAGTGTTGAAATGTTGCCTTTTCTCTCTCTTCCCTTTCACGGGGCTCAACTTGTAATCAAGGAGGAGCCGAGAGTCCTGCGGGGTTTCTCCTGGAACCTGCTCCTCAAATATAAAGCGCTTCCCCCATCCACCAGGAAAGACTGAATCATAACACGCGAGGAGGAGCCGCTGCACGAGCACGTCTGTGCTTTCCCCCCCGAAACTGTCGAGAAGTCGTGAGTGAAGCAGAGCCGGATTCCCGCGGTGGTCTGCCTCTCTGCTCTCTGCCTTCTGTCCTCTCGACCACGCTTCGACCAAAGAGTGAAACTTATCTCAGACGCGCATCCCAAGTTTTGGAGAGGAGAGAGCGCGCAGATGGCTGCTCTCATCAGCGCGTACTCGTCGTGGCCGGAGTCCTTCGAGTGTCCTCCAGGAGACGGAGACGCGCCCGACGGACACGGCCCTCACAGGACCCCCGTGGACAAGGCACCGGAGCCGCGGATCAGGCGGCCCATGAACGCCTTCATGGTTTGGGCCAAAGACGAGCGCAAACGGCTGGCGGTGCAAAACCCAGACCTGCACAACGCGGAGCTCAGCAAGATGCTGGGTGAGAAAACATCTACCTATCTATTATTATTATTATTATTATTATTATTATTATTATTATTATTATTATTATTATTATTATTATTATTGAGTTGGTTTGTTTTGTTCCTTCACAACTTTACTGCCCTCAGGCCTCCGTTGTGTAACCAAACTTTTGTATTGACACATCTTCTAATATAAAGTAGTTAAAAAAAACTTTCAAATACTTTGATAAAAGCTATAATTTACATCATTACTTTTTTATTTTTGTTTTATTTCCTTTGTTTTTTGACCGTGATCGTTCCAGTCCAAACGTGTGTCACCCTTCCCTACCGCCGCTGTAAATGTCCCCTCATGTTCGAGTTTTTGTTGCTGAACCGTCACGTGAATTTGTTCAGTCACACAACAAAATGGACAATAATCATCGGTTTGCTTTATTGTTTGTGGGTTTTTTTGTTAGTCGGATTAGAGGCTTCTTGGATTAATGCTTAATTTTAAACCCTAAACCTGGCGCTCGCGCCAGTTGAAAGGCTTCCATGCATCTTTTACGGCCGCTTAATTCAGACAGGGGTCGGAAATCATTCTCCAGCCAATTTCAGACAGGCGAAACATCCAACACACGATTTACATCACATATTCACAATGAAGGTGTGGATTTACAGAGGTTACTGATTCAATTTTAAATCCCCACTTAGAACCAAAATGGAAAAACTGGGAGTTGCAAAGTTTTAACACTTATTTTTCTCCATTTCCTTTTTCCATTTCAAGATTCTGAACTTGAGTAAAAGAGAATCAAACATTATTTTTATGTTGTATTATTATAATGTTATTTATCGAAATAATTTCCAGCCTCACCCTACATCAATAAGCAACTTTATTTAATCATGTTTAATATTTATGATATTTTGCAAATTATAAAAATTACTTTGACCCTCGGACATGTTTATACTTATTTATCAATAAAAAGGGATAAAATAATCGATTGCAATAATTAACTGTTCCACCATGTTGAAGAACTGTGTGTAAAGTGAAAATACTTCCTATGTGCAGGCAAGTCGTGGAAGGCCTTGACTCCCCCTCAGAAGAGGCCCTACGTGGAGGAGGCGGAGAGGCTCCGGGTGCAGCACATGCAGGACTACCCCAACTACAAGTACCGGCCTCGCCGGAAGAAGCAGCTGAAACGCATCTGCAAGCGAGTGGACCCCGGCTTCCTGCTGAGCGGGCTGGCCCCCGAGCACGGCGCGCTGCCCGAGCAGCGAGCCCTCTGCCACCCCCTCGACAAAGACGAGGGCGGCTCCGGCGGCGTCGGCTTCTCCAGCTCCAGCCCGGCTCTGCCCAGCGTGCGAAGTTTCAGGGACCCTGCCGGCTCCAGCAGCAGCTTCGACACCTACCCCTACGGCCTGCCCACCCCCCCTGAGATGTCCCCTTTGGACGCCATGGACCACGAGCACGTGCCCCCCTCGTACTACTCGACGTCCGGCAGCTCCTCCGTCTCCTGCTCCTCCTCCGCCTCCTGTCCGGACGATCACCACCAAAACCAGACGCACATGGGCAGCCCGCCTCCTTATCACACTGACTACGCTCAAACCCAGCTCCACTGCGGGGGCTCCCACATAGGTCACATCCCTCACATGTCCCAGACTGGGGGCGGAGGGGGGCTCATCCACGGGCCTTCCTTGTCCTACTACAGCTCCTCGCCCTTCCCCCAAATCCACCACGGGCTCCACCAGGGCCACCTGGGCCAGCTGTCCCCCCCGCCGGAGACGCAGGGTCACCTGGAGACTTTAGACCAACTGAGCCAGGCCGAGCTGCTGGGCGAGGTGGACCGCAACGAGTTCGACCAGTACCTGAACTCCACGGCGGGCGGCTTCCACCCCGAGCAGGCCGGCGCCATGACTGTGACAGGACACATCCAGGTCTCGTCCGCCGCCACCGCCACCGCGTCCGCCTCGGCGTGTCCCAGCAGCACCACAGAAACCAGCCTCATTTCCGTGCTGGCCGACGCCACGGCGGCCTACTACAACAACTACGGCATCTCGTAAAGCACGGTTGCAAAACCTGGCCGATCAGAGACTCCGCGGTGGTGAAGAGGAGGGAGAAAATACGAGATGATGTTGCACTTAGAGGAGCTAATAATGGCAGAAAAAACAACTTGATATTCCCAAAAAAAAAACTTTATTAGCATCTGTGGACGACTTCATCTGACCGTGAACTGAAAACTGAGCAATATGATTGTCTGGAGCCGAGGCGAGAACAAAGAGCGATGGGAGGGACGTGGAGGAAGGGAGATGGACACCTCAGGGATGCAGACACAAAACACTATAGCAGGCCACCTCCAGCTGTCATGAAATTCCTTCAAACCAGAGGAACAATCGTGAAAAGACTCGTTTGTCTCTTTGTAAATGTCACCAGTAGCTGTTGCCACCGAGGCATGTACAGACGCTCCGAAGAAGCTAATTTAAAGACCTTCGATGTTTTTTGCTTAAACGCTACCTGTATTGCTATTATCAACGCTTTCCATTCGAATGTTTGTAATTTTTCTTTTCTTTTATGTTTTTGCTCTCATTAGTTTGGGAGTCTTACCTCAGTAGTTGTAATTGAATGAGGTTTTAGTTGGACATTTCTTATGCAATTTAATGAAAAACGGTGTATAATGAAGAAAGACAAGGCGTTTATACTTCTTCTCAAGTACCTAATAATATATAATCAACCTCTACGATGAGAAATAATAATAGTAACTATAACTGTATGCTGATTTAGGTTTGTGAAAGACATTAATTTAAAAATAAAGGTCAATTTTTATATTAAAGCGGATGCAGCTTGGATTACGCACCCTCAGTCATTATACACCACCTGGTTTTTATTGATTTCTATGCTCTAACAGGATTTATTGGAAATGTTTGAGACATTTGAAGTCATAGAGTTGTAAGAAAAGCACTCATCCGTAGCAAACGATTAACAGTTAGATTTCTTGATAGAGGTCAACAAAGTGTAAAAGGTTCATCGTTTCTCATCGTTTCTCAACAAATCTGGGAAGAGAAGTGTGTGAGCTCCGTCCCTGAACCGAGCGCGTCTCTCTTTCGGGCGCCGTCTCGCTGCGACAGGCCCATTATGACACCCACTTCCCGACTTGCTTCTTTTTTTTTTGTTTTTCCACCCGCCACCATCTTTTTTTCTCCCTCTCTCCGCTCTCCCCTCGCTTTCATTTCATCCCGGTTCAGAGGATTAGTGTAGAACAGGCGCAGCCGTCCTCACCCGCCTCCATCTCCACCGTCCTTTGTTTCCCCACCGTCTTATTCTGGGGTGCCATTCTTAGGCGCGCTGGACCCCCACTCTCCCTCCTTCCACCCCCACACCACCCCCCCTCCTCCTCCTCCCCAATGTTATATCTTGCTGATGCAGACCTTTCGTAATCTGTGCAAAAAATAAATAAAAAAAATTAAATTCTGGGGCCTCGTCGACTGTTTTACACCCGTTCTCATTTTTCTCTCCTTCCTCTCTCTTTCTCTTTCTCTCTCCACTCCTCCCCTCCTCAGCCTCTCTGTTCTCTTGAATTTTTCTTTTTTCGATAAAAGGAATTCAAGGGGGCTTTTGACAAATCCTGGAGTCTGGCTGGTCTTCCTGCATTTTTTTTTTTTTTGGGAATGGTTGAGTCGTGCTTCTTGTAAAGAGGATGTGGCGGAGGAGCGGTGTTTCCTGCCTGATAAGGGGAAAGCCTCTCTCCGTCAGGATGTTTGGGCCTGGCCGGGCCCGGCATTAAAGCGCGAGCGAGGGAAGGGAACCCGCTGTTCAGCGAGCGGGAGGAAACGCCGCCGCTCTGATTAGCATCTTACTTACCCGTCTTTACTTATCCCTCATTTTTCAGGAGCGGCTTTGTAAACCTGGCCTATTGTACCTTGACCACATACATGCAGATACACCAAAAACGGAGTAGGTATACATTCGATTCGTGGGCACACGAGCCTTCCCACAGCCGGCAGTGGAGTATCCTCTGACGCACCGCTCTGTGGAAGTGATCAAACCGAGCAGAATGACAACATTCATCATGCAGCAGTTTTTGTATTGTGGGGCCGGCGTTGTGCTCGTTTCCGTGGGGTTAGATCATTACCCTTTCAGTGCCTGCAGGCTCTGAAGCTCTACGGAGGGTCCGCGAGAGCGCGGCCACGTCCAGGACTCGGGTGTCAGACGGGCGAGCGCCCCGAGGCCTTCAGGGTGAGAAAGTAATCTTCGGTGGGGCATTAACCTCCGAGCTGTCAGGGGTGAGCTCAGGCTGCGCCGGCTCCCTCGGTAAAGACGACCTGCAATGTCTCGGCGTCGACCACCTCGGGGTAGGACGCGGCAACGCAGACAAGGACAAAGACTCAAGCGAGACCAAAGCGTCAACGGTGTGAGATTTAAACTAACAAAGTAGAACTCCAAAAGTGAAGTAAAACAACTGGAACCACACAGCATAAAGAGTAGCTTATTCCTAAATCTCTGAGGAATTTTGCATCAATAAATCGTGAGATTTAACAGTAAAACCACATGAATCTTCATGCGTTCATGAAGAAAAGGCTATTTTGTGTAAGAACTCTTATGCGACAATAGACACTTGATATTTTTCTTTTTTCATTTTCACCAGCTGATTTTACTGGAAATTTAATCCAATAACACAATATGTTGAAAATCCTCCTGGGCAGTGTAAAGTTGGGAGGTGATGACCCCTTTAATACGAAGGACCCGGTTTTGACTCATATGACTTATGACGGTGACAGGAAGAACATCAGGTGTATAAACCCACCCACATTTTGTTCAGTTTTATTTCTTTTAATTGCTTTTGGTTGAGCTGTGGTGATGAGACTGTTTATTTTCTGCTCTGGACTCAGCACAACTTGGTGTGTTGGCAGATTTTTGTGCCCCGATGATTCATAATTTCCCGGCAATTTCAATCGGGGACGCGAGCGTGTTCGCCGAGGCCGGTGGATGGTGTCACTCTCTGGTCTCGTTGGGAAGTGAGAGCAAAAAAGCGCTGGGATCACGTCAGCCTCAGTTTTCCTTCCCCGGCCGTTGACTCATCATCATCTTAACCTTTTAGTCGGAGCCCTCAGCTGAAACGCAGGCAGCCGGCGCTGCTGCTACAGCTGCAATAAATCAACGGCAGCGGAAGGAGAAACTAGAGTGACAACGAGCACTGGATTCACACTTTTTCAACAAAATCAAACGTTGCACTTGAACGTCTCCTTTTGTGGTTTCCCTGCAGGGCTGATTCACCTCAGCTGTAATCACTCAAACTACCTTTAATTTGTCTAATTGAATATTTCAAACATTTGCACGGTCAACTTCTACAACGCGTGTGATTGTGAGGATATAGGCTGAACAAACAAAAGAGCCCCCCCTTGTTATTTCTCTCTGATTGCTCGCTGGCTCGCGTCCAGTCTCAGGTCAAGCCCGTGGAATGGGTCCGTCAGGTAGTCTGTTATGTTTCCTATTTCCTCCTCTGCCGTCATGTCACTTCCCTGGCCAAACAAACAACCCCCGCCGCTCTAACGCGCCACCGACTGTCAAGGTAACGCCGGCAAGGCTTCGCCGTGCGCGCGGGCCGGGCCCTCCGGGCGGCTCACAGCTGTGTTAAGTATTATCCATCTGTTTGGGAACCGGCGAGCGATCACTTTTTTAAAAAAAAGCGCGTCCTCCGGAGGCGTGGAGGAGGCTGACTGTCTGCCCGCGCCGGGCGTCCATTGTGTGGGCCGGCGTCCCGTCACGTCACGGCTGAACGTCGAGCACATGTGCGATCCGACGGTCCTCATGCATCAACTGTAGGTCAGGAGGAAGTGGCTGATTCGAACTACGTGACTGCGACGTATCGCTGATTGAGACTCAGATGCCCTTTAAACCTGCGTACTATATATGCGCTGCCGTGTTTGACTTGGCCCACTCAGCCTTTGTGTTCTTGCCGCTCGGAGGCTGTTGTGTGATAACAGGACATTGCTGCTCACATCTGGGATTATAAAAGAGAAAACCTGCTGGATCGGACACTATTTTGTGTGTGTGTGTGTGTGTGTGTGTGTGTGTGCTGACCAAAGTCGCAAATTAATTGAGCAGCTTCCTGGTTTGGCTGGCGAACAGGAAACAACAAACTTATTAGTGCGCCACTCTCCCACTAAATTCAGTGAACTTTAGACCAAATTAAACTACTCCGTGTGACGGATAAAGACACGTTTACATCAGGAAACACTAAATGTTGTCGGAGTGCATTTCCAGTTGGAGTGTGCTACAGCAGCATAATAACCTGTTTACAATTTGTACTTGGCCCTAAATCTGGCCAAAGGAGGAAAAAGAAGGGAGAGCGCACACACACATACACTCGCGCAGACGCGCACACACACATCGCACAGCGAGGGATTATGGGTGCAGCTATTCTTCATCTCATTGTGGCTCAACAACAGGCAGAGTGTGGGGTGGCAGGCAGGCGTGTACGTCGCCGGACGAAGAATGGACCAGACTCGTCGAGGGACAGGTGCCATGTGGCAGAGGATGTGCGGGGACACAGATGGGGACCCCTGGAAAACTTGGGGGACCGCGCGAGCAGCCAAGGGCCTCCCACCCGTACCTGTGCTGTGAATGCTGCAGCCGAACGGGATCCGGCACCTGTTCTAAGCAGATACAGGCGACCAGCGAAGGCGCAGAGGGAGGCCAGCACATGGCTGCCAACCCAGGGAAGGAGAAGGCTAGATTTCCATTTACCCGTAAGCGCGGCCTGATTACCAAATCGGCACAGGCGGCAGAGCTTGTGCTCCACTGCAGAATGCACTGGAAAAAAAAGTCCTGAGAAGTGAGCCTCCTTCCAAAACTATGCACAATTCATCAAACTTTAATGGTGGCAATTTAAACTGTTTCAGACTAACTTCAGAGACACAAAAAAGACAACAACATGCAATGCAATAGACTGTGTCCTATTTTCTCAGCCTGCATTGGTCTCCCTCCCTCTTTGTGATGGGTTGCATTGGTGTGCAGTCTGCTGCAGCGCGATCTGGCTTGTTTTTGACTGCTGCAGTGTCTCCCCAGGGTGGTGTAACTCTTCACCTCAATGTGGAGGAGGATGTTCCTATTGTGCTTCCTAATTGCAATGTGGTTGTTCCATTTAAGAGATAGAAGGTCCTTATCTATTCCGCGTGTGATCTCTTACTGTGGGAATAACTGGAGGAGGTGTCGTATTTCGGTGGTAACTCAGCGAGCTGCTTTTGTTTTTCTGACAGCGTCTGTAAATGAATATCGTGGCCGGGACGAGGTATTTCTGAGGGATACGGCAACTGACTTCCTGCCAAATATCTGGACATCCTAATATTAGTGATCTTTGAGTGTAATTAAAAACTCATCTTTTCCATTTCAGGAGCCCCCCCATCCCCACCCCCCACCCCCCACCCCCCGGTGCTGCCGCGGTGGCTGTGGCCTCAGTGCGCTGCACAAACAGAGTTTACTCAGCGTGCATCCTGAAAAGCAGACGCCTTAATGATTCAGATGAGTGATGCTATGAGTTCAGTGGTGTGAGAGAGCCCCTTTTAACAGCCACTGTGGAGGATAGACAAAGCAAACCAACCGGCTGCCTGACGACAGCTCGTGGGACACGCCGAAAGCAGCGAGGTTTTAATGTGTCAGCACAAGTATTTCAGAAATGTAGCGTTGTTGCAATGAAGTAAGTTAATATGGGAGAATATAAACAATAATGAGTTTACCTTTACACTTATCTTCATACATTTAAATTTCAATGTACTATCCTCTTGTTTCTATTCTGTTTTTTTCTGGAAGTGGCTCATTTTTTCTATATTTTATCTGAATCAACATTGTTGCCCCATCATCTCTGAATATCTCCTGGAATCACTCAGCAGGACGTCGTCCAACTCGCCGAACATAAATTCATCCCACCAATTAATTGCCCTCCACACTGCTTCCCTCCTCTTCACCAAGTTTTTGAGGTTATTGCCCAATTCCTCCAAGCGTCGCGTCTTCTTCATCCACACTTGCTGGAAAAAGTTCAAAGCATGACGAAGCCCAAAGTTAGCTATTAAAATAGTTGAAGTATGCCAGGATGCGGCATGTGGGAGGATTCAGGCGGCTGACTGATGATGCCAAGCATGAAAATTGCTACTTAGTCGTCTATTTTAAAGTTGGTAGCTGGTTGAACTTGGGCCAAGAGATTCTATTCAACTGATACTTTTGTTTGCCCAGAATATATATATAGATTTGCGATTTCTTCATTGTGGGAACAATTACACGATACTTTTAAAACATAAAACCAAAAATCACAGATGCTTTTGCCCCCCCAGCACTGGGAAGCACACAAGTGTACAAACACAAATTGTTTAACCAAAGAGGAATGGGTGAGGAAACAAATGTATTTCCTGTAAAGGTGTAGGCGGATACGCTCTGCAGTCAAGACAGTTGTTTTGCCACCTTCCCACAACATGTAGGAAATGTAACCCTCATCTGTCTGGTGAAGCATTACTGAGCACATGAACATATGGGACAAGGCACGTCAGTGGATAGTCTGCCTTTTTAGATTCACATTTAAACATAGAGTTAGAGATTTAGAGTTTGATGGTCATAAACAAACCTGAGTGTAGGTTCAAATATTCAAGATCTGTGGCCAAAAATTATCCACAACATGGTCGGCCAAACTGATACGTTCACCATGAGCACAGACTTTTTTTCATCTGACACTATGAGCAAACAAAGTCCTCATCTGGGAAATCAAGCATGTATAAGAAAAAGAAGGTGACCTATATGAAGAAGCATCCCTTTCATTTTTTTCTGACCCAAGTCACCATCAAAACAACTTCACCAGAAACAAAATGATGCAAGTTCCTTTGCTCAGGAACCATCGAACCTCATCGGCTGCTGCTTATTCAGAGCTGAAGTACGTCAGCCATGACACACAGCATTTCCCGAGCCTTGATGTGTGCTGTTTACCCTCAGAGTTTCGGGTAGGAATGCTCCTTACTGACCTTGGCAGCGGGTAACTCTGGCATCATTTCCACGCACACTCCCAATCCTCTGACCTTACATTACAAGTTTTAATATTGGGGATGTTGTTGATGTCTGAGCTTGAAGGAATCCCTTCCTGCTGGATGCTCGCCCCCCGTTTCCTTTAAGACTTAACATCAAAAATGAGACACATGGAAGTGAGTCACACAGTTGTCCCAGGAGTTCAGACACTTCAACTAAAGTACCCTGTTGACAGGTTCAAAACAGGATATGAGCTGGACAGGTCTATGTTTATTACATGTGGTAGAATACTTGAAGAGCAGTGATAGCTGAAGGCCCCGATAAGCACATCAAGCAGTCACAGCCATGTGTCCACTGTCACACACAGGAGGGGTTAAATAAAGTTTAAACAACAGTACAACATTAAAAGCTTTAAATAATACTAAAGTATTCACTCTCCATTACAGGATCAGTAGCCCATCACTTTATTGGTTTATAAACTCACCAACAACATTAACTATATGTATGAAAACCACCAATGCTATTTGTTGTTCAGAGAATTTACATCGAGAGATGCACGTTTACACTTTCTTGGCATTTAAAAAAAATAAACCTGTGTTATTTTGAACCTGAATTATGTACAATCCTCCATAGATACCGCCTATGTCGCTCCCCCCTCCTCCACTCGTATTGTCATTGTTGCAAGGGTCGGACGCTCTCCTGGACACGTCAGCATGCAGCAGCCGTCAGTGCACAGAGCGGAGCTGCAGCCTTCAGTCTTCGCGACTTTTCCGCCGGTTACTTCTCTCCATTTCTGTGGCGCACGCTGTCGGTCACTGCTTCGCTTTGTTTCAGTAGTTTCAGGTTATTCCGAGTGCATTTTTATACGATTGTCGAGTTTAGATGTTGTAATTTGCCTAAATAGCTCAGTAGCTAACTGTCTGGTTAGCGTGCTGCAGCGGAGTTAGCTGAGCCCGTTATTTATTGATAATTAGTTGTATCGTGTTGCTAAACGTGTTTCAGACATTTGGACTTGTCCGTCGACGGTTTGATTTGCATTTTATCCTCAATGTTACTTATTTAATTAGTTTTCTCTTCTACATATTGTTTTCACGTGTTTATATATGATGCTAAACTATGCGCTAGCATGTCAGGATGGCCGAGCGGTCTAAGGCGCTGCGTTCAGGTCGCAGTCTCCCCTGGAGGCGTGGGTTCGAATCCCACTTCTGACATCAACATTTTTTATGCTCAAGAGTGTAATGTATGACCATTAAAAAGCAATCGGTACGTAACATTTTAGTCGGGTACATTACTTAATAGCACAATAAGAGTTTTCACAACAGAGAGACTGCTCCATCAATCTAATAATGTAAAATTAACCTCAAATATAATTTCACTTTTACTGCACATTGCTATATCAGGGAACAGATGAAAGCAAACCAATGTCTGAGAGGTTATTGTTACATGGGAGAGGTGCTGATTCTCTCCATGTATTAAAATCAGGTGTATTCTGCTGTATTTAATAAAATGAAGCCTGATCCTAATTTTCGAAAAGGATTGTTTCATCCTTTGTTGTCCTTTTGTTTATTCATTCAAGCTCATTTACAAACGGATCCAAGCAAAAAGGCAGTCTGAAGAGATGTGACCAGATCCTGCCCCTGCCACCATGGGGTTGCGTAAATGAGAGGTTCAAGGCCTTCACACCTTCACTGTGATCCACAGTGTGACCTCAGTGTCGCAGGTAAAGGTGAAAGGGTGACCGGAGGTTACGGCCGTCTGGACAGACTATTGTGATTTTGGCACAGGTTCTCTAACTCACTAAACCGTCCTGGCAAAGACAGGAATCCGCTACTTAGGGGTTCCTCTCGGGCTCTATTTATTTACAGTTTTTCAGTCTACTATTTGAACTCGCGACCTGTCAAATGTCCCTGCTGCTGCATTATCAACTGTTAAACACATATTTTAAACCAGAGTTTCATTTTACAAATGCAGAAAAAAACACACTTTTGCCATGTAGAAAGCTGAAACAATCTATGTCCCAGGACAGTTTTGCAGCAATAACCTTCAAAAAATTTTGAGTTTGTGATAGAATTTTCAGTTCTGAAAGTTTGAAAAAATGGTACACGAAAAAGTACACAATTTAAAGAAAAGAAACAAAAACTAAAATGAACATCTGAAAACAATATAACCTTGTAGTCCACAGTTGAAGTTTAAATGCTCGTATCTCAGCCATGTTGCTTGATTAGAGTTAATGTTTAGGCCTCCTTGATGTACATATGCTTCATAAGTCCTATGCTCAACTCGCTCTGGAGTTGTACTGCGCAGCAGGTTGCACAGTGATTAGCTGTGACATTTTGACTGCAGCCAGGCGGGGTAGGTGGGGCGGGCGGGTGCTAAGCTGTGGGCATCAGTAGACACGTGAGGGCTTGATGGATGATGAGCTTCAGAACAGCCTGTGGTGACTGTGATCCAACGAGCACAGGTTAACCCGACGGCCCAAAGGACGAGACGAACCGTTCTGATATCAGCTCAAATCCCTTGTTTTAAACAGAAATACATTTCTATCTTTACCACTTTAATGTCCAATAAACTGACAGAGAACTATTCGGCTGATAAGGTGAAAATGAAAAATCCAGTGGTTTAATTACATGGAACAAATGTGAGAAATTTAATTAGAGAATAAATCATCGCTGTCATCACTGTCTGACCCTGTGTTGTGATTTCATTCACTGCTGACTCAAAGTGATGCTGACCTGTATTATTTGACCCTGAGGAGTGGGAGGAGGGGGAGGGGGGGGGGCACAGGAAAACGCACAGTCAAAACGACATCCTTTGCAGTTGTTCTGAGTCACTCATGCGTTCACCGTCATGACTAGGCCAGGGGTCTTTCTCCTCTTCGCTCCCATGAGTCAGGACTCCCAACAATCTGCCCACCGCGATCCAGCTCCACCCCACAATGACCCATCAAGCTCCTTAAGCCTGGAGACAGATGGTGCATGAAGACTCACCCCTCTGAGTGTGAGTGTGTGTGTGTGTGTGTGTGTGTGGGGGGGGGGGCTTCGTGGGAGTGGGTGTTCTTGTGACTAAGCACTTCTTGAGACCATCCGCATCAGAGAGGCTCCATGTGAGCATCTGATAAGGTTCCATAAAATGAGCAGCAGCTGCTTTGTCTTGGAGAGAATCAACATGACTGCACCTGAATATGTAGACACTCAATGTATGATACCAAAACCAGCCTCATTGACATGTTCCCTAATTCAGCCACAACACGTATCATTTCCTTGTTTTTTGTAACTATTTACATCAACAGCTCCAACCATCTGTCTTAGGAGTGTGTGCCAACCCGACAGATTGGCGGTGAAGTAGTCTAATTAACTGTGGGCATTTATCTCGATATGACCTCTGAGAGAGCCATTTGTGTTGTGTTGGTCACGTTACATCTTTGTTTCTGTGCTGGAGAATAAAAACAGCAGTTTGATGAGACAGTGAGAAAAGGAAAGGTGCAGTTCAAGCAGCAGCTCAACATCCCATGACAGCTTCCAACATGGATGCAGAAGTCACAAAAATGCAAACAAAAGGCATTAAAAATTGTCCAAAATAAACTTTTCCACACATATTCATTTGCATCGTTTTAGGAAAATACAAATTGGCTTATGTCAATATTTAATACACATTTTATATCAACATTCTGCAAAAATGTACCACATGCAACTTGCCCATTGCAGTCACAGACACACTGTTGCAGTAATCAAACACAGAGTGAGTTATGGTAACATATCGCTGGAGGAATCATGCTTAGTCATAAATTGTCACTGAGCCTTCAACTGCCGTCTAAATGTGTTTAACTCCCTTTATGCAACGGTGAAGTCCAAGTCATGTGTCCAAAGCCTCAGCAGATTTCAGTCCAATCTGAGAGTGATTAGCGGGGCTTTTCAGTCTATCCTTAGCTTCCCATGCATCTGATTAGCAGGGAGGCCTGCTTCTGGAGGGAGGCTTTTGCACAGGTTCCTTGGATCTTTGCTTGCAGGAGCTCCAGTGTTTCTCTGGGATTTTACACCGGTGTCTTTGGGACTTATTTCTCCAGAATGTGTTTTTAATTACCTGGAATATCACTGTGGATCATGTGAGTAAATGCTTCTTTTAAATGCATGCATACTTTTGAGTAATACTGTACAACATTGCATTGATTGTGCTTGGGAATTCACATGGAGGAATTCTAATGTTCAAACTGGGTCAGAATTCAGAAAATGACGGGTAATTTGTGCAAAGGAAGCACGCAACAATTGCTTGCGTGCACTCAAGTGCCTTGAATGGATGCAATTCCTATTTTCCTCGCGTTAACTCCTTGAGGAGCATCAGTTGGCTGACACAACACCACAGGGACAGATCGCACTGCAGACGGGATCCAGGGCCGCATATGTTTCCTGGTTCTCCTCAGTAAAGAAATACTTGCTGCATTCGTAATCCAGTGAGTCGAAACAGGCACCTGACCAGTTCTGATGCAGCTTCATCCTCACAGTTTGCGCTCTCCAAGTTTGCACACTGAGCCTTTCATAACTGTCCTGACAAAAAAGAGCCAAATTCATGTCACCACTCAGCTTGAAAGCACCTGTCGGTTTGTTTATTACAAGCACACTTTTCCTGTCGGCAGTCACTTCTTTATTAAACTCCACCTCAGAGCACGATTAATGATATTGCTGAGTCATGAGATTTAGAAGCCATATCAACCGTCACTGTCAGAAATCATTCAGATTAATTGGAGTAATTCTCTACACTAAGACAGAATACCAGTGTTAAAAACACGCACCACAAAGAATGGATCCAAAATTCACATGTCAATTACCAGAGAGAGAGTTTACCCTCCTAATCCTGGTTGATGGAGAAGCGAATCTCGTTGTTTCACTGAGATATTCTCGGACTATAACGACTGCGTGAGCTATAAATGTGCTGCGGTTCAACTGTAAATACAAAGGCTTGGCAGGGTAACGTGTGGCTGTGTTTACACTTGTTAATCATTCTGCTTCTTCTGTTGAAAGGTTCAGATTGATGGAGTTCTCGCTCGTGCACAACAGCGCTAATACACAAACACAGACAACAGCCAGAATTCTTCTTTATAGGTGTCAGTCAAGCTTAGCCTGTTTTTGAATCATACTGGAACATGCAGCGTTTTTGTTCAAACTGTGTTTCATGGTTTGTTTGCGTCCCTTTTCTGTTGCTGGATTGTGTTTTACCTCCATGCAGTGTGGCAGTAAGAATTCCTTTCACTTCTTGCAGTTATTTTCTGCAAGTAGTCCACGCATTTAAATTGCAGGAGGAGCGGGCTGCGGGTGTATTTTGGGCAGTGACAGGAACAATCACCGAGGTAATGTCCACTTTAACTGCTCGCGGGGACTTAAGCTCGTTATTTAAAGTCACAGGAAGGATTTATTTGTGGCTGTATCCTCATCATCCGTGCCTTCATTTACTCTCTGATCTCCCCAGTCTGTACATGTGTACCAGGCCTGTCATGTGAATCCCACTTTATCACGTCGACAGGCAGACACAGGAAGAACGACTTACTGTCTCAAGAACTCGTAGAAAACTTAGTTGCTGCTTAAACTTCAAAAAATAAATTCTTATTTTTCACATTTACATTTGAACTGTTTTAGTCACACCAATAATCCTCAATTTATGATGTATTTTTTGGGCATTCTGACTCAAATAAAAAGATTTTTTTTCGAATTGTTAACAAGATTTCAGTCACACAATCTGTTACATGGAGAAGTACTAATCTTGGCCTCAAAGCAGCTTCCCAGTAAAGTCGCCACACTCAAGAATAAAACCACAAATCCAGTTGCTTTGACTTTGTACTCAGAGACACCCGATAAATCCTGGACTGTATTATATCGATCACACCGGGAACAGACCGCGGTGCGTCTCTGTCAGGACATTCTTTCTCAGACAAGCTTTATGCCAGCGCTCATCAGACATGTTTAGGTGGATCTTTAGACTTAAGTAGTTTAGAGGAGAGCCCACAGTATCCTGCTGTGTCACGAGGGGGCGGGGGGAAGCCTGGCAGGGTGTAAAAATACGCTTCAGGCTGCTGCGCATTAGCAACAATTAACAGTCCTGTCTTTTTTTCATCACTTCTTCAAATTGTCTTTCAGACTGAGCTGAGAGGGAGCCATGCAGATGTGCTGCGCAACCACTTGTCGCTGGCACATCGGGAGAAGCATGACACCCCTCGCTCACCTTCTGCCCGAGCTCGCCTGCCCTCCTCTCTCGCTCACCTGAGACCCTCCTCCTCCTCCCCCTGTTCGGAGCGCAGAAGCTGAAGATGTCCTCCCACAGACGCAGCTTCCAGTGCTTCAGCGCAGTCGGTGGAGAGGGCGACCACAGGTCCTCTCTGCCCTTCAAACACCACAGCCACCATCTACCCAGGATCCCCCAGCATGGCATGGTGGCCCACCATGCAGACTGCTGCCTCTGCTCCGAGCACAGACAGGCTCAGGCCTTGGAGGCGGTGGAGGCTCACCTGACGCCCGTCTATCACAGTCACGCTCCGTACCTCCACCACCACCACCACCACCCGCACCATTATGTTCTCAGTGGACCGAGCAGGCCGGAGGGGGCACCCTTGGGTCACGAGGGCCACTTTCATCATCACAGGCATAAAAAGAGGGTGGTGCTGGTGAAGAACAGCGACCCCTCTCAGAGGAAGACGATCGTGCTGCACCGCAGGGGTCTGCGCAGCTTTGGACTCTTCTTGGAGGAGGTTTCAGAGCTCATGCAGTATCACACCAGGAAGTTTTACACTCTGGAGGGACGCAAGGTGAGCTGAACGCTACCTGAAACATTCTCACACCACGATTGGGTCTGCAAGAAAAGATAAAACTTCATATTGAATTTCTTGAGCTTGTTTTGGAGAAGATTTTTCTTAGTGTAGTAGCACCGTTCAGACACAGCAAAGAGGTAAAAACAATAACAAGATGTAAAAGGGAACTCATACAAGAGCATTCATAAAAACAATTATTATAAACCAAGTCAAATGGGATAAATACCTTGTGTGTGTGTCTGCATGAGGGAATAAAATGGGGATAGTCCCTCGCGCTCACATTCAGATTGTGGATATCTCCCCAAAACTCATTAATCTTGGTCGAATCAGAGCTATTTTTGAGGGAGGAGAAACGGGTCACCGTCGTAACTCCCCTACTTTGATACCGGCGGTGTCTCGGAGACGCGTCTTCCACAGCGACAATTAATTATCCTCAGCCGGCTCCGTGTGACC
The DNA here is from genome assembly GCA_032274765.1 of Malacoctenus tetranemus. Taxonomy (NCBI): domain Eukaryota; kingdom Metazoa; phylum Chordata; class Actinopteri; order Blenniiformes; family Labrisomidae; genus Malacoctenus; species Malacoctenus tetranemus. The sequence goes on along the minus strand of JAUESF010000019.1, from coordinate 1,717,322 downwards.
ACAGATGAAGCCATTCATCTGCCGTTACTAACGCAGGACCTGAAACTCAGAACTGCACCGTCATCGAAACCCGCTGCCTGCTAAAGGAAATCAATCAAGTTCTGAAGCGCTACGTTTCCCCTGCAGTTCATGACTGTCAGTTACCGAAAGAGAGAAGAATATTTAATATTAGGAAGCACAAAAGGTTAAAAACACAGAAGCAATTAAAAAACAAGTCACTAGTTTTACCAGCAAAAATTAGAAACATAAATAATGGACACGTGAAGTCACTTACTTGATAGATCTTACACAGTATTGTGTAAATTATAGATTTTTAAAACCACAGAATAATAAACACATTCAACAAACCTTTCCAAGGATTCCATCACATTTACCAATGAATTTGTTGGAGATCACGTACATCACGAGCCAGTTCTGTTGTGAAGACGTATCCAGGATAGTTGTCGCCCTTTGGGAGAAAAAAAATACGCATCTGTGATGAGCTCCACATACGAGCATGCTGACATTTCACAGGAAACAGATGAGCAGACGTTGTGTTGGCACGTTTCCATCGAATATCTGAGGGGAAAATGTGCTCCGACTTGTCTGAGCTATTTTGGCATTGATGAGGAATAAAATGAACGAACTGCAAAGCGACCTTCAATTTAGGCGTGGTCGGACATTTTCAAAAGCAAGACTGCGATGTGAGGGTGGAGAGAATGTCACATTTTTGGATATTGAAATATTTGGCAGGATGTTTGAGATTTGAACTTAACAAACTAATTTTAGAAAAATGAGAAACTTACAGCTTCAATAAGAGAAATGTTGAGTCAGTAATAAAAAGTCTTTCCTGTGTTTTCAGGTGGACAGCATTCAGAGTCTCCTGCAGTGTCCCAGCGTCCTCGTCTGTGTGGGACGGGAGCCGTCTCACCCTTCCATCTTGGAGAACTTCCCCAAAACACCTGAAGACAAACTTCCAAAGCTGAACGGAAAGTCGCGCCCCAACGGCTGCCCCGAAGGACAAGAGAGTAAGA
>JAUESF010000019.1:1679389-1697399 GCA_032274765.1 Malacoctenus tetranemus | reverse complement strand
GTGTGTGTGTGTGTGTGTGTGTGTGTGTGTGTGTGTGTGTGTGTGTGTGTGTGTGTGTGTGCGTGTGCGTGTGCGCATGTACTTTTGGGATTTGATAATGATTTTGCAAACAAGTAGGCTTTATAGTGCCCGTGAACATGTATCTTCACTCTATTGCAGCATCCTGGACAATTTTTAGTTTTCTTTTCTGTGTGAGTAAAAAAAGCTCATTCGAAAATGAATAACATCTTCTAATATCTGTAAGCTCTTTAGGCTCTACTGCAACTGATTGCACAGTGTTGACATTGCATAAAACTTACTCCACAGTGGACATCCTCATTGAATATCTGTGGGGGGAGTGCATCCTTATCCTTAGCGAGCGTCCTCATCAAATCCCTATCTTCAGTGCTTTGAGAAATATCCACCATTTGGTAGAAAATTTTCAAGGAGTCCAAGACAGAGAAGAGTCTTTCTTGTCGCTTTTTTATCTGGAAAAATGCACAATGAAAGGCATTAGTCCTGAACAATGTTCAAATCAGCTCTTAAATTTGATCAACATGACCTGCCAGGCAGCTTGAATACAAACCAAAGTTGTTCCTCTAAAAACAGTCACAACAGATTTATTTAACATGCAGAAAGATTTGGATTTGGTAAACTCAGAAAACTGTACACACAGTGTAACATTTGGCTACAAGCTGAAGCATTAAACATAAAAGGCATCAAACATTACCTGAGTTGAACCACTGACACTGGTGTAAAACACTCGCAAAGGCATATCTGCTGTTTTTCTTGTATATCGCAGCCTTAAAACAGAGTAACAGAGGAAAAACCCTGGGAAAGCTGCGGGGAGAAGAAGTGGAGCGAGAGAAGACCCTCCTTTATCCTTGGTGCAGGTTTGTTGCAACACCTGACAAGGTGAGCAGGTTTGGACAAGGCTTGTCTGCCTGCATGGACACACCCACATGTCAGACAGTCATTCCTGTTGTGGCCTGTCTGCTCAGCTGAGAAACTATGCACTGCCCCCCCCCCCACACACACACACACAGGCATTGTTTGTCTGCCTTATAAGGACATTGCGTTACATCCATATTCTGCTGATTTACACTCATCTCAGCAATAACTTGTTACCTGAAACGCACACACAAACACTATCTCACGGCCTCACACGCATTGAGAGAGAAAACACTCACTCATGGTCAAGCAATGTATCAAGCATAGTTTGTACTTTGATTATTTGATGAGAAGCTTCATAGGTGTGCTCAGAAGAAAACGGTGTAATTAGTGAAGTAATTGCTCTCTGCACTTAAATGCTGCACTGATGTATGATGACACATTTCCACATTGTTACTTTGGAGCCGAGTCGTGTCATGTCTTTGAAGTTAAAATTTTAATGTTTGTGTTGAACTTCAAACTGCCACTCCAGTGGCTGAATTTTGAAATCTGAACTCAACAGTTTCATACACTTTGCTTTATTCGAGGTGATGTAAGAAGCACAACTTTATTGATCAGGAGTCACAAAAGCACACAGTGAAACACAACAATTAATCAACATCACCAGGATGTGCCCATCCTTGAGAAGGTCCTTGAAAAGCATCTGTACGATCGGCTGCATGGTCGAGTTGGTCAAACCAAAACTTTGAATGAAAGTGATACAGACCGACAGTTGAACTTCATCAGTCAGTGGGACACATTCAAGTGTTCTGGCTCTGGTCTAATTGGCCAAGATTGTCAAAAAAAACACTTATTAAAAACAGTGTGAAAGGTCAAAGGGACTTCATGACAACATATGACATGTACTGTATGTCATTACAGATTTAATCCCTATAAAAATTACAAAGTAAATGACACAACTAAATGAGCAAAAACATTCTGTACATCTTTGAATTAATTGTTTAAAAAGGTGTAGAGACTTGCTCAATGCAGCCTTTGATGGCTTTTGCAGTCCTAAAGAGGACTGCAGCGCGGGGCTGAAAGAGTTAAAAAAATGAAATGAATCCCTCAAACAGATGAAAACAAGGCATGGGGTTCAGTTTGGGGATTCGTCACTTTTCAAATGCAGCAAAATCACTGAAATAAATCCGTGAGGCATGTTGTTATCATGACACAACCAGTGGTTCAAGCTCGTAGCACACTTTCCCAGCCAGGTCTTCGGAGCCACCCTCAGCTGCCTGCTCCGACTCAGCAGGCTCCTCTGCAGTTTTGTCTTCAAAGCTGCGACTGACCGCGCTGTCATACATTGGATTGTTGCGGTCCCTGTAGCAGGAGAGGAGGGTCACGATCACAATCACAGACACAGGCGATAGATGGTTGGTTCTTCAAAAATGGATGCTTGCATTAGATTCTGCAAAAAAAACACATTCTCCTCTTTTTCTACCTGCTATCCAGCATTCCGTTGCTTCTGTCGTCTGTGTCCCGTTTTATTGCTCCTCCAAACCTGTTGCTGAACTGCACCAACACACCTAAAGTGAGAGCAGGATGTCATCGTCAGCAATCACTCCAAAAAGGTTTATCGTCTAATGTGACATTCTTTGGGGGACACTACAATGTATTTATCATAGAAACAAATAAATAAGTCTTACCGGTGCCCCTCCATTTCTTTTTCCAGTACAGGTAACCGACTCCCAACAGTACGACCAACAGGAAGAGCACTATTATAACGGCAGTGGTTGCTGAAGAGGATGAGGATGCTGTTGGAATTTAAATGCGAGTTAGTAATGAAATGAAACAGCTCTCACATGTACACTAGAAGCCATCGCTGTCTTTGGGTCCTACCAGCCACAGTGACTTGCAGTGACTTGGACGGAGCGGAGCAGAAAGACAAGCTGGAGATGTTCACGCCGTAGATGCAGGTGTACTCTCCTTGGTGCACATAATCGATCAGTGGGAAATCGAAACTGGCCGTGTAGTAGGTGAAGTGGCCGAACGCCGGCTTTATTTCGCTCGTGTTCGTGTCAGCCTTCATCAGGTGGAAGAAACCGCCTGGGTATCTGGAGTAGGTGGAGCAGGTGACAGATAGGGTGTTGCCCCTGTTGATCGACACTTTCTCAGGGCTGTAGATCAGCATCGCATGAGGGGATGTGAGGAAGATGTTGGGCTTGTCCAGTGTCACTGTGGAACACAGATTTTAAACAGTTTCAACAAAAAATCTCGTGATGTCATCCAAAGTTTTAATTCACCTGAATGAAGTCTGACCTGAGACTGAGAGATCAATGGCATTCCCTTGAGGATAATTGACGACCTGATTGGATAGTTTCTTCTGATATTCACAGAAGTACGACCCCCTGTTGACAAAGTCCACCGCAGGGAAAAAAAATGTTGCAGCCTCGTGTTCGGAGAACTTCTCCTTGTGGAAGGACCCCTGTGTCGTCTTCAGGGTGAAAGTCCCGCCCACCCGCTCTGATACTACAGTGCAGGTGATTTCCACTTTGTCACCCCAGTTTACTTGATTGGAAGGACTAATTGTGATTTGAGGTTTCTGTAAAGCACCTAAAACGGAAACATAAATAGTCAACAGTTTGTTCTGATGGTCCACCCAAAACAGCATCACTGGACCCTTTTCCATGCACACAAAATATCACATTTCTTTGGGAGTCATCATGTCAAATTGATTTTTGCATCATCCTATTACTCCTTATCATCAAAATTTTTGGTGCACGTGACCAGTTCTATTGACACAAATAAAAGCATTGATGGATTCAAGGCTCTCACCTAAGCAGATGACACTTGCATCTTCACTGTGGCCACAGTTGTTCACCCCAAACTTGGGATGTGAGCAGTGACTGAGAGCCGACTCTTGGCCGCCGCAGTCCATATTGTCCAGCCATATTGGCCCAGTGCCTCTGCCAAAGTGGGCACTGTGGGGGGCCGACACAGCATGACCGCAACCCAGCTGCCTGCACACCACATCGGCGTCAGGCATGCCCCATTCGTCGTCGCACACTGTTCCCCACTCGCTCTTGTAGAAGACCTCCACCCTGCCGGAGCATGTGCTCGGGCCGTCGACCAACCGGATCTGTGCTGCAGAAACATATGAAGAAAAAACATTCAGCCAATGTGTTCCTGGAAGTACTTTATGATTTGAATGATGTGATTTGAAATAACCCAAGAACCCTTTCTATGCTACTTCTCCTCCCTTCCCCCATCTGGTGCTCTACCTGCACAGAGAACTCCAGCGTCATGTTCATGGCTGCATTTCGATGGTCTGAAGCCATCAAGTGAGCACTGCTTGAGGAAGGTCATGTTTCCAAAACAAGAGTCAGTGGCCTCCACGACAGGTCCTGTGCCTGCACCAAAATGGGAGGCGCCAGGAGCAGTCATGGCACGTCCGCACTCCAGCAGGTCGCACACCGCCTCAGCCTTACTGACGGTCCAGTCTGTGTCACACACTGTTGACCACGTTTCACCACGACGAACCTCCACTCTTCCAGTGCAGTCGTCCTTGCCGTCCACCAAACGAGCCTCCAAGCTTCCTATGATGACAAAAAAAACCAAAGAACCAAAGATGTCTCAAAAAGGGCAAAAAATCCTTTAGTTCAAAAACAAACTTACAGATTCCAAAAACTGATTTTTTTATTCAGTAAAACTTCATTATCGAATTAAGATGTTGTTGTCTCAATCTTTCTCCTACCTGAACAGATAACACCAGCCACTGAGGTGGCGTTACACACTCTGCCTATATACTGACTCTGGCGGCACTGGGACAGTGTGGACTCCGATCCAGTGCATTCAACTTGGTCAAGCCAAGTATGGCCGGTGCCTTGACCGAACGCATCCACTGCACTAATTTTATGGGCCTTTCCACAGTCCATCTGCTTGCACACCACCATGGCATCGTTGATATCCCAGGAATCCGCACAGATTGTTCCCCATTGGCCTTTGTCATAAAACTCCACTCTTCCAACACAGCGACTGGACCCACCGACAAATTTCACGTTCCCTGGAAGCAAAATTCAAAACAGGTTCAACTTGACAGCAATGACATTCTGTATTTCTCTCTTGGTGATAAAATAAAGCAACTCTCACCTGAACACTTGATTGACACTTCCATAACGTGACTCTCCCTGGTGTATTCGCTCAGCGCACACTGGCTGAGAGAGTTTTCTCTGCCCAAACAAGTGATTCGGTATCCTGTCCTCGCTCCGATTTGACCAAATGATCCTGAGAACGCCACAGGATCCCCACAGTTCATCTCCCTGCACACCACCGTGGCTTCATTTGTGCCCCAGTTGATGTTAAACGCCGGGTGCCAATGACCCCCGTGTTTGAACTCCACCCTGCCTGAGCATTGGTCAGTCCCGTTCATTAGTCTTATGGTATCTAAAAAACAAATCCACAGTCAGCATGAAGTTGGATGTAGGTGAAAGTTGTCGAGTGAAATTGCACAACAGGGTCACAAATGAGTCGATACCTGAACAGATCACACCGGCGTCTTCAGCATGGCCACAGTTAGTTTCTCCAAAGGCGGGGCGCTGACAGTTCAAAAGGGACGTCTCGTTTCCTACACACTGGACATCATCCAGCCAGATGTTTCCATCACCCATGCCAAAGTAGGCCGACGATTTGGCTGTCTGAGCTGTCCCGCAGTCCATGGCTCGGCACACCACCTGAGCGTCCCTGATGTCCCAGTCATCATCGCATACGGTGCCCCACGTACCGTCATGCAGAACCTCCACTCTGCCGGAGCATTGGTTTGTGCCATTGACGAGTCTCAGTGGTGGAAGACCTGCAATCAAGTTTGTGTACATTTAGAGTCATGTGGCTCATTAGAAAGTTGAAATCATATTTTAAATGATTCTGAGTCTTTTTTTGAAACACGTCATGAGTTTTGATATGAAAGTAACTGAATATCTTTTGGATCTTACCTGCACATGCGACAGAAACAGCTTGACATGTTCCTGTGCGTGGTCGAATGTCACACTGGCTGAGGGAGCCCACGTCACTGGTGCATCTGGCTGTAAATGCTGGCAACATGGTGTCACCGTAGTTGAAGGTTTCCTGGGATTTTTTCGGAGCACCACAGTTGAGTTCTTGACAGAGGATTGAAGCCTCTCTTTGGCCCCAGTTGTCATAGCAAACTTTCCCCCACACGTTATTCTGGAAGATTTCAATTCTGCCAGAGCAGGTGTCGCTCCCGTTGACCAGCCTGACCGTCTCTGGAGAGGAGCAGAGAAAATAGCGGTTGTTCCCTGGAATCAAGACGATCTTCAGAGAAACGGACGGATGGATCGTTGCGTTACCTGAGCATATGACACCAGCGTCTTCGTTGTGGTCGCAGTCGTTCTCCCCAAAGCCTCTGTGTGAGCAGTCACCGATGGTCGTTTCGTGACCGGTACACTCCACATCGTCCAACCATACCTGCTCCTGACCTTGGCCAAAGTAGGCCCGGTACTTGACCGCGAGAGCTTGTCCACAGTTCATCTCTCGACATGTGACGATTGCATCCTGCATCCCCCATCTGTCATCACAAATTGTCCCCCAACGTTTCTCATGGTAGATTTCCACTCGACCTGAGCAGCGATTAGTCCCGTTTGCAAGCCGAATGGGTTTACTGTCTGTCAGGTTGAAGGAGGAAACTGAATGAAGGCCATGTTCATTGGAAACCTCTCATTTTTAGGAGCTATTGAGGAAGTCGAACACTTACTTGTACACACTGTCACAGCATCAGCGCAGGCTTCCTCGAAGTCTTGCAGAGCGCACTCTGAGATGACGGTCTCATTCCCGACACAGTTGGCTTTGACTGCTTTCAGTTGCGACTCCCCAAACTTTGGCATCGCAGGTTGAATGGAAGGACTGCCGCAGTTGATGTCCCGGCACAGAGCTGTGGCTTCATCCTTGGACCAGTCACCACTGCATGCGTGTTTCCACTGGCCGTTGTGGAAAATTTCCACTCTGCCGCTACACCGGTTGCTTCCATTGACCAAACGAGCATTATCTAAAATGAATCGGCATCGATCAACGTTACAGATTAGGGCAGAAATCTGCTTGAAATACTCATCTGACATGACTTCTGTGCAAGACGCAGAAAAGCAACGTTGTGAAATCATGTTGTGAAATCAGGTAGTTTCTACTTTTGGTTTTGTGAACAGTGCAGCAAAAAAAATCACTGCAGTGAAAAAAAAGAAGAAATTTTGTCATCCACACTGCGCTTCGAGTCTATGCAGAGAGAAGAACTAGTCCAGTTTCTGAACCTTGGACTTTACATTTGCAGCAACGTGCTGGCCCTGCTGCTGCAGAACTGCTGCCAACACAAAGTAGACGACGAGCCGTTAACTGACAGTACAGTTTCTAGTCATGTGAACACGTGATTCGATAATATGACACATTTAAATAAATGCTGTATTTGCAGTTTTTCACGTAAGCGGTACTTCCTGATTTCTTTTGAAGTTCCACATTTTATGAGTCTTTCTTGGAGAAAACATTGAAGGGACATTTAGTAATATGGCAGTTAATAAAATAAAATGTCAACAAGACATTAAACATTGTGTTTAAAACATTAATCTCCAAAACGTCTGACTGGGTTTGCCTGCAGAGGCTCACACTTCCTTTGAAAGAGAGAGAGTGGACGGTTGGCTTCGTACAGTAAAAAGAAACATTTAAAAACCCTCTGGAACTGCAAGGGCACTCGGTGTTGCACATACCTCCACCAAAATGCCTAATATTGCCTCAAACACCTGCACGCCACCCTCTCTTAAAGGGCCACCCACCATTAAAAGATGCCCCAGAAATGATAGAATCACCCGTTGATTTCACCAGCCCTCACAAGTCCAACAAGATTTCCCCTTAATCTATCAAGAGCTCTTTGAGTTATGCCGTCAGCAAACAGACAAACAAACAGAAAAGCAGGAGAAAAGTATGACCTCCTGGGCAGAAGAAATAAAAGTCAAACCTTACCTGAACAGACAACTCCGGCGTCCTCATTGTGGTCACAGTTATTCGAACCCAGTGGTTTGTGCGGGCACTTCAGAATGGTCGATTCATTTCCGACACACTGAACATCATCCAGCCAGATGCTGTCCTTCCCTTCTCCAAAGAAGGCGCCCTTCTTGGCATCAAGAACTGCACCGCAGTTTAATTCTCGACACACCACTTCAGCGTTCAGAATGCTCCAGTGGTCGTCGCACACGGTTCCCCAGGAGTCCCTGTGGTAAACCTCCACCCTGCCGGAACAGCGCGAAGGCCCAACCAGTCTAATTTTGTCACATTCTGCAGACAAGAAGTAAAAACACAATCGTTCCAGTTTACAATCATTGTAACCAGATCAGCGTGACATTTGTGTGGATTTTAATGCATAGATTAAAACACAGAACTTACTGACCTGTGAGCAGCAACACGCTCAGTAAACCTGCAGCAGAAAAGTTTCACCAAGAAATTAGTCCCAATATTCAAAACCAGTCCCTTTATAATGTGATTAAACAGCAGCCAGCGCCATCGTTTGTGCATCAGTTTGTCACGTTTAACTTGCAATCAGTCTATGTTTTTCCACGAAACAGAAATTTTCACTTCTCTCTTTTTTTTTTATCATTTGTGATTTAAAGACTGTACAGCTAAACTATGTTTTCTGCATTGAGCCTCGAATGCTGAGAAAAAAAGCTCAAAAGGTCAAAAAAGAAGGAAATGAACTCACCGATCGACAAGTGCAAAATAAAGGGGAGCTTTTCAGAGGAAAGGAAGGTCATATTTCTCCTCAAAGTGAGGTAAAAGCTGTATCTGTAGTGGAAGAAAACAAGTACAGTGACTTTTCGTGGAAAAAATGTCACGTATCAAACTCACTTTATCTCGACATTTTTGCTGCCACACTCTTTCTCGCTGCCTCACCTTTGGGATCCACAAAGTCTGAAGAGTGTTCAAAATGAGCCTGATTTAGATGAAAATATTCATCATGTCCAAAGTTTTGCGAATGGCAACGTCCACATGCACAGATCTGGTAATTGTTACAAATAAAGAGGACTGACTGGACTTGGACAGCCAACTGGACACATGTTGACATTTTCATCAATCATTAAAGACGGAACACCAAAGAAGATTTCATCTCGTTCGACACAGGCAGCAAAACATTGAGAAAACTGAACTGGTATCTATTTGAAAAACGACTGTTTAGGAGCTTTGCTGTGCATGGTGGAATACATTAAAGACACAAGAGAACAGGTTCAGCTTAGATGCAGATAAAAAATCTGATCCAAACATCATTGGTATTATTTACACAGAATCACTGTATCCTCAATTTTACCAGAGCATTAACTTACCTTCAAATATATCGATTCAGTTGTTGCTCAGCAGAAGTGAACCTTATCAATTTTGGGATTTTCTTGTCATAAGGAAATGTGACCCTCCAGTACCAGTTGTTGTCCCATAATCTGGTTTCTCATTGGGAATTGTGAAACTGTGAGTCCAAAGCAGTTGTGTATTTCTAAATTTCCTGCCGTGGACCAAACACACACACCCCCCGCCCCTTGACCACCAGCACATGTCTTCCTGTTGAAAATGTCATGGCAACATCCAGGGTGTTCATATCCCTTCCCGGAGTACATTTTATGTTACAGGACACTGAGTAGAACTGATATTTAAACACATTTGCACTTCATTGTTGTGTTTCACACAATAAAATGCAATGTTTATTTAATTGAAATTAAATATGAAACTTACCTCATTTAAATCCAGCACTGTTGCTAGGAATAAAATGTTCTCTCTACCTTGTAGAATGATACAATTTTATGACATTTTTCTCCTCAAAAGTACTTTTGTTGTCTTTTGTTTTTTTTTCTATGACAAGCATAGTGGGAACACACTCATCAGTTCTGTGGAAGCTGCGTTTCACAGTAAAATGTGATATTGCCTAATGTACTTGTCTATTCAGCAATTTACACTGCCTGACGAGGCAATCTGCTTCCACAGTTTGCACTCTTCCCTGTACTCGCTTCCAGTTACCCAATTAACAGTTGTGTGAACACACACACGGACACATGGAGACACAAGCTTCACAGTGTGTTGGTGAAGCTCCCATTGAGATCCATGTTGGTCACAGTGGTTTACAGCCAATGGCTCAATGGCTTTTGAAATACTGAGAAAACACAACATTTGCAGCACAGTGTGGAGAACGATAGGTTGATATAAAAGGATGTTAAGACACCAAACTGTTTTTAAGGGTCATAAAGAGGCTTAAAATGTTGTTAAGATCCATCTACATTTGTCATGAAGGCGCCTGATCTTGCTTCAAGTGATACTTTCACTTTTTTCCCTGAAAACCTTCAACAGACTTGACCTATCCTGGAGCTCAAGTTCAACATTGAGAAAGCAGGTTCAAAACATGACCTGGACAAGTGACTATCTACAAGAAGTCATCAACTTCAGTGACCTCAATCTTCCCAATGACCCCATCAGTATTTCTTTACTACCGCCTGACTGCGAGATTACAAACTTTTGGAAAGGACAGCAGGTTAAGCAACTATTGATGTCTGGGTAAATCATTACAGGCTGTCAGGTACGCCTCGATCTTTGATGGTAAATGACGTTGCGGTTCATCTCGGACAAGCAGGAAGAGTGTGAGTGGCCGAACAAACAGGTTCACTGAATGACAGGCAGCAGTGGTTTTCTTGAAGTTCAATGGCAGGAGTGGCTTCAAATTGATTTGACTGTTTCAAGTGTGTTTACAAAGAACAGCTACTATTTCTGCTCATGCTGTTGGCTTCTGATCCACTTTATCCTGGTGACACTGTCTTGTTTGTACAGTGTGGAACTAAACAACTAAATAGCTATTGGAACTTTACACAACCAGATGTTGAAGTCTTCACTTCATAGCTTTCCAACTCTGTATTATTGCAAATGTAATCCCCACTAAAGTGCACAATGTTTCATACAAAACTGCATTTTTCCACAGATAAGAAATGTGCAACAATAGATATTTATTAATTTTGTGGTCCAACAGACTTGCTGTCAATTCACAAACATTCACAACAGTCAACACATACCTTGATAGTACACAAAGGTAAAAACAACATCAAAATGAATGTAATTATGTTTGATTGTGCTACAATATGACCCAAGCCATTTGTCATGGTACATGTGAAAAGCGATCAAACTCACTCACAATGGCACAAGGTTTAAGGACAAATGGCTCGCAAGGGTGTTTGGTGTCCTTCGTGTGCAAAACATAAAGGAATCAAAGCGAGCACCCGTCCATGATAATGTGATAGGGAAGTGAGAGTTATAGAGAGGAAGTGCGAAGTGTTGGTCTTTTGAGAGAGTGAACACAGAAGTAAGGGAGGGACAAGTCATAAATGCGTTGCACATCATCATGTCGTAATACACACTGAGCACATTTTAGCATTTGTATACTAAGATTTTTGGGAAAGACAAAAGGAAGAGGAAAGAAGCTTTGTCGCTCAATTATGTGATGTTACACAACATCTTTTATCCTGGATTGTCTGTGGGGTGCGATCCAATAGCTGGATGTCGGCAGCCACCCTCTGTCCGAATGTCTCGATTAGAGGATAAAGCTGGTGATCATGCTGTCAACAAATCCAATGAGAAGACCAGACAAGTGCCGTTTCTGTTGTCAAACTGAGATTCAGCTCACTTTTGCATGAAAGAACCTTCTATTGTTAATCTAAACAGTGAAAAACAACAGTGGCTCGCATCAGTTGTCCTCATTCAAGTGTCCCTAAGTAATAAGGACACCTGGACACTGTGGTTTATTCCAGGACAACCCCACATACATCATGCTGCTGTTGTAAACACTCGCCGGACCACTTGTTTGTATTAATCCGAGGCTTAAAATAGAGCGTACAGCTGCACTGTTTACTTGCGTTGGGATTATGTTTGCTGAGAACCACAGTGAGTGATTTCGTTGGAGAGGATGAAACAGTGTTTGGAACGAGAGTCACAGTAGGAACAAAGAAGTCAGGAAGTATTGAATGATGGGTGGTAGGACGGCTGGTGATGGTGATTTTGTAGCATTTGTAGGGAGAAAAAAAAAACCTTTACATTGAAAAAACAACTCTGAGTTTTTCTTTACAGCAGATGGGAATATAACAGTGTTTTTGGCTGGAAGAAGTCATTTAGGATTCATAGAATTTGGTCTGTTTTGCTTCATATGATCAGCTACAGTTATTGTCGTCACTCTTAAACATATGCACACAATAGCATGGTCATACACAGAGAGGCTTAGCAGTAAAGCGGCAGGTTGTTTCAGGTTTCGTCTCCGCCTGCTTAACGCAGCCTTCATTAACAGCTGCTGATTGAGATGCACTCGCACAGTAAGGCACGCACACACACACACACACGTAGACAACTCAGGCGTGTGTCCAGGTGACCTGTGCCACGCCGCTGCACCCGATCCTCTCGTCCTTCACTCACTGCACTAAGAACGTCGAAAGAGCTACTGATGCACAGACGCTACATGGCTGTCGACTCCAGGCAGACTTGATGCGACTCCTCTATGAAAACGGCGCTTCCTGTCCCGGCGTGTGCATGGGCGCAACACACGAAAGCACCCATCACAAAGTGAATCCTCTTCTTCTTTTGGGACTGAGTATTACTGGAGATGTACTGGAGATGTTTGAAATGCTATTTGAGAAGGTTTGTTTTCAGACAGGTAACTGGCGAAATGCTGCCGCTGAAGGAGGAAGCGGAGGGAAAGGAGGTGATGCAGCGCAGGAAGTGATGCAATGTTTGACATCTCAAATTTGAAGGGTCTCGTCTATGACTCTGAATCCTGCAAGAAAACAAAAATGAGCACAAGTCAGTCAACTCATCCGTTTGTTTATATTTTCTACAACAACAAACTCAGCCTTGTTTTTTTTAAACCCTTAAAAACAATTACTATTGACTACGTGATCAGATATAAGTCCTGGAAACAAACATCAGGATCCCTCTCAGACACAGTGCATGTGCAGTTTCCTGCCACTGTAATTGAATCTCCTTAACTCAGTTAGAGACCTCTAGAGAGGGAACAGAGAGCGACAGGACTGGTTGAAAAATCAGACGAACGTCTCGTGAGCAGTCAACTCCTTTTATGACGTGGCAACAGAAACACTTGACCAGCCCCATTATTTCCTTTAAAATCACCACGAGACTCACTGCAGGGAACTGAACAAGGTTTTCCAGGCACCCGAACGAACTCTTGATGTCAGAAGTATGATTGTAGAATTCATAAGAGGATTTTTGGGAGAAACGCCAGATTAATCTGTACATCTATAGAATGAATTGAGGGGAGGAGGCCAGGCTGCTAGATCAAGATAGATGGAACGAAATGTTTTTAATCCAACGTCTCATTTTACAGCAAAAAAAAAAAAGCTGATGAGGACGAAACACCAATAAGTCATGAATCAAAGACTACAGAGACCGATCGTGGAAATCAGATCTGCTGATGAAGCACTATCGTGTCAGAGTAAACTGTTGGCGGAGGAGTGCACACCACATTGGTTATTTGATTTACAGTATCGTGCATACTGTCTATAAATACTCACTTTCACAGAGGGGTGGGAACTGAGCCCGAGGAACGCAAACACAGTGTTGTTCTCCTTTGACTGGAAGAAATCTTCATAGTCCTGTTGGAAGGAGGAGACGTAAACAATGAGGATCTCAGGTGTTATTTAATATATACAAAACCCCCCCAAAAGGCCTTCCTTCGCTGCTTTTTAATGGAGCTCGGTGGCTGTGACATTGTGGAGTAGGGTTGGATTACCTTGGGCAGTGAGAGTGACGGCAGGCAGAGCAGATAATCTGCCCCCATCCATGAAACTGGATTACGACAGGATTACAGAGGAGCGTGCAGTCTCAGCAGAGGACAAAAACTAGTGAGCGCTGATCGAACTCATTCAATAACATAGGTAGCTTGACCTAGTAAAGGCTTACACTGCTGTAAACCAATGAGGGGAGAACACGGGCACCTGAATATGATCAGTCAAGTGCATGGTTTATGTATCCATATCCTCCATCATGTAATTTACATCATCATTCTCTCATTAATCTGCAGCCCTGAACTAAAGGGAATATCTAAACAGTTAAGCATGTCTGGATTATTTTAACTATCGATGTGACACTAAATCAGTGTTTAAACAACCAGATACTGCTGCATCTCCAACACATGTGTGAGCAAGTTGTGGTGTAAATGTTGTAAACTGAAATCCATCATACTCCACAGTAGTGGTCCTCGTTGAAGATCTGTGGAGGCAGCGGGTTGCCTTTCTCCGGCTGCTTGTCCTTGGGGATGTTGCGGTACATCCACAGCCTCTGCTCCTCCAGCATGGTGATGTCCACTTCCTGGAAGCTGATTCGATTTGCCTCCAGAAAGCCCACCACTGCCTGCTGATGCTTCTTCACCTGGACAGGCCAAACAGGAAGAGAGAAAAGACGTATGAAGAATATATCTTGCATTGACCCAACATTTGCAAATGCACATTTTGAAATTCTTTGGATTGTGAACAACATATTCCACAGTCTCTTGTTTGTGTATGCTTTTTGTTTACATGAAGAGCAACCAGATATTGTGCATCACTCTCCTCACACAATGACAAACAGTAAACCGACACCGATGGGCCCCAGAAGGGTCCATATGCACCGACTGCACTGTGCTGCCAACAGAGACATGAGGAGGGGTTATTGATTGGTACAGGACTTTAGGTTTGCATTGGGACACTTCACATCTTTGTAGAGTAACCCTTAAAACTTGTCTTAAATCAATATAGTTGTTGAATAACATGCTGCTCTCAGCCACACTAAAAGTTATTTATTTATCAAATATCTTCCTGTTGCTATGATTGTTTTTATGTTGACAAGAACGGGACATTAAAATATGGCCACAGACTCTCAGCATGTACGGAGAGGACAGAGTGTCTGTGAGAGACTGTGGTCTGAGCGGGATGCAACTGCTCCCTGTAGTACTGACCTCTGCTCTGCAGGACACTGGCTTTGACTCAGGCTGCATCTCAGTGTTTGTGAATGTGTGGGAAAGAAAAGCACGGGGGTAATTTTAGAAAGCCCCTCTGCGCTGTTTTCCTTCAGTTTTAAAGGGACACGGTGCGGTACACGAGTCTTTTCTTACCTGTGTACTTCAGTCAGTAAAAATATTCATTATTCACACTGAATACTGTTTACAGCTCTGAAAAACCCTCAGTTTTACATAATCACAGATTTTGTTTGAAACATCCCATTTGTTGTTTGTTTTTTTGGCCCACAAGCTGTCGCAGGGATTCTGTTACAATATGAGCTTGTTTATCCATTCATGCCAGAAAAGATGATTAACTTGAACAATTTCACAGATTGTCAAACAAAACAGACTCTCTCTGCTACTAACTGTTGATGTCTGCAACCCTACGTCTGAAATAAGTCCAATGCAAATGCACTGCCAATATGTTTACATCTCAGTGAATTCAGCTCGAAGCCACAATGATGGCATTGTTCCACCTCAGTGACTGTAATGAATTGTTCTGGACAGTTTTGATAGACGCACGTCCAAAGCAGACAGGAGGAAATCTTTTGTCTCACTCTTGTTTCCTTTACCACTGAAAGCGATTTTCACTGAGAACAATGTTGATTTATTTCTCTTAGACTCTCTTTTTACCCTGAGCAGCAGGTCAGACTATCTGAATGTAAATTTTGACCAGACCCACCATGACACACACACACACACACGTGATTACCGGAGAGTGGGGGGCTAACCTAATTTGCATCTCTCATTCTGTGCCCATCATTTCCGCCCCACTAATCTGATGATGTTAAACTGTGAACTGCTCGTTTTTTTCGAGACGCTGAACTCGTTCAGTAACTACGACTACTTTCCTTTACATTCTCGTCACTTCACCGTTCTAATTCATGCTTTCAAAACCACTTTCTTTCCCTCGTTTCCACCTCCGACTTTTCATTTTCTGCCCTAAACGCCCCTCTCACATGCTCCTATCTGATCCGTCTCGTTGTAAATTAAACGATGGAGGCGCTCTCACCTCTCCTCTTTCCTCAGTCACTTGTAACTCAATTCTGAGGCGTTCAGGGAGAATTACATTCACATGAGCTCAACACATAACTGACCTAAATGGTGAACCTACTCAAGCGTGCGTGCCTGTACTTTGTGTGTGTGTGAAAGGGAGCAAATGAAAAGGGGGTGTTTTTTGCATGTATGTGTCATGGTTAAAAATAACTCCTTTTCTAAACACTGAAAGATTGTGCTGCCCTCCACACAAGATGGAGAGCGATTAAATAAATACATTGCTCATTTGTGCCATTACCTAATTCTTCAAACATTCATGCAGGAGTGTTGTTTGATGATTTTCAGCTCATGCACAGCATCAACTGAGCTTACATGGGGCTGATGTTGGCCAAGAAGTCTGGATCTGCAACGAGTGCTTATTATTATCACAGTGACTAATGTAGATAACATTATCATATTTCACTCAAGTGCTTTTTTTTCCGAGTTTATCTAGAAATCCAAATCTCAATGTGAAAAAGGACAGACACCACGTTGAATCGACTGGAGGGTTATTTTGTAATTTTCTGCTACTTAACTTCTCGTTTACTCATTTCAACTGAGTCGGTTTCAATTAGCTGACAAAAATCAGTATTAACTGTTTAGATCTGGGCCAGCTGCTGTTCGATTGTGGAGCCCCTCCCTCGGATTACAGCCTTGGAAGGAACATCTCACAAAGGTTCAGTGGTAATAACCTTGTCCCAGTTAAATGAGAATAAAAATAATGAACAATGTGACAATAAAAAGGAGCAGAATGCCCAATGATAAATTGAAAAATAATTATTGCTGACATTAAATCATTTCCTTGCATCTGCATCCCCAAAGTAAAAATTAACTTGATTTGACTTTTTGTAATATCATGATTTTACAGCAATGTTGCATATAGTTCTAGGCCAAATATACAGCAAAAACTGAAATTCAACAGATTTAAATGGCACAGGCGTTGATCAAACCACAGATTATGCAAGTGTTAAAGGTGCTCTTCCTTTTAACTGTCTAATGATGCGGACTAATTTCACTGCCTGTGAACGTGCACAGACGTAATCTAGTTACATAATTACATACAGCTGTCAAGCGAACGCGATCAAACGAGAGAGCTTCGGAAAAAACTCGCCATCACCAAGCGTGCGCTACCTGTCGATAAGTTTCACGATGAATGTGTAAACACTCACCGCGATGGAGCCACTTGAGGAGGCGATGTAAACCCTGATGACCATTTTAATCCCAGAATAATCTGGCAGTCTACATGCAAACTGTGTGATGGCAGGGAAAACCAAATCTGGTTGCTCGGGCTGAAAGGAGCGCGGCGACAGAGCGCGTTTCAGCTGGGAGTGAACGTGCAGCTCCGATATTTAAACTGAGCCATGATAATCAGCGGCGTGAGCTTCTGCTGGCTGAGGCGCTCAGCGACCCTCTGAGCGCGCATCCAGCGCGCACAGCATCCAACTTCCGCTCATGACTGTCGAAACAAAATGACCACGCTGTCAAGCTAAACACAAGTTCGTGTCTTTATTTCGTTCATTCGGCTTCTCATTTTTTTTCAGTCCATATCAAAACTACCATTTATTATTGCTGAGGAAAAGCACACTTTGTCAGACGTCAGGAAACGCTTAGTTTGAGGTTAAGAGCATCAAAAACAAGCCTATGCCTGAACATTTAGTGTGAGGAAGCCTTTCCTGTTTCAGACTTCATGTCCAATCTAATGCGCTGTCCTCCCTGCGCCACTACTTTTCCAGCGTTGATGCTGATAAATCAGAGCCTATGAAATGATTGAATTTGGGTGAATACTTTTCACTCTCTCCCAAATGAGCATTTTCATTCAATCATCAATATATTTTAATATCGATTTTTTTTTAGCTCTTCTGTTTTCATTCTAATTGGCCTGAACAGGCTTATTTTACGTATTTAGGTTACTACTAAAGCATATCGAGTGTATCAGTATATCAGAAGAAGTAAAGACCCTACAGCATGAACCCACGCCCCACACGGACAGTTTTTTCCGCTTTTAATAGTAATCTTCATTCCATCGTTTGAAATGATTTATAAAACTGTAAATCATTCTTTTGTAAAAAA
>JAUESF010000019.1:1626607-1637370 GCA_032274765.1 Malacoctenus tetranemus | reverse complement strand
GACCAATCAAATCCCTCCTTCTCATCTCACCATTGCACTTCAGTCTCATGATTTTCAAAATAAAGTCAATTGTGCATCGTTAAGTTTATAAAAACAGGAATATATACTGAAGAAATACTCGAAGGCACTCGGTAGAGCGCATACCTCCGTGTCGCCACACAATGCATCCCCCACAAGCAGGAACAAAAACACATTAATAAGTCAAAAATCGAGCTTCCAAACTAAACTATATCCACATTATTTGTTCTCTATCAAACAAAGTAGGCTGTGTATCGTCACAGTGCACGCAGCCCTCCTTCAGTCACATGACAGCCCACAAATAATTCATCCCCCGTCTCTCAAACTTTAATCACACCTCATTTGTGCGCGTGAGCCAAGCAGCTGCAACGTTACCTTATTTGCATTCCCACAGCCAGCTTTTGACGCATCGCCACATGCTGGCACGCAGACGCTGTCCGCGCTCCAAATTGCCTGCTAAGTGGCTTCCGGACATTCATGGCAGTCAGCTTTACTGTCGCTGCAGTTTGTTGTAAACACTCAGGGTCTCTGATTTCCCGATTCCTCTGGTGGCGCTCGAACACATCAAACTGCTTCTGTCACCGGGAGCCGAAATCTCGGCTCGTGACGGCGTCGCTCTGCCGTCTCGTTCCCACGACAATGAGGGAAGAGAGACAACAATGCAGACGCTCCCGTGAACAATGTGTCACAAACAATGTCTCTCAGGGAAACGTGTTGATTGCTTGTTTTTGCGGCTTTTGTCACGTTTAAGTCGCCATGGTTATCGCTGGGATTCTGCTGCACAAAATAATGACAGTATCGATCAGAGGTGCTCAGCGCAGACCACTTAAACCAGCCCGGCCCCTGCATGCTGGGCTTCAGGTGGGGCATAAAACCATTCAGTTAAAGTGCAAACTTCTCAATCCAACAGATTTATGCTCTGTATTCGAACGTTTATGTCAAGCTTTTACTTTAGAGCATAAAAAACATCATCCAGAGAGTGAAATTAATCAGCAGTGTTTACTGAAAACTGACCTGAGCGGCTCATAAATCACTTCCGAACGAGGCAGCAGCAGCAGCGTGCGAGCTCTTACAGGCGGGCGAGAAAAGCGCGACGGGCGGCAGCGTCCGAGTCGACGACGGACACATCAGTGCGACAGCATCGCCGCGGGCAACACAGCCGCCTGTCACTGATGGTGTGACAAGAGGGTCGCTGGCTCTGACCCTTCGCTCTCGGTCCTCACAGGATCCTGTACTTCACGCTGTAGTTGTCAGAGAACCGCGTTGCACATTTTGATGAACGCTTTCCAGGTCACTCGCAATACAAAGCGATTTGCTCTGAGTATACAAACACTTTCAGGGACGTGTGCGTCATTTTTTGGGAGGGAAATTAAAGTAAAATGGTGAAAAAGAAGAAATAAACATGATTAAGTAGCATTTGTTGTTTCACCATTTACTCAGATGCTCCTTTTGTTTCCACAAACACCGAAAAAATGTGAAATAATTCAGCCCGTGAAACACTTAAACACTGAAAACTCATGTGTAGTTGCAGGCAATAACTTCCATTTGCAATCAGCCACCACTTCATCAGTGACACTTGTACAAGTTACAACAGCTCTGCCATGAATGTTGTCAGCTCTGAGATAATAATGTGTAATTGAGTTTAAGATGGTGACATGAAAGAGGGTTTAATTTAAATGTAACTGGAGGGGGGATGGGGGGGCTTCGACACGTTCTGGTTTCATGGTCTAAAAATACAAAATGAATGTAAATGAAATTAAACATGTCAGAATAAATGATTGAGGCTTAAAAAAAACATGAATGCTACAAGGGTTCGTCTGTGCAGGACTGTGTTTTCTTACCAAGCAAACATTCTGAATAAAAGCCTCCGTGATCAGATTTTATTCCAACCTGTGACAGATTTGGATGAAATTTGCAGGATAGGTCGAGGTGGTGCAAAGGAACAGGTAATTAAAGGTCTGTGGTGATCCAGTGAACCAAAATGATGAAAAACATCATTTCTGTAGCGCCTGTGGTCTTTCAGGAGGTGGAAGCAGGAGAGTTTAGCTGGCGTCTTAGCACAGGTATGCGCTCTACCAAGAGCTTGTCTAGTTTTGCAAATGAACCAACTAAAACAAAGTGTTTTCAACAGATTTACAGAAGCGAGTTCTTCCTTTCTCATATTTGATAGTCTCACAAAGTTGACTTCTTGTCCCGGATGTGATCTCTTGGTTTGACGTAAATATTGCTGGAGTTACCTGGCAGCATTATCCGCTCTACAATTAAGGCTTGACACGTGAAAACTGCGGGGAATCTGCACCACTACCTCAGCTGTCGCATATCCAGCTGGACAACGTCCAGCAACAGGACAAACAGAAGCCGCACAGCAGATAAAAAACAACCAAACAAGAACACCGGTCCACCGGCTCGCCCACGGAGCCGGAGGCGCGCACACACTCACACCGCCCTCCTCTCCCTTCCCTCAGAGGAAACACTGCATCGCCCCAAAATCTTTGCCACGCCGGCTGCAAACACTCACGCATATGCATGTGGTCTCACTCACTTTCGTGCTTGGAAGTTCCCCATGTGTGCCGCGGGACCCCCGGGCTCTTGATGATCGCTCTGCCGGCGGATTTCAGCGCGTCCATCACGAGGTGCGTCCGCTCTCCGGCAGGTGGATACCCACAATCTCCGGACCACTGGGAGGGGTGGGGGGGATACAGCGGGGGGGGGACTGCGCTCGATGAGCCACCACAGAGAAGGCGAGAGAGAGCGAGAGAGAGAGAGAGAGAGAGAGAGAGAGGGAGAGAGAGAGAGAGAGAGGTGGTGGAGAAGGAGGAGGAGCAGAAACAGTGACAGTGAAGTTCCCCTCACGGCGGTCGTGTGAGCTGCGGAGGGCGCACGCACGCTCCCGCTGCACCGTCTCCAAAGTTAAGGGCGTGTCCTCCTAACCTTCATGGGCAGAGGGGCGCTCACCTCAGCGCCACCAGGAAGGAGCTGCACGAAATATGCTCACAGCAATGCAAGTCTGATCTCCTCCTGAGGACTTTGTTCCTTTAGACCTGCAATAGCCTTTATTAGTCACATGATCATCACTCTGTTTATGTGTCTGTGGAAACACACGAAACATGATTTATTGACAATGAACTTAAGATGCAATATTTTTTCAATAGCCAATAGCAACACCTTGTGTATTCATTTATTAAATTGCTAGGTATTTTTACACATCACATAGTAGCTTGTATTTAGCTAGATCTCATCTTAATATCGACAAAATCTTGTTGTGAAAATTGATTTTTTTGCATTTTCTCCGTTGCATTTCTGTTATTATTTAACATTATCTAGATAATAGTTTGTTTGTTTTCACAAATTTAAATGAATCTGAAACACTTCCCAGGATTCCCGTTTCCTGCTACACTCTTCTTTTGTTTCATGGCGCCCTCTAGTGGTAGCAGCTCCTTAATGCAACATTTGTAATTTCTCACGTCCAGATAATATATAAATTGTTGATCTTTCTTGAAGACATAAAGCTATGGACGTATTCAGATCAGCGTGATGATGCATCCTGTGTAGGAAAACAGTGACTTGCAATCTGTAACGTGAGCAGAAAACAAACAAACAAACAAGCAGTTTTTAGCTGTGTTTCTTTGATGCATTATTCTCATGTATCCACTGTATCTACTGTTGTTAGTGGCACTGTGGCAGTCAGAGTGATGGATGTGTGGGTGACAGTCTCTCTTTTGGAGTGGATTATCGACCCGTGCAGGCTGCGCCCTGCATGTTTCACATATAGCAGAGATAAGCTGCAGCTCTGTACACCTGTGTGATAAACGGTTCACAGAAGACGGATGACAGGACGGTTTATGAGTTAATATGTGGCATCAGAAGAATCGATCAAAGCTCACCAAGGGAGATTGATGTCCGACACACAGAGTGAATCATGTTCTGTCCGTCATGGTGAAATCTTTATTCAGTTTTCTCTCCACAACCCGTCACAGGTTATCGTGTCAAGTCCCAGGTTCGTCTCTCAACTATTTCACACTCAGGAAGCGAAGCAGTGCGTTGTACTGTAATAGTCATGTATTTCTCACAATTCATCAGGAAGGGGGTCGTTACAGATTGAGCCTGCAGGTGGCATGCTGCTGTCGTCACGTTGGTGCTCTGTGGTCATCGGAGAGTCTTTAGTTTGCATCTGATGCTCTCGGCAGCACACAGGACTGCGACTGCACTGACTGCTGTGGAAGAGTTGGGCGTGTGTGCATGTTTTTAATGTCTAACTCTGGATACACAGCGAGTTGTAGATTCATGCTTTTAGAGCTCCTTGAAAGAAAAAGAGTGAAGCGTCGCCGCCATGTTCTCCTACATTGGAGACAATCGAACAAGTCTCTCCCTCTTCCATTTGAAAGAAGGAAGAAAAAAGAAGCCTAATCGAGGCTAAAAGCTGCTCCAGAACAATGCAAAAATGACACTGGCCCCAATGTGTTTCTATGGAAGACTGTGTGTCTGTGATCAGGTCAGGATTGGTGGTATCTATAAGCCCTCTGGTCACTTCGAACAATCACTGCCGCGTCGCCACAGAGCACCTCCGACTCCATCAACCAACAGCCGTGACAGGCGCCCACTTCACCAGATTTAATTTCCACTGGTTCACATAGTAGTAATTCAAAAAAGTGCAGCATGCATCGTCTGGTTCGAGTCGCCAAATTCAGGTGTGAACACTGCGTCTTAAAATACTGAACACACTCGCTCAGGTAGAAAAAACGATTCCAGTCTTGCAGCATGGCTTGGGAAACCTTCTACTATTCACTGACTGGTGAGTCAGGTCTAACGATAGTTTGACCCCCTCAGAAAAACAAATCATGCTCACGGTGGTCTCTTTATTTGTAAAGGGGGGGGGGTAAGAGAGGAGGGGGGTGAAGTCACTAAAAAAAGAACAGCCTGATAAAGAGGGGACTTCATGGGAAAAGGTCGATAGTGGAGGAAGAGTGAGGTGGATTCAGAGAGGATAACAGGAGACTGACTGAGGGAGTCAGCTCACGCGCTGTCCTGTCTAACTTACAGCTTTTGGCCCTCCGAGTTCCTACGCCAGTCTCATGCTATTTTGTCTCTTTCACACACACACACACACACGCACTCACACACGCTCCTTTTCATTTGCTCTGTCTAAACTCTCTCTAAACCCGCATCTTCCTCAGAAGGGTGGAGCTAGAAGGCATCTGGTGGGAGGGCCCGTCTTGGAAGCAGGAGGAGGTCTTGGCCATCGATTCTCAGGTGGATCCAGAGACGCGTCGGCTCATGGATTAGTCTGTTCCCCCCAAAAACCCGACCTAAGTCTTCAACCAAGTACTGAACCTGCGCGGGGGGATGGGGGTGGGGGGTGGGGGGGGACCTCATACACCGTCGAAGACTGGGAAGACTGTCCCCTCCTCCCCTGCCTCCCCTCCTGGTTTCTCTCTCCCCTCCTGCCCCTCTCCCCTCTCCTCCAGTTCTGAGGCACACAGGTAGTCTTGGGACTGGGACTGCGAGTGTCCCAGCGACTCCACCGACAAGCTCCGGCTAGACAGGATGCTACTGAGGCTGGACTGGCGGGCGCCTCTGGGATGGGTCTCGATTTCAACGCGGACCTCAATATTGGTTCCTTCCCTGCAGCCACAAAAGACATAATAAAGGTTTCAGTGCGCGGCGCTGTGCACAATATTCTACACACACAGAGGTCTTTATGAACCTTCCATCATGCAGCAAGAGTAATAAAAAAATATTATAGCAATATAACAAAGTATCTTCAAGATATAGACTCTCCTGGAGTTTATGTCCACAAGAAAATCAAAGGAAAACGTGACATTTTTTAAAAGAAAAACGACCTCCTCTCATAATGTTCAAG
This sequence comes from Malacoctenus tetranemus, assembly GCA_032274765.1. Classification (NCBI taxonomy): domain Eukaryota; kingdom Metazoa; phylum Chordata; class Actinopteri; order Blenniiformes; family Labrisomidae; genus Malacoctenus; species Malacoctenus tetranemus. The sequence goes on along the minus strand of JAUESF010000019.1, from coordinate 1,631,492 downwards.
TACATTTTAAAGAACATTAATTTCAGAAGTAAAACTAAGATAAATCCTCACTTTAAACGCGCTGTTTAAACAAGAAGGCCGACTCTACCTCAGAGGAAGCACTTCCGTGTCTTCAGGCTTGCTGTCAGGCACTACGACCACCTCGCAGTCAGACTGGCTGTCCTGCTGGGTGTATCCGTGGCGTTTGGCGGCTTCGTCCAATGCCGAGTATCTCTCCAGCTCCGGAGGGGAGGTGCTGGTACTGGGGAGGACGCCCACCTCCTGCACACTGACCCTGACCTCCTGAACGCTGGTGTCGCTGAGCGAGGAGCTGTTCTGAGCAGTCCAGTGATCACTGACTACATGAGAGAATAGAAGATCTATAAGAGAAGTTGAAACTTAATCAGATCAGGTCGAACTCTGAACCAAAAAAAGACAGAACAAAAGGAAATGTGTCGAATGTTGAATGAGGGTTCGAGGGGAGAGGGAATCAGGCACTCACAGCTCGCTAGGTCTTCCAGTTGGATTTTGTGTGTATCAGGAGGTTCACTTTGCGGTCGACACCATCCGTTCCTACACAGCGACATGGGGACGACCCCGTAGACATACGTCAGCATTAACGGCACGCCCACACCTGAAGGAGAAAGAAAGATCAAGATCTATTCATTTAGTACAGGCACTGGTCCTTTTAATAGAGAGTTTTACAATATCTCATTGAAAGGAAAAAAACATACACAGCTGATTACACAGAAGATAAGGCCATATGTTACAGGTTTATTGTATTTATTGGCATTTTTGTAGGAAAATACCACACTTCCAACACTAGAGGGAGCCCCCTCTGCTTTATTGTGAACTTGACACCATCATGTTGCACATTTATTGATCTATTTAGCTTGTATGCATTTAAGAATAGTATGTTTTATATAACACTGCTGCATTAAACATAAAGGAGACTCCAGCTTAGTCAGCTGGGAGCCAGCAGAGACCTTTAAATCCCTGACAAGGATAAGTCGGAGCAAAAGCAGAGCAGTGAAAGTCTCATTTGTATTTTTATGCCTTTGCGTTCTCATCAGGCTCCTTTATGACCTTTCGGAAAAGCCTCCACCTCAGTGATCAGCCGTCTTCCTCTGCTCTGTGATTATGCAACTTGTCACCCAGATAGGAATTTGGTAGCACAAAGCAACGTGCCAGCCCAACAAAAGGACATCATTAACACAGCGGGAACACTGGGATTCAGCTACAGGGTGAAACCAGGGCAAGAGGATGAGGCTGCCAGCCGGCTCGCACAGAAAGATGGACTGGGCCCGATCGACTGTGTGCGTGCGCGTCTGTGTCGCACACTGGAGAGCGAGCAACGAGTGCAGAATGACAAACAAAAAAGCAACACAACTTTTTGTCAGCTAAACACATACGGTGGGAAGAAAAAATGAATTGAGAGGGACAAACAAAACTGTGAGGGGGTGACAAAGCAAGCAGGGTGGTGTGTGCAGGTGCAGGATGTGAGGGTGGAGGGGAGAGAGTCGCTGAGTGAGTGGGAGCCGAGGGGAGACCTGTCAGCGAAGGTGGAGTGAAGTTGGGAGGCTGCTGAAGCCTTCAGGATGCCTGTCACGACTACAAGTGCGAGTTACACCGTGTGTGCATGTGAGTAAAGTCGGTGGTGATATATAAAAGCTTTGTTCCTATAATGTTCACTTTGCCATGTGACTGCTCTCCTGGTGTGTTGCACAAGATGCCGTGTGACAGCTGCTGCTTACCCACAGTGACGGCTGCTATGACCGGCGACACAAACACCGACATCATCACCCCACTCGCCACGGTCAAGTAGTGCTTACTTCCTGAGATATTGTTTTTCTTACAGCGGCCGTGAACCTGCAGGGTCGTAAACGAAACAACATGTCGTTAACATGTAGTTAACATGTAGCTGGACGCTGCTTTCGATACAACGTTTGACGCACTGATTTACGGTCACAACCCCGAATGTCGGGTGCGGTCACTGACCTTGCGGCCCATGTATATTGGTATGCCTACGATGATGACTGGGATGGCGATGCCCGCGATGAGGGAGATGACCACTGGCGCCCCGAGCAACATGCCCACCTGCCACAGGACCTTGCGGGTTTGAGACCATGGCTTCTTCCCCCAGAATGTGCATCCTGAGGGACTGAGAGGAGCCACAGACACAACAGGAGGAGTCAGGGAAGACTGCAAACTTCAGCAATGAACGACAGACAGTTCAGGATGTGCTCAAGGTCAGTGTGTTCTTCCAACTTTGGATTCACTTTGATTGCACTTGAACAATCTTAATTTGGCTTTAACACAAACTGTGTGAGTCATTCACAGTGGTCACAGAAGCATAAGCCATGACCTTTCTCACAGCCTCGACTAAATCTGACGCCAACTTAAAGCACTTTTGAATGATGAAGACGTGAAGCAAATGAGCGCTGACAACATGAAACATTAACGAGCTGTCTCATTCTTGCCTTTGCATCATTACCCAAAACGAATGACCATCTGCATTCATCACTTGGCTTGTGTCTTGTCTTCCAGAATCATTTTGCAGCTGTGACTCACACACTCATCTGTCTCACACACTGCGGGAGAAACCGCTCTGCTAACTCATGCGACCGAGGAGGCAGGATAAACACGGCCTCGAGTGTGACCGCAACCTGCTGGCATCATGTCGAAGGAGAATTTGGTTCGCGGCCATGGAGAAGTCAACTACATCGAGGAAGCTATAAAAACACATAAACACACACACAGAAACTGAAACAAAAAAACACAGGAGGAAAATAAAAACTACCTGAAGGTTGTGTGCTGTTTTCTCAAGGTCTCAGAGCATGAATTCATGTCGCGGCTGCAAAGTCACTTTGGGGGAAGTAAGAGCCCGAGTGGGGGAATGATGGGGAGCTGAAGTTATGGAGCTGTGCAGCACTGAAGTGGCAGATTTGCAGTGAGATGCTAAAAGCTTTGCCCTTCTGTGGAGCATTTACGGTAATTTGTGGTATCAAAGACGGACAAAGGTGAGTGCAGAGGACAAAGGAAAAGACAAAGGTAGAGACTCTGTGCAGTTCATAGGATGAAACTGTGGAACGCACAAAGATTCCTAAAAATTTCACACACAACCTGCACCTTTCTAGCTCCGTGGCTCTTCGAACTGACCTTGTCCTGCAAAGCGACATAAATTTTGCTCTTCCACTTCAGCTCGCGGGCTCCAGTTACATATTCTGAGTATATGGAGCCCGGCGGAGTCGAGTAACTGATGACAAGTCAGCAGTGACTCTCTTCCAGGACTGAAAAAATCAATAGAAGCCCAGACAAATTGTTTAAACCAGTGCAGCCACTAAACAATGATATATGTGCGCGTCCTGCTGACTGGTGCAGTTTCATTCCCTGGATCGGTATTCCTGTACACATCCAATAGTGGCATGAATGCAGGCCCACTGAATTTACTGGGGCCAGTTATGAGGTTTAAGACCTTTAGATTGAAATTAATGCATTTTAGAATGTTTGACTGGTGCAATAAAGCCACATTTCAATCTCAGCAGCAGCATGGAAGACATAAGTTCTGCAGCTTTCGTCATGTTTTCACGGGCTTACACATGCAATAGATTCATTATAAGCACATGAAGCTAAACCAAGTTCTTGACCATCCAACCATCTACTCCCTTCATTAACAGTTCTTGTTGTAAATTAATGTTAGCAGTACTGGAACTCCAAGTACCCGAGGGTACGGATGTCTCTGAGTGTCCCGGTGCATCTCAGTTGAGCGCGTCGTACCTGAGGTAGTGCACGTCGGTGATCTCCTGCATACACAGCCAGCAAAACTGACAGGCACACACAGTACAGTTCATTCGGTTACAGCTGCCATCGTTGGTCTTCATGATGTAGGCACCGCAGCGAGGGCAGGGTTTGATCTCCTCTGCATCTGCAGCAGAGGGAGTTACGTGTGAGAGATGGTGATGGGCGGTGGGGGGAGGGGGGGGGGGTCAGCAGCTACCAGCCGTACCTCCTCCTGGTTCTTCATTGAAGACGTACAGCGTGGAGGCGTCCTGGCCCCCCGAAGTGTGGCGGGCCCTCTGACGCCGGGCCTGGTCGCAGGTCTGATTGGGGTGCCACAGCTGTCGACAGTGGTAGCAGAACTCCGTCTCGCAGCCCTCGCGGCCGCAGCTCAGCTTCGGACACTCCGCGCAGCCGTAAGCTATCACGGCGTAGCTGAGGACACACAGCGACGGGTGACACATTAAATGGCGTATAAGTGATGACCGGTTTTAATGATGCTGTCACCTCCATAACTTGTTGGGATGTTTGTTGTTTACCCGACTTCCAATTCCAGTTATTGTTAATCTCAGTGACAAGCAGAGGTGGTTTTTATGGAGTGCCTGCGTGAGTTACAATTCATAGAGACACAACAAACGGCTGGACCCAGAGTCCAACACCTGCACCACTCGTCATGATGATGATAACAAGAACCCTCCACTCCTGCAGTCCTAATCTCGCGCCTCAGGAAGAAGATCAACATAAATTTTAATATTAAGAGGATCACGTGACCCACGATCAAGAGTGAGCAAAAATAGGTAGGAGTGATCTGAGAGCGTGCAGGTTTTCACTCTCCTGTGAAGAACCACTTGAAAGGACCTCAGACTGGCATTTCCAGCCACGCGTGGTTTCCTGGTTTGTCGGAAAAATAGAAACTAACAGGCCAAGGCCTACACACACACACACACACACGCACACGCACACGCACACGCACACGCACACGCACACGCACACACACAACAACAAAGCTCGTCGAACGCGTGCATAAATCCCACACAGGTATCAGTGAATAGCTTTATCTTATAAACAAGTGATAATTGGCTCAGTTTGATCTTGAAACACCAGGGAGCAAAGCAAGTCGCTGTAAAAT
>JAUESF010000019.1:1595492-1621296 GCA_032274765.1 Malacoctenus tetranemus | reverse complement strand
GCAACAACAAACTACCACTATTCTGCTGTTTGTTCACTGAAACAATTCCCACACTTAAAGATCTGAAACTCGACATTAAAATGAGACAATTTTGCAAGCCAGGAACATTCATAGTATGTGTGTGCATCGACACTTGCAGTGTATGAATATGCACATGTATACGCTCAGAAAAAAACACACACACAAACGAGAGTGCTTCTAAATTATAGCTCCCAGCGGTTTCCAGCCGGGGCTCGTAGCTCCACTCGACAAGCCAGAGCCGAGCAATTAGGCAGCACAATTTGGTGACGACGTAGATAAATTGCCACAGCGAGGAAATGAAGCAGAGACAGAGGGAGCGATAAGAAGACGGTGACTTAGACGGCTGCGATCAGATAGGACAAAATATTGTTGAACCGGGAAATAAGGAATAAATCTTGGAGCCAAGTTATCCAATTATAACCGGAAGTCATTGTCATGCACGTGATCGTTGTCTGCAGTCAATTGTGTCGTCCGTGCAGAGCATCTTTAACTCGTTTTGGATCTTCGCGAGTTTAAATCAGGTGAGTTGTTCATTAAAAACTGCAGAAACAAACTGCAACAAACAAACGAGAACGAGAAGGTGCGTCGTACCGCGACAGCTAATGTGGTTACATGGAAAGTGCTACTATAAAGTAATACAATGATGCCAGTCAGTCACACTCACAGCCTAAATAACACTGCAGTCGCCGTCTCCAGTTACTGTAACCAAAGAAATCTGAGCAAAACAAAAGCTTCCCAGCCGACAGCTGAATATTCATACGCTGATATCCGACGCAGGAGGATGTCTTCAGGCTGAACAGAACTGTTCCTCTCAGTGGTGTTTATTATACAACGCTGTGAGGAGTGATAAGAGAAAAAAGCAAGAGTTTTGCTGCGTTTAAGGTCATCCTTCAGGAGGCTCGAGGGAACGCCGTCAATGTCAGGGAGGACATCGCTGGTTCAGCTCGACAGGGTTCTTTTGTGTTGGTGTTTGTGTGCATGTGGATGGAAATCCAACGCTCGATTTTGGGGTTGAATGTAGAGTTTGGTTTCGATCGTGCCTGTTGGAGAAGTTTCACACAAGGATCAAAAAACATGTCTGAGAGTGGAAAAAAAGTCAATATTGAGACAAACACCTTTGAGCCTTTTTGGGATTTTTACAGCAGATGGTGCCGACACACCTCCAATGTCTCCTCGGTTGTTCTCAAAGCCCGTCGGCCACAGCGGATCAAAAGTTCAATGAAACGGTCTTTACAGGAATTCAAACTCTTTGGGCGATTACAAAGAATTACAGAATGAAAAAAAACAAAATCTCTCTGAGAACTTTTCTTTTTTTTTGTTTTGTTTTGTTCCGACGCCAGGAAACAAAATCCATCTGCGCGGAAATGTGACCTAAATATCAGATTATAAAGAGCCTGAATATCCGTGACAAAGCTCCGAGTGTGGAGGGATTTCTGCATTGTGTGTTTGAACGGTTCCCAAAGTGAACCTGAGAGTTTGGGGAACAGCGTTTGCCTTAGTTACAGAGAGACACTAATGGAGAGGATCATTCGAGTTGAACAGAGTCCCACAAGAGATATTCGCTTTGGAGTATTTAGAAATAAACCACCTTTTTTTGCAGGTAAACAAAACCTTTATGGAATAACACTGCTGCTTTCAAAATAAGGTTTTTTTTTTGGACCATTTCTGAGGCCACGTTCTCGAGCTCTTCACATTGTCCTGAATCCAAACCGAAGAAAGTGACACTCCTCAACACTGCGTCCACTTGCAGCAGCTACCAGAGGAAACAACAATGAAAGCTTCAGCCGCACACCTTGGCCTTAATTCACAGCAGCAAACACTCATTGTTAATTCATCTCCAACAGGTGAGGAGAAACCCGAGCCCCTCGGCTAACAGTGTTGCCGGACATCATTACATAATTGCACTGGCTGGAGTCTTGTCCTCCCGTCTTCTGACATGATTCAGCAGACTGACTCACAGCGGCTTCACCCCGACAACAAAAGCAGCTCACAAGCCGACTGCAACAGAGAAAAACAAAAGATTTGGGATGTTCGAGTCTCGTTCTGATGACTTTTTTTTTTAATGGGGTTATTTTGTTTGTCATTCAGCAGCTAAGCTCTGAAGCTTCGGGTAAGCTTTACAAAGCCTGACAAATAAAGGTCATATCAAATTATGCTTCGAGGCTTATGACACAAAATCTGTTATGGTGGAAATTTGTAAATGATGATGAATAAAATTGAAATGACACACGGGGTTATTTCTTCTGTCTTGGAGGAGTCTCCCCTCCTTTAAAAAGCAGGAAAAAAACTGAATATAATAAATTAGAATAAAATAATAATTATATCTGTGTGTATCCATTCTGGTATTCTGCCATTACTTTGTGAGTCTTCAGGTATTTCTGCTGCAATCAGGATTCAACAAGAGTTCTCCAGATTTGAGTCCAAACTTACCAAAATGCCACCAATGACAATGTCATTTGATGTAATATCAAAATACTTCCTCACATCTCTGATCAAGTTTTGCTTCTTCACATACTTTTTAAATGTTTCCTTTGGATTAAAATCAACACAAATATGCTTTTATTGTGAGTCTGGACTGCAAACACAGAGAAACAAATCACATTTAGTTGATTAATTCATCAAGTAAAGGCAGCGAGTATTAAAATGATATTAAAAAATTACAAAATCACATTTTAAAAAGCTGCAGTTTTGTTTGTTTTTACAGCTGCTTATGTCCTCTGGAAGCATTTTGATGATTACATGACACCTGTTAACAAGCTGTTGCTGTGCCATCACGGGATCAAAAAGAGGGTAAAAAAAAAACTATACAAAACCCAGGGTCAGTTGTCAGCCTGATGTTCACTCCAGCCCCAGCGGAGAGAAACCTGATGATACACCCTATTAAATATCCGTGCACTGGACAGATGCCCACATCAGCAGCACTGCGGGCTTTGGAGGCATGAGAGTGACCTCAGTCTGCCCACACACGCGCGCACGCGCAAATACACACAGACACACAGACACACACACACAGGCGCGCTCCTGCGCTCCTGCGCTCCGCGGCATCCCTGACCAAAATATTCAGTTTCTGAGCCATGTGACGCTCGGCAGCGAGTGTGAGTGACCTCTGAAAGCCTTTAGTCTGCTTCATGGTGCCCAGCAGTCATTGTGGGAGAGATGCGCCGGCGCGGACCCCGGGCTGTTACATGCTGTTACCGGCGCGTCCAAGTCTGCACCACTGATCCATGTGTTTACCTCAATATCACTGATGTTCTGCCATTAAACAACCACACAAACCACCGGCCTGCGGCTTACAACACACACAGCGAGACTGGATATGGGAGGATTTGCTCTATCCGATGATTAAAAGGCGCATCTGCGCGTCCCCGGCGTTGATTTTAAAGTTATTCACACGTCATGTTCTTCATTCAAGAGGTCTGTTCAGGGCATCAGTGTGCTATTGCAGGGAGTGGCAGGTTTAATAGGCTCCGTATTCGCCTTCACCTTCACCCCCCACGTAGCCCGGACGGACACCAGCCCAAACGTCCACATCGCAGCCTGGATGCGGACATCAAGTCGGTGCAAGGCAACAGATAAAACGCACAATAATTTCTATTACGTAAACGGTGTCTTACCTCTCTCTCCGCGCGGCGCCTTCTCTTTGCAGCGTAGAGTCGAGCACTGGCTCCTCCCCTCAGGACCAAACAGTAGCACAGAAATCCTCTCCCCCCCTCCTCCTCCTCCTCCTGTCTCCTCCGCCTCCTCCTCTTCTTCACTGTTGCTCAGAAATCATATCGAGCAGATAAACGCTGCAGAGGGGGGGAGGCGGCGGAGGTCAGGACGCGTACGGTGCATGAGGGAGCCTGGAGGGGGAGAGAGGAGCCGCGGTGAGGGGAGGGAGGAGGACAGTCCTCCCCGTCTCAGCAGCAGCAGCGGCAGCAGCGGCGGCGGCGGCCGTGCGGCTTTGCTGTGCGGCGGTGGCGGCGGCCTGAGGGGAGGCACACTGCGGAGACACGAGCCAATGGGATGACGCAGGATCCCAGGATCTCCTATTCATAAATGCCCCGTGCCAGCAGAACACCGCGGGTCCTGCACAGAGAGCCACAGACGCAGCCTATAAACATCCTCACCTTCAATATAAAGGACACTGTGCTGTCAACGAATGGCAGCATCATGACAAACATCCTATTGACACTCCAAGATAAAGCCCGTTTGTTTTCTGGGTAGTCAAGATAAACAAACAACAATGGACATTCAACTTGCTTGTAAAGTATGCATTAATAAGTACCTACTACAGTGTTATTCCCCATCATTACTAACACTTTCAGCCTGGAAGTTGACATTTTATTTACTTAGAAGGAAACATACAAACTTTGGTTGGAAACACATCGAACACTCAGCAGGATCACTTGTATGTTTCAGGCCTAAAAGTAGATCATTAAAGCAGCATCCTGGCAAACACGCATGTTCCGTATGTGTTCAACAATAATCTACGTTTTGATTCACTTCAAGTCATCCTCACTTTTCCAAAGCTGCACGTTGGAGTGTCTCCTCCCATCCTCCACTTTCTCAATAGGAGACAGTGACAAAAGAGTTTAAAGCAGCTTGGCTCAAACCTTTATTAACGGTGTGTGTGTGGTTTTGCTTAGGAATCCGTTGCGATGGAGCAGATTGTCGGTGAGAGAGCAAAGAACTACAACTCCAGTGATTCCGTCAGGAGCAGAAACAGGAAATTGTTTTCGGAAACGGAAACACCTCAGGAGGACAGATGTATACAATGAAGTCAAGAATCATCCCACCAGGATCAAGAACAGATCCGCTCCTCACATCAGGCCTTCAGAATAAAAGCACAGAGCGTTCAAGCGCACCATAAAGTTGTTTTTTGTTTTGTTTTTTGGCAATGTTTAAAAATCACATAACAATCGAATCCTTTCTTTATCCTATATTACAAACATGAAGGCTTTGTCACTGTTTGTTTCACCGTAATTTATTTCAGAAGATCGCATAACATGTCAGCGCAAATTGTTTTTTTTGAACTGCCTACCCTTTGTTGTTCTATTTTAGCATTTCACACGTTTGATTAACCCTCACTGAATCTGTATCGTTTATTTTGTCTTTGTTTTTACCTTTTGTTGCTGTTTATTGCTTTTATTTGACCTCGCTTGCTAACTTTGTGTTTTAACACAGTCTTACTCGTGTAACTTCTGACAGTTCAGGTTAATCAAGAAATCAATAATAACATCTGTAGATACCTTTGTGAGTATAGAGTGTGAGGTGATTTGGTGTTTCGTGATACTTGGCTCAAATGACTGCATCTGTGATCAGTGTAGTTGCAACGTAATGACTTTAGTGGTTGAGTCAACGTTTGAAGACGAGGGCTGGCTCTTATTGTGAAGGCAGTCAGCCGGAAGTGTTCTTGTTGCTACTGCTGCTAGATCACAGGCGAATCAGAAAATCAATTAAGTTATGAAAAATACCATTAATTGCCTTTCTTTGTCACCGCTGCTCATGAAGAAATGGCGGATCTCCAGACGTTGGACGTTTACGGAGAAACACTTGACATCTGATGGCGTGAAAACCGACGATCAGACGCCCGGAAAACGACAGGAATATTTACGTCTTGTTGGTAAGTTAGCTCGACGGCTAACTAGTGAACCCGAAATTAGCTGCTGGGCTAATACAGCTAACCGTTAACGTGTTTAGCCGAGGCTAACATGTAGTCAAGATCCCGCTTGTCAATCATGTGTACGTGCTGACGAGGACGCCCTTCGCTTTGCCTCCCGTTTGACAGCGGGAGACGGCGCCGAGCCTCCCGGGCGCTTCCCGTTGCCACCTCACAACCACCGGCAATTAGTGGACATGTCTCGGTTCGACTCGCTGCCGGACTCGCTCCTTGTCTTCGTTAGATCTCAACTCCAGAGCTAGCGCGTTAGCCGCGGCGCTAAGCCCCCTTAATGGCTTTTGTTTACAATGTGATGCGCCAGATCAGAGCCAGATGATGAACATGTGTTGGCTAACGCTGCGGGCTCACCGTTGAACACTCACCGAGACGCTCTCAACACCAAAAACTGATGTTGTTGACGTTGATTTTGAACCACATCCTAATTATTCAGCTTGTAATTACTATGCAGTAGTCAGGGGATCGACCTCAGGAGATCCCACAGTGATCGTCGAGCAAAGTCATTTCAATTCAAGCTTTATTAAACCTGAAGCAGCGAGTCAAAGTAGCTGTGTAACAGCAGAATGATGGAGGCTTCGTGGGTGTTTGTTTGATCCGCTGTGTTGTTTGTCCTCATATAAAGGATCATTACTGTGATCGATTGTGTTATTACTCAGTTCTAGATGAGACCACTGAAGCATCAGTCAGTCTCAGTGTGCTTGATGTTTTTTGAGTGGACTGACTCATTAGTTTGTAATTTAAGTTCTGTCTCAATTATCATAGGAGTTTGTAGTGGTGTGTGTAATGAGTCGTGCATCCATAGCAACGTGGAAACTGACGTGTGATGACTTCTTCATGACAGATGAGATCGAGCTCATGGTGGCGCAAGTCTGCAAGAAGACTTTTCAAAAAGGAGAGAGGCGAACTGGAAGATGCCAAGAAAAAAACAGCAGAATCCACAGCCAGTAAAGTGTGAGTATCCACTGGTCTCACTGGGGACCAGAAGCAGTAAGGCTCTCTCGTGACTGTCAAAAACTTCAGCAGGAGCCTTTCAGAATAAATGCCTGAGAATGAGATGACAGAACAACATGTGTCGCTGCTGCGCACATCTGGACGGCAGACGTGGCTGTTTTAAATCCAGAAGCACTGACTGAACTCTGATCAACACTGAAGCTAATAATAGTTCTATTTCAAAGAAATGTCTAGCTCTTCAAAAAGCAGCTGTGGACAATGGACACAACTTTTTATTTTTATTTTCACCCTTTTTTCTTTTCTTTTTACAACTTAAACAGCTCCTTGTGTTTGTACTGTGATGTGCAGCATCAGTCTGTCCACTGTTAGTCCCTAAACGGCCACTAGATGGCAGCAGCGTGCCGGTACTTGAGATTTTCACTCCAGAAGTGCAGCAGCAGAACATGATGTCCTTGGTTTGGCCTGTGCACAGTTTTCCAGAGTGGCGTGTTTGTGATAGGGCTTTTTTTTTGGCTTCCATCAGACTTTAAAGGCCAAGTAACAAACGCAGGCATCATTAGCTGTAACTGCAGCCAGAGCTCCGTCTGTCAGCTGGAAGCGGTTTGTTATTTTGTTCAACATACGTACGATTGCAAAATAAAGTTGTTTTTCCGTTACCAGACGAAGACATTGTCTCTAATTGCAGTTAGCCTGAGGTGGTTTCGTAATCTCATTGTTGTTGATGCGAGCTGCACGTTGTTATTGTGTCATGACAACACGTGTTCGTTTTGACATCACTCTGGGCCACCGTTTTTCACTTGCAGCCTTACTTCAGTGACGTCCTCTGTTGACCGTCTGCTTGTGTTTGGCCGCAGTGGATTCTGAAGATGGTATAACCAGCGACGCTCCAGGAACCCTCCCCTTAGACGCAGACTTCCTTCTTGGACACGACCTCGAGTTCGGTGATTCTGAGCATGACCACAAGATTTTAGGACTGGAAAAGTTCTCAGGTTTGTCCCACGAATTTTACAACGCTGACTTCTTCACATGCACGAGCCTTCACTTGGTGCTATTAGCTGCTAAGTACTAATGTTTACATCACAAATTTGCACACACTATCCTCTGCAATCTCGAGACAATCTTCAGTTTGTCCTTCACGTCTCCTTTGACCCTTTGAGTACATTCACCTCTGAGTGGGAATGGATGTAGAGACGTCGTCCCTGGTTTATTTTCCTCTGAGTTGCATGTTGTCCTTCCTGTTTGTGTTTTCGATGCAGCGTTTCGCAGGCAGCCTGGACCACATATGGCAAATGTGCCTATTGATTATACAATAAAGGGAATGGCAAGATCACACAGCGTGGTCATTATAGAACATTCCAACAGCATTAGTCTGGTGCAGCGATGTCGCTGTTACGCATGGAAAGTTAAAAAGTAAAATAAATGTAGTTTATGGGTCGGGGTTTTTTTTGTGGTTTTTTTCGTACTTTTTCCCACCTGAGGTTGAGTTTCTGTCGGTGTTGCAGCGCGGCGGCAGCGTGCAGCTGCAGGAGAGGCTGAAGTAGCAGCTCATGTTTCCCAGCACGACGCTTTGTCAGACAGAGTGATCTGAAAAATGGAAAAGTAGAGAAAGGAACTGAGACACCATTATTATATAAGGGTCATAAAAATAGGACCATTATCATCAAGGACACCATTATAGCAGGGCATTTATTCATCATCATCATCATCATCATCATCTGCTGTTGCAGCCCCTGCTCCCACTACCCCTCTGCCATTATCGTTTCCCCCCCTCATCATCATCATCATCATCATCATCATCATCATCATCATCATCATCATCATCATCATCATCTTCTACCCTCATCATCTTCTACCCTCATCATCATCATCATCATCATCATCATTATCATCATCATCAGAAGCAGCAGCAGCAGCAGCCTCACCATTACAGTCATCATCATCATTATCATTAGCCTTGGTAATCATCCACCAGGGGTTTCCACGGCCCGGGATAAAAGGGCCAGCCTCCGCGCTCGCCTTCCTCACATCGCACCTCAGCATCTGGGAGAGCGGTGTCCCTCTCCGGCTCCTCCTCCCCCAACCCACCACCACGCGCTCGCTTTCCAGGAGCTCCGACCGGAGCCGCACGCCGTCGCCGCGTCAGGAAGCTTTTTGTTTTCCTTTCTTTGTGCTCTCTGAGGGGAAATCTATCGGGTTTTGGTTCGTCCGACGGCCGCGCCGAGCGAGCAGGACTGTGAGTATCGAGCGCTGCCGCTTTTTCTCTGAAAATCACACTCGAACTCTGAACAAAAGTCGTCCGTTCATCGGTGGCTTCACACAGGATCAGTCGTCTCTGACAGCCCGGATGCTGTGAGGTGTTTTTGTTGAAACGATCCGTCTCTTTTTAGGGGTAAAAATATGAAAGCGGTTTTAGATCGATAGTTTCAGTAGTTTTATTCAATTTCGTGCTTTTGTGAGACTGGCTGAGGAAGCTCAATGACAGAAGGAACGTGTTGCGTTTTTGGTCACATGGTACTTTGTTCTGAGCAAAAAAGTCACATAGAGACTAGATTTGTGTGTCTTTTGTTCTCTTTTTTTTGCATTGTGAGACTATTGTGCTGGTGATTCTGTTGAATTTGTGGCTTTTTCTGCGTCTTTTCTCCCTGATGTTGCCAGAGATGACACACCAGGATCCCAATACTCTCTGTTTAGTTAGCAAAAGTCTTTCCTTCCTTCTTTATTTTGCCCGAGTGTTACATGACGAGCTGCGGAGTGTTGGTTTGATTTGGCTGCCGGAGTTCCTCGCCGTGCTGAGACGTGTGTGTGTGTTTGTGTCTCCTGCACAGAAGTAGCTGCTGAGATCGGTTTCTCTGTGTATCCTCTGGGTGATGAGGAGAGTTCTGCCTACAGCCAGCTCAGCATGGAAAGTGAAACAGACAACTCGCGCAGCACCACTGACAACGGCCGGGAAGACGAGGCGCGGTCTGCGCCGTCCGACAGCCACTTCCCCCCTTACCTGTCCTGCCGGGGCTGCGGACAGCTCCGCGACGAGCCCCTGGGGCCCGGCATCGACCTAGTGGGGCCCTACTGCCTCAGGTGCTGCAAAGCCTCCAGGGAGGCCAAAGGGACGGACTTCTGCCCTCCGTTCGGAAGCATCGGCAGCATCCGCGCCAGCGCGCAGCTCGACTGCGACGGGGTGGGCGCCAGCATGGGCGACAAGGCGCTGGAGGACAAGCTGTCCAAGCTGCACTCGTGCCACCTGTGTGGCTTCTCGTCGCGCTACGCCAACCACGTGAAGCGCCACATGAAGACCCACAACGGGGAGAAGCCCTTCAACTGCCCGCTGTGCACGTACGCCTCGGCGCAGCTGGTGAACCTGCAGAGGCACCTGCGCATCCACACGGGCGAGAAGCCCTACAAGTGCGAGAGCTGCAGCTTCGCCTGCAGCTCCCTCGGGAACCTCAAGAGGCACCAGCGCATGCACGTGCCCACGGGGGCGCCGGGGCACGACGCGGCGCCGCCGCCCCTGCCGCCACGACCCGTCGGCGGCCACAACAGCCTGAAAAGACACGCGAGTGGGCATAGAGCTCCAGAGGAGGTGTCTGGAGCATCAGGCAAGGGTAGGTTGGCCTCACCACTCCAAACATCGTTTCTAATGTTTTTAAATGTACGATGTCGACAAATTTCATTGTTTGTGATCTTATTGAACACTGATTGGTAGAATCACGGCATCCTATCATTTAATTCTTGGCTCTAAGTTTGTTTTCTCTACTTTTCTCTGTGAAGTGTCTGAGGTGGCGAGGCCGACGTCCAACCTCAGCCTGGGCGCCCAGAACACCGACTACCTTTCGGCGTTCGACGGCATGAAAGGCGCGTCGCCGCCGCCCATCCCGGCCTCCAACCCCCCTCCCAGCCACCACCACCACCACCACCACCACCCTCCTCCTCCTCCACCCCTGATGGAGACCACCACCACCAGCAGCAGCAGCAGCGGCGGCGGCGGCGGCGGCGGTGGCGGAGGGGGCGGCGGCAGCCGGGCACCGCGAGGAGGAGGAGGAGGAGGGGGTGTGGCGGACGGCGCGGCCCTGCCTCCACCCTCACTCTTCCCCTACACCTGCCGGCTGTGCGGCGTGGTCCTGGAGGACGAGGACGGCTCGTCGGCGCAGATCTGCGCCAAGTGCACGCTGGACATGCTCACCAAGGACTCGTCGTCGTCGCCCAACAGCCCGGGCGAGCGCAGCGACAAGGTGTACACGTGCGCCGCCTGCCCCTTCCTCACGCACTACCCCAACCACCTGGCGCGTCACATGAAGACGCACAGCGGCGAGAAGCCGTACAAGTGCCCGCAGTGCGACTACGCCTCGGCCCACTTCGACAACCTCAAGCGGCACCACCGGGTGCACACGGGCGAGAAGCCCTACAAGTGCCACCTGTGCGACTACGCGTGCGGCAACCTGGCCAACCTCAAGCGGCACCAGCGCGTGCACTCGGGCGCCAAGCCCTTCCAGTGCGCCGTGTGCAGCTACAGCTGCAACCAGAGCATGAACCTGAAGCGGCACATGCTGCGGCACACGGGCGAGAAGCCCTACAAGTGCCAGGAGTGCGGCTACACCACGGGCCACTGGGACAACTACAAGAGGCACCAGAAGAAGCACGGACTGGCCACCGACGGCTGGGTCAAAGTGCCCATGACGGGGGACAGGGAGGAGGCGGGGGGCAGGAAGGGGATGGGGGCGGGCGGGCCGGCCCACAGGAAGGAGGCGGGGGTGGACATGCAGTACATGCCACGCGAGGGCGGCCAGACGATACACTCGTGCTACAAACTGGAGATTGCTTAAACCAGAACTCAGCAAAAAACAAACAAAACAACGAAGCTTACCAGCAACCTGTCCTCTGATTTCTACAGAGCCTTTACGTCGTTTCAGTGTGTGTCGGTCGTCCAGTGTTTCGTCTGATGTCTTCTGAGGCTGCTACTTGTTTGTCTGTAGACTCTCGCACAACGGTGAAAAACCCTCTTTAGAATATATCTCGATGCCTTTTTGGGACTCGGCGTGGTGGAGGCGAGGGGGTTCCTCTCGACCTCGTCTTCTACTCTGCTCTTTTTTTTCTGTCTTTATTTTTCTAAATGTGGAGACACACAAACATCGTCTACAGCAGAAATCCTTCTCATTGTCTCATTGTGTTTGTTGCATAAGGATTGAGAGCGAGCAGGTTTGGTTTGGATGCTACCAAATGAAACCTGGTCACAGGAAACTGACGCACATATTTGCCTGAACTGTTGGAGCTGCACTGTGTCGTTTTTTTTTGCTTCTTCTTTTATAGCTTACTAACCTTAAACTGTAATACCTCCCTTTGGTTTACTTGATTAGTTCATTCTAACTAGACTTTAACTGAAAGCATAAGCTCGGTCTGTTCCTTCACTAAGTAACACAGCGGAGCTCCAACAGGTGTCTGTGAACGGACCCTGCAGTCGTTTGGTTTGTGTCCAGGCTTCAGCGACAGCATGCCTTCATATCACCGTATTAATGTATGTACTACTATCAAAGTGCTACTTTATAGTACTCGAATCGTCTCGGACTTGATCAAATATATCTGAACCTGAGTGAAGTTGTGCTCAGTTAAAAAAGAAAGAAAGAAAGAAAAGAAAACCCTCGTTAAAAAAAAGAACAAGTTCTAGTTCTTCAATGAAATTGCATGCAGACGCATTTTGAAAGGTCATTTCTAGTCTCGATGTGGTTGTTCAACACGGAAAGCACAATCACACAGATCACAACAGATTTAGGTTGAAGTCTGAACGATCAAAGAACACAAGCATATCTTGGTTTATGTTTTGGTTTCATTGTTACTTGTTGTCCAGACCCCCCCTCCCTGCCCCCCCCCAGGTCACACAAACATGAGCTTGCTACATATAAGTAATTTTAAAGAGGAGCTTAGAGATTTTAAGTCCATTTTGTACCACATGGCAGTATGCAAATGTTGAAAAGAAAATGTTAAAGTAGCTGTTTGAGACTGAAGTCAAACCTAATGTTTGTTTTTTTGGCTTTAATTTGCTGTTGTCATTTTATTGTTTCTTTGGGGAAAGTCTTAGAGGGGATCGTTTGGTCCCCTCCGTTCTAAATACTGTTTACTTATAACTGTGAAATTAGCCCATGTATGTGTTTGTTTTTTACTTTTGAAAAGATGACACTATTAAGTCAGCATGTGAGTGTGTAATAGTCCTTTTATTTTTCTACTGTGGCTATATTACACTGTTAGAAGGGCGTCCTTTAAGATATAGAAAAAACCCCGTTTTTTATTTTGAATGTCTGGTGTGTCATTTAGTTGTCATGGGAAAATTAAGAACTGTGATTTGAATTTACTTCTTGTGAATGACTATTATATGCAAGTGAGATCTTTTCCAGGTTGCCAATTAGCCCTGACACAGAACGGAGCGTTGAACTCATAGATTAGTACCGACATCCCCGCAAAGTGGCCATTTGTGTCTTTTATGCAGTGTCTCATAAAAATGCCTTAAGTGAGGATTTTGAAATAAACACATGGAACTCGTTTCATTCAGTGTTGATATCCGAGTGATTCTCATTTGTTTTTTTAGCGCAGTTTATTTAATTTGCTGTCAAATCAGCCAGAAACTTAACTCGAACTTTCAAAGATTAACCGCATCTTCAAAGTTCAGTTTGGTATTTTAGGGCAAAATAAAGGCAAAAAAAAATACAAGTACTACACAAAAATCCAAAGTGCTCAGCATAAAACTGTGGAGCTTTTTGATAACATGATTATTTTAGTAAATCCAAAATTGACAGAAATCTGTTAAATGGCCTCATCAAGGGTAGGAAAGTGAAGATCATGCAGTTCCGTGTGTTGTCCACCAGAGGGCACCGATCACTTACCATGCAAACCACGACCACATGACTTTTGAATATCAGAGTTTATTGTAGCATCATGACAAAAAAGACCAGACAGCTGCTGCCGACCTTTCCACTAAAGTCTAAACGAGAATTAGCCGCGTGAATCACGTCAGTACAATGCTGATGGAGTCTGACATTCAGTTCGAAAGGTGAGGCTGGGAGAAAGAAGTGTAATTTGGCAACTACACGTGTACTAACATCCGGGACCCTGCAGCTTTGTGTACTCGGCGACGAGAGAGAGAAAAACAAACCTAAAGGAAAAATGCAGCAGCAATAAAAGAACAGAGACGTTTATCATTAGGAACGTTTTGCTTGCAGTTCTGGCTACCAGTGAGAGTAAAGCTGTTGATCGGTTGGCACGGATTTACATTTAGAGGCTTTGCTGGGATGCAGCTTATCGAAACAACTCCGTCTAATAGCAATAAAAGTGGAATGACAGCTCTCATACAAAACAACAGAGGGATATGTTCATTTTGATCCGTCCAGCGCGAGCCTCTCACCAAAGCACCTATGTCGACTAAAATCCTCTGAGATGATTGGCACAGAGTCCCAAAGACACGCCCCCTGCAACACGATCAGCCACGCTAAAGGAAAATCACACACACGATTTGTAAACACTTTCCATTTGAACTAAAAAGCCCCCTAAACATGATGTAAACATGATAAATGTTGGTCCGTTCAGACGTTGTTCCTTACAGCTTCGATTACACTTGATCTATTTGATTACAACAAGCTACGATGATAAAGATATTAGTAAATGTTCAGAATACTTAACTGAATGTACATAATATAAAAGTGACATTGTCGTAATTTTTTATGTTTATTTTGTGCAAAATGCTTTAGTAAACTATAATTTGGCATTTATGAGAAACCTTCCAAAAAAATCGGTTAGAGATAAAAACAAAAGAAAGAAATGAAAATCATCGATGGATTCCTGGAGCCCTCTGGGAAAAAAGAGGCTCCACGCCACGCTTAAAGTCACTTCCTCTAAAAACATTCATCTCCACCTGTAATACTGTGCAAAATGATGGGTTCAGCAAGTGCAAGCAGCTCGACCAAATCCACCCACGATAAAGTTCTGCAAGATTCTAGTTAATGCCGGACAACAGGGGAGTCGCAACGGCCAAGTGACGCCATGGAAAGTAAAAATTAAGGCACCGGATGGCGCCTGAAGGCAGCACGAGTGACTGTACCTCTGAGCTGACGAGCTAAAAATATGCGACATGGCACACGAGAAGCATGACACACAGAAGACCGACTGACATTGAAATGTTTTGGTTTGCAGCGAAGCCAAACGCTGGTCATTTCTACAGCGAAGCTGGGAATCTTCTACAGCTTTGAGATCATTTGTTTTTTCGCACATTGGCTGGAACGGGTCGACGACTAACCTGCTGGTTTATCACTAGTGCCAGGTCCTAACTAAACTTCTGGCGCTCCAGGTGGTAAAGGACGCGCCGTCGCTGAGGGAGAGTCCACCATCGCTCAGGCTCTCTTCACGTTCCCACAAGTTGGAATATGACGACTGAGACTAAAGAATAGGGATCGAGACGAGCCTCTCGCAGTCTAAAAGGAAACAGGACGCGGTCAAAGAATAAGTGGGAGCTTAAGGCAGCCATTTCTCCTGGAAGAAGCTACAATCTTGCAGAATCGGACGCCCCTGTGCACCGCTCGGCTTGGCTCAGCTCAGCTTGTTATCTTTGTCGTCCCGTTCGTTAACAGTGGAATGAAAAAAGGGGGGGAAGGAGGTCCGACGGGGGGAGGGAGGGGGGAGGGGGGGGTTACAGGTCATCGTCCCCGATTCCTTCGAAAGCGTAGTTGCCATGGAAATCGTTGCCGCTGATATCGTTGGCTGAATTGGAGGCGCTGATCCCTCTGAGAGACACCGAGCTCAGCTTGGTCTGAACGAGATAAGAACCAGTGATGTGAATCGAGCTGAACAGTGATTCATTTGATTCTGATTCATTCCATCACAGGCTCACAAAGCAAATAAAGTGTGGGATGAAATATTCACTCACTGAGAGTTTGACAATCTGTTCACGGTTCGGGTCGGGAGAGTCCTGCAGAACGAAGCAAAGAGAGAGAATCACTTTGGACCGCGTCTGTCGGCCAACGTGAAGCAGCACGGTCAGAACGTGCGTTCTCACTGCTCACCAGTAGAGGGGGAGATTTCACAGTTTGTTGACTGTCAGTCCGGTGGATGGAGCCATTGTGTCGTTTCCTCAGCATCTAACAGGAGGAAACAGGGAACATGAAACCTTATGAAACACAATCTCTTCATTCACCCTAAAATTTGCGTTTGATTCTGTTTGATCTGTAAACTCGCATCAAATCAGGAAGCACAAACCTTTTTGATGCTGCCGCCGGACTTCTTCACCATTAACTCATCCACCATCGACTGAAGGCAGATGCTCATCATGATAGCCTAACGTGGAGTGAAGTTACATCGACAGTTTTTAATCGAGAAGATTTCTGTGTCAGCGAACGTCACATTTTCCTCAGCTAATAAAAATAGGCTTGTGTTCAGCTCTGAGGCAAAACAAATTGGAGCTAATCCAGTGAGAAAAGTGGCTTATGTCGAATATCTTAAGAAGATCTTAAGGAGGGAAGAATGTTCTCAGAACATGGAGAAACGCTGCAGCTCTGGGTTTACTTGGACTGACCTTTGTGAGGTTAGTCAGTGAGCTCTCACCTGCTGACTGGTGATGGTGACCCACTGGAGGCGGTCCTTGCTCATGAGATACTCGAAGGCCAGCTCCAGTTTGACCTCGCATTTGGCCGAGCTGCAGGGATTGGTCGTACCGTTGGCGATGGGGACTTGCTGTGGTGGTAAAAGGAAAGAGAAACGGTTCAGAACTCGCTCCTCCCAAGGTTCCATTTATCATCCTAATCTCCATGACAGGAACAAAAAGTCCACCACATCTGTCAGACTTTATTTGGCTCTGTCGTGGTTTATGCTCGCCGCTCCACGTTCCTCCTCCGGCCGTCAGCTTTAATCTGTATTCTTGTCCGTTTTGCATTCTTGGGCGGATGATAAGCTTGCTCTTTTCTCCTCCGTGACTGGAGGTCTGTGTAAGCAGCTCAGGCACATTCTCTAGCCTGCATCTCCTCCATGTAAGCCGACGCTCTCGGGCTGCTGCATCGGCAGCGACAGGCAGCCGGAACATAAGAGGACGCGTGCTGAAAGATTAACACGGCGCAAAGAGGAAGAGAAATCCAGAATTTCAGACGCCTTCAGAGACGTTTGAGGCTCAGAGGCTCGTTCCCAGCTCCCTGGAAACCGGCCTTCAGTCCTCATTCAGGGAGTGTGTGCTCCTCACGAGGAAAATTTCCTCTGGATTGAAAAAAACACACAGCACCTCCCGTCGAAACCACACAAAGAAATGACACATATGCACTGTATACACACAACCCAACTGTTTATATGTGTTTTTTCCGGAAGCAATTTGAGACGCGGCTCCGAGGGGGGGCTGCAGTGGCGCACCAAAGGAGATGTTGTGAGTATTTCGTTGGACAGGAAACGGCTCATTAAAATGACTCTGACCCCCGAGAACGAGCTCAGGAATTAATCACCCTGCTGGGCAGCAAACGGGCGCGCTTTGTAATCAGAGCAGCCGCCATGCATTTTCTCCTCAGATCCGCTGCCGCGTGCCCACAGCTCGGCGCAAATTAACTTTTGGCGAATGGTAAAAAGCTTCTGTGATACTCGCGTAATGACTATACGGATGCGACGCGGGAGTGAACTGTTTCGCCCATCTCCATTTAAATGAGGTCTCGCGTCTGTAAACGTTCACCTTTCAAAGAGCAGCTTGAATGATGTGGGCAGAGCCTCGTGTGATCCTTTCTGCAGGCTTTTAGAGGAGAGGAGGCAGGAAAACACACCGAGGCTCCGAAATCACTTTTCATTTGCATTGGAGCAATTTTAGGCATTAAGATCGCATCAAATAAACCGTTTCCCAGGATAGTTTGTGAGCAATCAAGAATACATTTCACATATTTAACTACAGACTCTACTATCTAACGTGTCCGTGTAAAACTTCACATCCGCCCTGCTCATTTCCTTTCTGCCCTCAGCCCACCGGTTCGTAACTACGGTGACGTGATTGAGTCACGAATGTTTTCTCAGATTTACTGAGCCGCCACAAAGCAACACAACATACAACACAAACTGTTTTCACAGGTTGCCGGCGCTCCCCACAATTGTTTTTGTTCCTCCTCACTGCGCTGGTTTTTCCTTCTCTCTGACATCTCATCAGTTGGCACGAGAACTGCTGTTTTTTTACCTTCCTGTGTGAGATTTTAATGACAAGCCCAGATGACGCTCGGTAACAACGTTTTATTTGTGAAATATATTAAATTAGATTGTTTTAATGTTTTCTTTGGTTTCACGCTGCACTGATAAACAAGTCTGAGTTGAACCCAGAGCTTCTTGTCACCATCCATCACTGCAGTGCTGAGCTCACAGCAGCCCAGGTTGATCAGGTCAGTCACCAGGTGACAGTGGAACAGGAACCTCATGTGTTAAACATGTGGCTCTTGTTGTGTGGGGGAAAAAAATACAACCTTCACCTACTTTCTGATTTTGCCCCAAAAGGTCCCTCAAGTTATTTTCCAACTCTATAAATTTTTATGACATAAGCAAAACTGTTGTACAGCCACTGTACATGTGCAGGCCTGTAACTGTATAGAGTTTAACAGTCACACGGTTTATGTGTCTCAACCTCTCTGCCTCTGCACACTCAATTACAAATTAAATTATGGACGAGGCCATAAAGTGTTAATAAATGAAGCTGGGGGACTGTGAGTGCAACATGCTGCCTTTTTAACAAGGTTCAGGGTTCAAAAGTAATTGGATACTGTGCTAATAAATGTTTATTGGCCAGCTGGGTATCATTTTAGCTTGACACGCCAACACAAAGCATAAAGATGGCACAGTGATGACCAAAGTATTGATATTTCAGAGGGAAGATGATCAGGCCAAAAGAAACAGTCGGCTTTCAGGACCTGGAGACGTTTGATGAAATCTTTAGAAAAATCCAATCTTCCTCTTCAGCAATAAGAGCCGTTACTGTTTTACATCTAAATCAATTTAATCCATTTCACCATCTCTGTTTCCACCCACGACTATTGTACTGTAATGACCTTTTAGTAAACATTATGTGCTATTTTGTAAGAAAAGACAACAACACAAAAGATTCGGTCAATATTCCTCTATAAAAAGTAGAACTTGAACAGAGAAGCTCTGCCGGTTGCTCCCCTGGAGCGTGCCTTGGATTCCTTCACCCAGAGACAACCATCAGTTCAAATAAAGGATCCTCTAAGTGTTAATCTCGTCGATCAATACCGCAATGTCCTTGTGTGGGCTGCGTGTTTGGGTAATTGGACTGATGAAGACGGATGAGGCAGAGGTCAGCACTTTGAGCGTGTGGTAAAAACTCCTGCAGGCGCCGTGCTCCTGCTGCAGTGGCGAGAGGACGACGGTACGCAGGCTGCTCCTGCTGCCAGCTTATAATCCGCTCCTGATATAATTGACTTTGGGGAACAAAGGGTGACGCCACTCGTCCGCACTCTCACACTCGCGCTTACCGAGGACGTGACGCGCCAACACCTCATGCGCGTGACCTTGAAGCTGCCCTCCTTCATCTGTTCGTTGGGCAGCTTGACGTGGAAGTTGAGCTCGTTGTTGCCGGCGCTGACGATGACTTGGCAGCCCTTCTCGGGGAAGTCAGTGATGCAGGGGTCGAACTTGATATAGCCGTAATATTTGAGCGTCTGACCTAGATGGATAAACTGAAGGGGGGAAAAAATTAAGAGGTTTTGCTCCGAATGCATTGAAAAAAATAAAAGGCTGCGTGGAATCCCAGGAGAAAATAAGTTTGAATCCTCTCCTGGATTCAGGTGATTAAAAATTCATATCATGGGAGAGAACTGGGCTAATTGCATCACAGAATGCACCAGAGGCTGCATTTTACCGAGGTCTGCAGATTTATGCCTGGATGAAGACATTTCAGGGTTTGTCTGAAAAAAGATGCGGCTGCTCGCTTACTTCTTTCTTGGAGCCTTTCTCCTGCAGAGACTTCAGCTGCCTGTGCTGGTCCTTGTTGACGAGGATCCAGCCTCGCTCGATGTCAGACACAGTCTGGTGAAGCAAAGACACAGTCGCAAGTTGGATTTTTCTACACAGATGAACCCGAGAAAAGCAGGTCACAGAGTTACTTTAGAATCTCACCCTCAGGATTTCATGCAAACACTGAAATTCAGCAGTTTAGATACACCAAACGCACTGATGCGCATGCCTTGAAGTTACATTGTGCAACAGAGAGGAAACGTTCAGGAGTTCCAGATTTTAATCAAACGTGCAAAAAAAATACAATACGACAAATTGTTGCAGGCTGCCACTGCAAATACATTCTGCTATAAATAGTATGAAAGAAAAACACTAAAACGTGCACGATTCAAGGTGTTGCAAAGTCAAAACATATCAGATAACCGGGGGACCCGAGGGAGGGGCACAAAGCAGCTGGCAGTGCCAAGATGAGGCGACTGCTCGCTTCAGGTTTTCTGATGTGGAGCTGGCAGCCGCAGCGAGAGTGCAATAATAGCAGGACGTGAACAAACACAATCAGGTGTAATCTGGATCTTCTGTTTGAGTGCACATCTCAAGGGAAATTTAATTTGAAGGGCGTTTGTTTTTTTTGGAGGCAACTGTTGCATCCAGACACAAACAGCAGCCTGAGTAATGAAATGTCTTACCTGCGTGTACAGCAAGTTGAGGCCAACTCTGTTGTCCATTACGTCACTGTCGTATGCCATGTCCCAGTAGCTGTGGACACAAACAGACTTCGGTTTGACTGTTTGAAAAGTTGGCTGCACAGTAAAAACTTTCTCCAGGATCCTCAAAAACCAGAGCATAAATTAACAATACTTAGCTGACAAACAACAGCAGACTAAATACTCATTCGCCAGCTGGTAAATGATTCTCATGACTCCACGAACTGCATGAGTGTGGGTGGGCCGCTTACAAAAAACACGTATTTCACCACAAAAACAACATCTGTGCTCTGCGTATTGAGCAGATAAGTTTTACAACTTGATCTGAATTATAAATGCTTCAGCACCGACAGACGGACTCATTTCACTCCCGGCTCTGAAAAATGTAAATCACCAAATTAAAACATGAACAGAGATTTCATTCTTGTCACGCTGGCAACCGAGCCTCCAAGATTGACAAATTGTGTTTAATGTGCTTCCACTCAATCCAATTTTAGCCGACTACAAATAAACACGAGGGTGAACTCTTCATTATACCTGTGAAACGAGAGAGACTCGGAAACAAACAGCTCAAACTGAGCGAGATATCGACGTAAACATTCATCCAAACATTAAACAGCTTCGGTCAGATAACGATGGCAGCTAGCTTAGCATGCGGTCACCACTGAATGTGCTGATAAGCTTGTGTAAAAAGTCCCATAATGAAAAGAGAAATGCATGAAAATATGATGTTTAACCCCACATGGAAAGATACATTCAATTTCCAGGAAGTAAGCCTCAAAAAAGGATAGAAGTTAATAAAACACTGTTATTTAGGCATTTTAATTCTAAGATGCTTTTCACTATCAGCTCCTGTATTGCTTGTCTAGATCTATCCAACACCTCGGTTGAAATGTAGCAAAGAACTCATGTTTGTCTCAACTTTAGTGTGTCAGTGAAAAGCCTTGTGGCTCTCACATCCTCCAACACGTTGGTGCAGGCGTGAACTTTAGCATGTATTGTTTGTGCGGTACGAGACACAAAGTTACAGGAGCTGTGAAGCGTGCTGCCCGACCACACCAGCAACTTAAAACTGGCAACAAGGGAGCAACAGGAAGGAACGAGAGAAAGGAGAGTGAAGAGGAAGGAGAGCGAAGAGGAAGGAGAGAGGGAGCACGTGTGCAGTGAAATCTCAAGAGCAGCTTTTGTATCCAGTGTGATTTTTTTCCTGTCACAGAACATTCAAGTAAACTCAACGGTCCTGCTGAGACACACAGGCTTTTTTATAGGAATTCACACTCACTCTCAATCATGCACTGATTGAAACTAGGCACTCAGGCCCACTTCAGCAGTGAATAAGTAAGTATATGCAACATTACTACTGACTGTAATGTATTCCCTTTTTGTTCATTCAGTGTTTTCAATAGGCTCAGGCGGGTTTCCTCCATTTTTAGCACTCACGTTTGTGCCAAAAGGAGTTTTTTTTTTTTTTTTCACTCACTCTGACCTCATCTTCCCCTGGATCTCATACACTGGGGGTCTGTTTTTCCTCCACCTCCACTTGTTAGATCTACATTCATTCTTCCCTCACTCCTCTCCTGCTCCGCAGTGAAACTAGGTCAGGAGGACTGAGACTTTCCTTCAGGCAGAAAGAAAGTAAACATCCTGTGTACCTCCAGAGTCAGCGGGAGGCTGGGTGACGAAAGAAACGGCAGAAATGAGGAAGCAGGAAAATGTAATGCTGACGAGGGGAGAAGTTACAAAGCCCAGACTGAATGGGAAATCAGACTGTTTTTTGGTAATGACTTTAAGCTGTTTATTCAGCCCTCCCTGTGAGATACGCCCAACGCAGGAAAACTTATGGCATCTATGCTCATTTTCTGGCATATATTCACAAGAGCTGGTGGAATTTTAAGTCTAATAAAGTGTATTATGTTGTTGCACTTGTTGAGGGTGACTAGCTGGTCGCGTCACCGCTGTCCTTCACAAACACGTCTCTTTTTAAATGATCGGCCACTTTGTGGCGGCTGCTGACGTCAAGCAAACAATCCCTTCGTTTAACTGCTGCACTGACATGTCATTAAAAAGGTGCATCACTGTGAGATCATTCAAAGGGAGACCAAGAAAGATCAAACACAGATGTATTGCTATGAAATCCCATGGTTTTTGAAGAGTTTATGGATAAGAAATCCAATGTTTGGTTACATGCAGCACGAAAACCTTGTGAGACACATGATCACATTCAACGTCATGATGTGAAAAGTGTGTGGGTACCTTTTTCGTAAGACTATGTGAAATTCGGAGCTCCGTAAGCTGGTGATGGATACATAAGGCAGCTCGAACTCCTGCAGCTTCCGTACAACTGAGAGAAACAGAGAAAAACCAAGAGTTAGACTCGACTCCCAAGGACATGGACGCTGGCGGTAACTGCCAACAACAAGAGACTGTAGGACAACCATCTGGAAGCGTCCCGACGGGGTGAAAATTTGTGTAAGTGAGTATTCAAATGTTGAAAAAGATAATGTGCTGTTGGGTATGTGTGTGTTTATAATCTGCAGCTGTTTTATTGCAGCCCGACTCCCAGAGGAGAGAGAGGCAGATCTCAGGTCCACACTGCTGCTGCTGCTGCTGCTGGTCTCTGTGCAGACATCAATGAATGTGCTCACAGATGACTGCAGCGTGCTTGAGTTTGCTATTAGAGTGATACAACTATGTTTACTCCTTGATGGGTAGAGGCACTTCAAAAACCAAAGCGCTGTGTTGTTACTTTGGAACTGGAAGTCTACATCAGTGTAAAAACACAGAGACGAACCAAATGCCTGACATGTTTTGGGACGCAGTAAATGGTCTGTGCCCAAGTGAAAAAAGAAACAATGGGATGAAAAGCAGCTACAATTCAAACCATATTTCTTGCCATGTCGTTGCATACTTTACAGCATTTATTGATTTACACACAGGGCTCGGGAAGCTGACTGCCTGTCAGAAGGGAATTGAATATTTTTGGCTATTGTGGTCTGCCGATCCTCCCAGCGTCAGTGCTGCGTGATCCACAGCCTGCTGCCTCTGGTTTCTGACAATTGAGGCATATTTAGCACATAACCTTCCTCCTTTTAACCCACTCATCTGCAGAGAGGAATGAAGGAGATGCCCGGAACATTCGCACAGGCCTCCCTGTTCACCTGGCTCTATTTCCAGCCAGAAAAGGGCTCCATCTGGCAGGAGGAAGGCGCACGAATGTTTAGGATTATGAGCTGGTTTGACAAGCTGCTCGCCTGTGCCACTGGGGCTTCGACAAACCAAGGTGTATTGTGCTATGAAGTGCACTGGCAACACAAGTGAGCTACCAAGTGTGAATGAACCCCCTGAGAAGTAGCATTTCCAATGTTGAGCGCATCCTGTTATATCTAAAACTCCAGCTGCCGGCAGTAAATTGTTGTGGCAGCTCAGTGTTGTGCGATGAGACTCACCAAATATTCCGAACAACACACAGTGGTTTGGAAAACAAAGCAGCAGCATATTAGCTGGATCGATTACCCATTTTTCTGCATGGATAGCACCCCCCCCTTCCTTCCCCACAAAACAATATCACTGCATCTGTGTAGTTACGCCACAAGAAAGCCCTTCAAAATAAATTGTAAACTCCACTTGCAAAGTGTCAGGAGGAAAAGAGTCACTTTCCCTGTTAACAGGTTGGCCTGTGAGTGTGAAATCACTTCGTAGTCTAAACAAATGTGAGGTGTTAAGATCTAAAGCCGACGTCTTCCAATGGAAACAAAACAAAGGGTAAAAAGCTGTGAAGATCAGAGATGTTTTCTTCTTGCATGTAGCAGCCAAGGCAACAGAAACACTCCTCAGTAAACACACCTGGTCCTCAACAGGATCTAATAAATGAATAACGAGGAGCTACGATAGAAAGGTGACATATGCCCTAACAAAGTAGAACTTTTACTCTGAAATGAAGCAAACAGCAAACAGTCACACTTTTCTGTCGAACCTGATCTGCTTCGGTTTTTCTTGCTTGTAGGAAAAAAGCATTTCGATTTAATGTGATTGATGTGTTTTCTATTTATGGGCTTGGCTGAGATGACAAATTAATGTAAATATGAAGAACTTTATCAAAGAATCAAGAGTACTGCACCCTGGCTTCGCCTTGGTAAACAGTGCTTATCTGATTGTTTCCAGCTTTCATATTTCAAAAAGATTGATCTCCCTCAGAAGTTTAGAAAGTTGCGTTCCAAGCCGAGTGTAAAAAATCAGCCGTCATGAATTATGGATGCAGATGTGTTTGCCAGCATGCTGATTTGTAACTATGGCACTTTTTTCTTGCTTTTCTTTGAGTAGCGATTCATTTTGAAGACCGTGCAGCGGGAACTTCCAAATGGCACAACTTTCAACTCTGTTTGTTCGCTGCTTCACTTTAGGTTTGGGACTCACAGGTTAAACTTCCATCTGCTCCCTCACGGACCAGGAAGAGACTGAAGTAACCGACGAGGTCATCTGGGAGGTCCAGCTTGGTCGCAACTGCCTGCAGACGGAGATAGGAGTTCATTTTAAAAGTCACATTACATTTCTCATATCTGGGCTATTTTTTTAATAATCTAAAAGAAATTAAGATAAGAGATTACAGATAGAAGCAAGAGTGGAAGAGGACTGATTGTAATAAAAGATACCTCCTTCCTCCTCCCTCTGATGCCGAACTTTAATGTCACAAAACATGGAGACACACACATGCATATTCACATCACTGTTCTAATCTGATGACAACTGGCTGCAGTTCTGGATGTTTTGATTCCACCAACCTGTTTTTTAGTGTCTCGCACTGAGCTCACTTTCGCTCATCACACTTTGTTTTGTTTCCAAACTGATTTTTACCGAGTCAGAGCGTCGAAGCTGCGACTTCATAAAAATCCTTCAAGTGTCGCTCTGGTGAGGAGGGTTTGTATAAACAAACACAACTTAATTTGATTTATGGCGTGTAGTGATTCAGAGCTCACAGGAGAGTCTGCAGAAATATCGCTTGCCTCAAGCAAGTCCCAGGTGTCTGTCAGCTCTGCTGTGAAAAACAGGCATCAAATGCCTGCTGGTAAACAATCACCGAAACCATGAAGATCAAAAACAAACAGCAGAAAACTGTCCAAGGACTCAAACGATGTTAACCTTAACAAGATGACTGATAGAGTTAATCATAAGTCAATCAAACAAACTATTTACCACTTGGACTTTTTAGTTGGGACTTCGTTAACTGGGCATTTTTCTCATCAGCTTCAAGCAGCAGAATATGTGGCAGGAATTGTAATCGTGCTTTCTTCTGTGCTCAAAATAAAGGACAAACGCTGATAAATGGCAGCGTCGGAAGCTGGGAGCGTCTTGTTTATGGCGTCTGCATTAGCCGGCTGGAGCACTTACTTCAAGGACGTCCTCCGTCTGATCTGAAGTCAGAATGTTGACGGTGACCTTCTGACCATTGGAGAGGCAGATGTCGAGAGCGACCTCTTCTGTGGGAATCTGCTGGGTCTCCTGTGGGAGCCGCACAAAACACAAG
>JAUESF010000019.1:1539340-1560473 GCA_032274765.1 Malacoctenus tetranemus | reverse complement strand
ATTGTGGACAAGAACACAAATTAGTTTAGCAAGAAAAAACAAAGAGGATCCACCTTTTTTGTCCATTTGGAACAAGACTGAGGCTGAGCATGAGAAGGAGGTGAAGAGTTCTCCACAGAGATTGGTTTTCACTCTGCAGCGTTGTAAGTGGCCGCAATTGGGAGGTCATTCCGTCTGCAATGAGCCGCGAGGAGGGAAGAAAAAGGAGTAAAATGAGAGAACAACGCAGTTCATTTAGCAGGAGTCCTGTCAGGACAGCAGGCTGCAGTGTGGCCTTCAATTAGATTCTGCAGCTGCTTGTCTTCAAGGCTTTGATAGAAGAAGGGACAAAGACAGCGAGGAGGACGGGGCGAGTGTTTGGCTGAGTACTGAGAGCTGTTTTTTAACATTGCCTTTACAGCTTCAGCGTAGGATGATGATGACCTCGTCCTTTACTGAAACCTGGTGATGGATGTGGCCATCACCACTTGTTACAAACTCAACTGCAGCTTGAGAACTCGACCCTCACACAATCCAGAGAACGACGTTCACCCAGTGCGAGTTGGGAGAGTCGTGAACCCCCCTAATGATCCAAACTCATTGAAAAGTGACTGTTATCAAAGACACACAGAGTTCCCTTTGCTTTTATTCTGAAAGGTCTTTCAATTAATATGTAAAACAGCGGCCAGAAAGCCAAAAAGCTTCTTTCTTTTAACCTGCTCTGGATGAACTTGAGTGTGCATAAATAAATTCAGCTCGTCTGGCTAGTGGCTCGGCGAGCTACAAAAAGCCAAGATCGGCTGTGCTCAGTAATGAACAAAGGTGCGGCAGAAGCAGCCCCCCCCCCGCCGCGCCAAGATGTGTCGGCACATTTGTTGCCGCTCTAATGGTGCTGCTTTAACTAAACGCCGAGTCATTTCAGACAGCCGACTCTAATAATAGCTTGCGGAGGCTACACAAAGAAGAAAAAAAGACGCCTCACTTCGCTCGGCAAAGTAATGAACCAGAGGACACGATCAAAAAATTTATAAAGCACCTGGCTGCAATTCAACAGTGCGAACATGAAAGTAATAGGATATGTTGTGCCAATATTAGTAATAGACATTCTTCTACTTAAAGTCTAATGAGGATGAGACGGCGATGAGAGTGACCCTGAAGAAGCCGTAAAGTTTACTCTGGAGAAACTGCACAAAAAGAAAAGACACAAAGAGACAAAGAGACAAAGAGACGAAGAGACAAAGAGACAAAGAGACAAAGAGACAGGAATAAAGTCTGGAAACAATCTCAGCTCGGTTCTCATCTGGACTTGGAGGAAAATGTGAAGCTCACATTGATTCTGAAAGCCATTTCTTTGCTGGTATTCAGCCTCTGGATGAAGTGTTTCTGCTCCTTCAACTCAATATTCAAGCCTTTTTCATGGTCTGGTCCTGCCATTCACTTCTCTTCTTTCTTTTTATAGCCTGCTCTTTGTAGCAGAAGATCGAGCATCCGAGCCAGAAAAGTTGCAATTTGAGCTCGTAATATCATTCAAAAAGGTCGAGTGAATCTAAAAAAACACCTGAACCAAATAATCAGAGTTTTTCTTTGATGAGACATCATGTTTGGTGTCATAACTTATGTTGATACTGAGGCAACACGCTTGCTCCTGTGCAGACACGTCTGGTTAATTGAACTCCATCTCGTTGTGGCCTTTGCGCGGCCCCACCGGGCCATTCCTCAAACCACATAGGTTAATTGAACCACCCAGAGCAGTGGCACTTTTCAGGTCTGCACGTAAATGGGTCGTATTTCACGCTCACATGGCAATTTTATAAGAGCGTTCATGTCACAGGTAGATGAACCCTGGTTTTTATAGGGGCTTGTAACTGTGGGATAGTTAAGCAATGAGGTGACAATCTTTAGCCCCTCATTCATTCAGACGTTTACGTTTACGGCGCGCCAGCGCAGGATTTAAGGAAAGCAGGTTCAATTTAAGATCAAACATACTTCTTTGTGAAACACACGAGTGGAGACGCAGCGATCACGCGCACCTCTCGAAGGCAATATAACGAATGCTAAACATTATTAGGAGCGCTCACATTTCTGGTGTGTGGCTTTATTGTTTCAGTTTTTATCTTCTGCCTCTTCTCAAGATTCACCCTCATGTTGAATCATCACACAAAATGAGACGAGAGCGGCTATAAATCCCACGAGAGACCGTCTGAACATGCGTGTGTCTCTGAGGAGGATTCATGCGCTCTGCAGTCAGTGCATGTGTTCCTCCCACATACATCGAGCCGTTCATCAATCCCATTAAACTGTGACCTGACACTCTGATTGCAGTCAGGAGTTTAGAGTCTCGTTTCGCTCGTCGTTCTGAGCCAAAATAATTTACCTGCAATCTATTGATTGTGCTGCTGTGGGGGAAAATGTAAGTTAAAGTGTAGCTCCACGGCAGAGAGGAAGGAAATGTCACAGCGCAGGAGAAATCTGGAGAAAATGCGACTGTGACAAAGAGCAATACAGGAAAATCAAAGCGATAAATAATGCCATTTAGGGAAAGTGGCTAAGAGTGTGTAAGAGAGGTAAGAAGTGGAAGAAGAGTGTAACGTCAGTAAATCTCAAAGTGAGAACCGTGAAATCTACTGCTGCCAATCTGCTACCTTTCAGTTCCCTTCTCAAGGACAGTAATCTTCTCTGGCAGCTGAAACTTTAAAATCCCTCAGAAAAGAGTGAAGTGAATGAAAAAAAATGTCCAACACACTTACACACTTACGCCTGCTTTTGCCATGATCACTTTACATGAGGTAGCTTCTGTACAATTGCATAAAATTTGCAGACTTTTGAAATATGAATGACTGAATTCAACTACAGACAACAACAAGTTTTTTCAAAAACTACTGGAATGATTGTTTCTTTTTCTCATGTTTCTTCCTGTTGTCAGATGGAAAAACACAAAGGAGAAAAAAACATGTGGAATGATGGTGGTGCAGTTGTCAAACTCACCAGCTGATGCTCTACGGTGGGAACCAGTCGTTAACCTCCCATCAAGTCCCCTCCTGTTCTCCGAAACGCTGCGTTTTTGCAGCCAAGCTTTCGATATAAATCATCTGAAACAATCTGTAACGAACAACAACAAGGTTTATTTTCCGAGCTTGAGACAGCAGAGTGAAGACACACAGAAAGTTGTAACTAAAGGGTCAAAAACAACACAACAATCATGAAAGCAAGTATGCAGATGTCTAACGCGTGGATACGAAGAGTGATTTGGTGGAGGAGAAGGAGCAGCTCTGTGACAGCCAAACATCCCTCTTCTGGACATGTTCATGAAGCACACATCTCTTAATCTGACAGCAGCATAAAATGTGACCTCTGAGTGTTACCTGAGGCAACACAAAGTAACAGACACATCCAGATTCTTGTCACTGATAAGAGGATGACACATGACTCGTAGGAAGCAGTACATCACAATTCACTGGCAGGCCTTCCGCTTTTGTTGTACGCAGTTTTTGTGGCACAATGTGATGTTTGTAGTGTCCCAGTAATATGATCAGTAAATTACTTTTTCTGTATTTGTATATTTAGTTCCGTAAATCGATGGTTGTTTATAGAAGGAAGAGCTTGTATTTCATGTGTCACAT
Organism: Malacoctenus tetranemus; assembly: GCA_032274765.1. Classification (NCBI taxonomy): domain Eukaryota; kingdom Metazoa; phylum Chordata; class Actinopteri; order Blenniiformes; family Labrisomidae; genus Malacoctenus; species Malacoctenus tetranemus. Next base: position 1,556,874 of record JAUESF010000019.1, on the reverse strand, counting down.
CATCTCAGTCAGCTGAAAGCCCATAATGAATGAATGATACGACTCTAAATGAGCACACAAATTCATCCAAAGGACTGTTTCTTTGGAACAGCGTCGATGTCTCCCGAGTGACCAGCGTGATAAAGTGACTTGGAGTCTCTGTTAAACACAGCTGGGTTTGATTCTATGACTTACGGATCCAAAGCTCAACGCCCTGAACGCTGAGCTCACACAAGTACGACGACTTCTCTCCAACGCAGCAGTAACGGAGGTTAACGGGTGTTTCGTTTTCACTCACCTGTTCTGTGTTTATCTCAAGTGAATAAACGCATGGTAGCTGCTGTACAATGCACAAATCTCACTTCAGAAATAAGGGTTAGGAAGTCATGTACAAAGTGCAGGAAAGAGGCACTAAGCAGGATAACGGTGATGAAACACTGCTGTGGCCTCTTGAGTCTCTCAAAGGGGGATTGCATCTGGACACATCTCAGCTGGACGTGTAACTAAACCAAGAGACCAAAAGCTGTCAGAGAAGCAGCTTTTGACCGTCTTCTGGAGCCTGTTTTCATGTCATTTGATATCCAACAATTCTTTGGAGAAAATAACTGCATAAATGACAAACCGGTGTCTTCAAGCTTCAATCTTTCTCTCCTCGTGGCCTCTCTACACTAATAACAGTGTGTCAGCGTACTATTAAGCAATCAGGGTGGTGCAATCAGAAGGGAAATTAAAGGTACCACGGCTCATCATGTCTGCCCTAAAACTGAAATTACAGGGAGGCAGTGAAGATCAGGGTTCAGATTGTTGACACAATAGCTTGTAATAACAGCCTTTGGGAAGGCACCATGATAACTTTGTAATGTGGAATCAATGTTTACAATGAAAGCAGACGTGGACAATGACTGGAGGGGGGGAGGGGGGGTTGTTGCATATTACAAGCTGTTCACGCAAATGTGTGGACGCATGAGTTGAAATCAGCAGACACACATTTGCCTTTTCTTGATTGTGTAATTTTTTGTGTTGAGTTGCAGCAGTTGGGGGACTTTTGTTGGAAGTCTTGTTGAAAAAAGTGAAATGAAGCTGATTCCAGGTCACAAGAAAACAAGTAGGACATTGCCTGGATTCCTGAACTGCTGCTTTTTTTAATCAACTATTCACAACATTCACCTAAAAAGATAAACTGAATTTTGGTTTGTTAGACAAGGTACGGGAAACTCTGACAGGCTTTATTATTTATAGTCAAGTTATACAGTTGAATAGCTGCCACCTCTCTTTCCCCCAAAATAACTTCTCAGAAAAGTTGTGAACCTCTCATGTTCATTGATTCGCCAAAACATCACAGCGAAGCCAAACTCTAATTTCGGCACTCCCTCAGATCAAAACAAAAGCAGGGGCTTCCAAAATAAAAGCACCGGGCAGATTCTCTAAAAAAGACGTCCAATAATGTCATGGCACATGAGGTCAATGCTTCAGGAAAAGTTAATGCGTCATCTTTGTGATTCTCTCCTCATGTTTTTTTATGAGTACATATGTGCCAAACAGCTGAAAAACATCGATTTTAGTCACCTGAACGGGCGGCTTTATGGTTTGACCACCATGCAGAATCGTTTCGTCAAAAGCCATTTTCAGACGGCACAGTTTTCGCTTCTTTCCCAGGAGGGACCACCTTCCCCTTTCATCCTCCCTCCCTACAATAAACATGCCTCTGCAGAATGCATCTTTTCTATAAATCCTAAAGTTTGATTCATTTTCAGGTGCCGGCTTTGCACCGGCGGTTTCACCAGAACGTTTGATATCTCCATTGTCCGAAACAATCAGCGTGTGTCACTGCAGATACAGCGGCCCTGCTTGAAGCTGACACCTTCTTTTCAACAAGTGAAGCTTTGGGAATGAATAGAAAGAAAAGTCAAGAGAGGCCGATCAAGGTCAAGCAGGGCAACGTGGACGAGTTAAGTGAAAAAGGGAAATTGGCATTTGTATGTAGGGAGTCTTTAAATTGAATCTGTCCTTTGTATCTGTTGTCAGACAGAAAGGCTGCGATCGTGTGGTGGACAACGCAATTTCACAGCGGAATTAAATGTGGACATTTAAATGGAAGTGCTTCTTTAAGTGGCACACTCAGTGTGGAGCGTCCGCCTATCCGACCGAACTTTTATTAAAGCTTTCAAGAAAAATATGCTCAAAGTGTCAGTGGGAATTTTTCTCTAATATATACACCAGACACTCAGTAAATGCAGTAAGATTATTTATATAGTTTCTAATTAATTGTAATTTAATGTTGATGTTCTGTTAAACTGATGCAGAAAATTGGGAAAAGCTACTTCTACAGACCATCTGACAGTTCAGTTACTTCACTGTGTTTTATTACAAGCCACAGAAACTAATGACTTTTTGTGCCAAGAATCACTATTAGCTGGTTGTATTGCAATATTTTAAACCAATGCATTGTTGACTGTCTTGCTGTTAAGACGCTTGAGGTGTAAAAGTAGGCAGTTTTTTCGAGGGTGTGTCCAAAGTCACTCAGATTAATTCTGTTTGCATTTTAAAGATGTGACTTTCAGATTGATCTGACAAGTCGAGTCTGGCGGCTGTAAGCCAATTATGCAGCGTTGGTTTTAAAGCCTCAGCCGGAGACACTCCGGGTCCGACTGATACATTACAAAGTCGGTTATAAATTGCGTCCGCCCCCTCTAAACCAACAACAGAGCATGTTACTGCAGCCTTATCGCAGCATAATCCCCATTGTGGATGAGGGAGGAGTCCTCTGAAAGCTGCGGCTGATTTTACTGTTTGCCCACAAAGCTTTAACTCCCTCAAACAGGCGGGTTTTATTCCTCAGGAAAAAAAAAGAAAGAAAAAAAGAATGACATCTAATTCCCCTCAATTGCCCAGTGGGGGCAAACTAAAGCAGCTTTGAAAGGGCACCGATCTAAAGAGGCTCCCTGCGCAGGCTTACTTGCTGGGTTTGATCTATCTTTTGGTCACACTGGGTCTCTACCAGGGATTTGGTACATTGTCGGAGTTGACTGACCAAGCGCCGTGGCCTCTGGGTATTACAGCATGCTGCTCTGGTGATGGAAAAGAGGCCATTTTCTCCTTGACTTCTCTGAAGTGAAGCTATTCACACTGCTGCATAATGAGCGGTGGAAGGTAAAACAACAATGGTGGTGTCGCCCGTCTCCTTCACTCATGTTGAAATGTACGGGGTGGAAGACAAAGCTTCAGTTTTTAAGCTCTCAAAGCAGCAGTCAAAAGTCTCACGAGTCAATATATTGAATATCTGTTATTACATGGCTGAGTCTTTAACTCTTCACTGTGGGGTTGTTCCACTTTCTGTCTAACGTTATTCAAGAAGTATTTACTCATCACCTAATAAACAATGATAGCTCTTCAGTCTATTAAAGTGCAAAGACCATGAGACACACAATCACATGCACGTGTTTGGACATGAGGGTAAACAAACTCTGCACACGAAGCTCCCACCCAGACATGAACTCAGACCTATAAGTGTAGAGTGCCAACCAGCTCAGAACTTTTAATTCATACTTCCTCCTTCTTCCCAGATGTAGTTTTCTGCATGTATTCGACAACTTAGTAAGATAAAGATGAAGCAAATGCGTTCTCGGTAGGAGGAAGAAAAGAAAGAAATTAGCAGCTCCCGGTTAATTAGGCTGATGACTCATAAGTGCTCCGAATCGTCATTCTGGGAGCTTTTTACATTTTATGAGCCACTCCGTGGCAGTGCATGGTTTTAACACCTCCTGTAAACCAGCAGCACGACTTCTCCCTTTGACCAAAAGCGGGCAGCTCTAACGAGCCGACAGGAAGTCCTTCTGAGATTGTGTTTACGACCCATCAGTCTGTCGAGTGCACCCTACAATCAACCATCATCCATAGGAAGGAGAGAGGGCTGACTTCCCCTTTCGAGCTTCAAAGTCCCCGTCTGATGAAGCGGGGAGTTCACTGCGATGCACCGTGTCTTTAAGAGTCTCACATGAGATGCCGGACCGTTTTGTTTGGCTTTTTTTTCTCAGCGATGTCCAGCTGGAAGGTAGACACTAGATCATTACTGAGGCGGAGGCACTGAGGAGGTTTGTGGAGAAATGTGGAGCTGCTGCGCCTGCAGGACGGGATCAAAGCTGAAGCAATCAAACACCAATTAGAGTATCCAGTAAAAACACTGAGCTGAGATCAAACACCGGGCTGCTTTACATGACATCTATTGGGAAGAAAAATAACTGGATCCCATTATTAGTGTGAGCGGATCCACTAATGGGGCTTTTCCAAAGAGATACATTATTATCACAGGGCCTGCTGAGGCACCGCACCCACTCGATAAGGTCGTCTGTCTGGTGAATAAGTGACAAACTTTGCATCATTATTCTTAACAGAACAAACGGTGTTTAGCATGTGTGGTTTGATTCACACACAGTGAGGTTGTGTCCTGCACTGAGAACGTGCTCATGTTAAACTGAGAGTCTGAGTGGATTCAGCAGAACCGCCTGTCCGTTGTAATCATTTGATGGATGAAGCAAATTTTGTAAAAAGTCTGCAATGTTGCAAATGAGCATGATGAAAGACTCGAGGGCACGCAGAACAGAGGGATGTGAACACTGGATTACAGCCCAATTTGTGCCTTTGTGATGCAAAATATGGTCGATTTAGTCTGCGCAAATCTTGTGATGTCACATTGTCGTCGTTGCACCTTTAAAACCTGCAGGTGCACAGGTGAGATAACAGCATGATAACAGCAGGTGCTGAACTGTCGAACAACTTAAAAACATGCATGTTTGCATGCATGAGCAGATCTTTTTGTTTTTCTCTCACCCAGCTGCAAGAACCGGTGATTCTGGGAAATTTCTCAAAGTCATTCCAGAAAGGGCTAAATTGTAGATTCACGCCAAGGTACGAAATGGAAAATTGTCAGACGATGGAAAATATTTGATCTTGACCTATCCAGTTCACTATGGCAACAGCATATGGATTCTTCTCAAAATCGACATGCTGGTGTAATCCCAAACAGATGGTAATTACCACGATATCTGCCTGTCTGTGATACAACTCAGTGGTGCTTTCAAATTAACATCTGGCTCCGTCATTAGGTTGTATCCACAAGCGACGGAGAAGGCCAAAATAACTCAGCAGAAGTGTTCACGCCAAGTCATTTTCGGCTTCAGGGGTCCATGCTGACTGTGTCAAAGACAAGAAATTCTGCCCAATTAACCACTTGACCAACACGCCAAAGTAATGATGTCTCACTTCTGTTGAAACTGAGCTGCCATCCATCATGTCCACAGCGTCAGCTGGTGGAGTCGCTGTGGCAAAGACAGATGCGTGAGACACACAGGTCAGCGTGTTGAGGTGAACACGTCACATCTGTATGTTGGCCTAATTAAAAACCTGTGGGGGTTCAGACTGTGCACACAGGCAAGCCTGTCAACAGCTCTCGCAGTGACGGAGCATCCTTAAAGCATCAAACTCAAGAGGACGTATGGAGCCCCCGCTTCAATTTCCTCTTCAATTACTGCATTGCTGCCTTGAGATCTAATTACCGCTTCCAAATAGCCTCTCTCGTGCTTTCTGCAAAAATATGGATTATATCTGTCGAACGCCAAAAGCAACATCAACATATGACTGCAAGTTATATTGAGCAAGAACAGCAATACTTCACCTAAAGTCTGACGACAATCAATATTTGTTGGTCGCAAAATGTTGGGAAAACATGTTTTGATCCAAACAACCGATCCTAGGGGTTTTTTTTGGTGTTGAACTGAATTTCCACATGAACAAACGATACTCACATTTGATGAACTACAACCAGAGAGATGCTCAAACATTATCTCAAGCTGATGCAATGAAATTTAGGACCTGATAAATAAGTCTGACTAATTCTCTGACAGCAAATTAATACAAGAGAGACATTCTATTAGCATGAAAAGCTGATTTCTAGATCATTACTTCGACTTTTAAATGTGTCCTTTATGTAAATACACATAAGATAATATCATCTGATACATCTTTACAAATGATCTAATTATACCAGAGAGCAAAAAGATCACCAAACTAATTAATTAAATCTATATTAAGGCCATTTCATGCACAGTAGCCCTACATAATACTTAGCTTGCGAGAAATACTCAGAAAAGTACCTGAAAAATACTACCTTGTTAAAGCAGTATGACACCTTGTGATGTGACTTCCATCCCAGATGGTTTGTTTGTTTGTGACTGTAAGAGAGAGGCAGCAATGAATAATGCTTCTTCTGTGAGTCGGCACAGGTGAGGAGCTCTGTCATTGCCCGTGACAAGTTCCGACTCTGAGCACATCAACTGGCACAAAACACAGAGGCCACACTTAATGCAGCGCAGCAGGCGCTGTCAGGCTGGCCCCAATCAGCCTGCGAGGTCAGAGGAATCCGTGAAATCTGAACCCATCCAAGTTTGCCCGACAGTCAATAATTATTAATGAGATCCCAAAGGAAAAGGCTTCTTCAATCAACCTCCGCTAATGCGGAGAGTTTGGGAGGTTTTCGGGCGTCGACTGACACTGAGTGATCATGCAATGGCAATAATTACCATCATGGGAGAACAACTGCTTGCTTTGTTTTGTCCACCGCCTCACCTCAAAGGCGAGGCATCTGTCACAAGACAACTCCAAACCGAACGCCCGTGACTCGATTTTAAAGAGGGTCACTGCAGTTAAAGTGTGTAAAGTTTGGAATAAATACTGTGTTGGTAGCAGCACGAAAACACACAGGATCGTAGACTGAACCTGTGGAGCCGTGCAGCAATTTATAATTAACAGATTTGGGGGTTTAAATGATTGTTTTACTGCTCCAGGTTTGTCCACTGGGTTTTTAATTTACCTTAATGGAGCTTTTGCTTGTGGATTAGCAGAAAGTATACACAGAATAGAACAAGTACATACAAAATAAACAAACATAACAATGCACCATAACACAGTTATTCACTGCCATTTAAAACTTGTTTGGTACGTTTTCATTTTTTTAAAGAAGTGAAGAAAAATATGGAATAAATATTGTCTGTGTGTAACTGGAAAACCCGTTACAAGTGTCACTTTCCAAAACTGGTAAACAAAAACAATCCAAGCTGTGAAAAAAAAGCATCAATAACAGCATTGCAGGCACCGGGGGAACAATACAGTGCAACAACAGCTCCAGTGACCGTCTCCCCTAAAAATAGCTGCAAAACGAGAATAAGAGTGCATTTCAACTGAGGCCAATCCTTTTGGCACACTTTGATAAGCATGGAGGATGAGGGGCTCAGGTGTGTGGTGGGAACGCTGCATTCACTTCATCTATTCTCCACCCAACCTGTATCGAAGAACGACTGGAGCCATCGCCTCTAATAAAGTACCTCGTCTATCAAAGGGGGGGAGTCCTCTTAAACAAATGTAGCCTGGTAATACATTACTTCATTACAGATAATGAAAGTTGTTCCTGTGAAAACCTTCCTGCTTGAAGACACATTTTTGCAGAGCCAGAGCACATTAAGGTCTCGAGTAACACGAATGTCGAACTCTTCAATGATTTTAACGGCCGATGAGCAGTGACGACACTGGATCACTGCCGATCATCTTCGAATCAATTGCACGATTCATCCTCTCAGGTAACAATTTACCTTGATTTAAGGAAAGGTGAACTCACAGAGGTTTGTGCGAAAGACGTTTAATCGTTCAGCAGGATTAAATTCCTCAAATTCACCTTGTTTGTGGGAGCTTTGAAATTATTCAAATTGTATCGCTTTTTAATCAGGTTGCAGTATTTGACAGATGTAACATATGGCAATTTTTAAGCGGAGACTTTCCGTCCATCAGGCCGAGCAATGCGGTCTCATGTCTTTCATACATCATGTTTGTTATTGTCTCTTGGGTCAGTATCGATCAGAAATGAAGGGATCTCAGGTGCACTGAGAAATGCAGTATCCTTCAAGTACACAACTAAAAGCATGCTTCAATACATAATTTTCTTTTCACTCCAATTTTTTCCTGTAATTGAGTAATAAAAATGACTGCAATAAAGTCCCAGTCCCAACATAAATACTCTTCTATTATCCTAATGAGAGATATCATCCAGTCAGTTAAGGGATATAGAAAATTATTAAGAGTAGAAGAATTTTTACGATGTGTGACAAAGTCTGGAAATAATACAACTCACCATAAAGTAATTAGTACACATAGTACAGTAAATTGTGCGTTTAAAGTGTTGCTGTCTCAGTAAAATATTACTTGAAACTGTTGTGAGCAGCTAATCACATTAATTTCTTGAACGACCCAGTTTGCTCTCGCTGAATGTTTACAGCCTGAAATGCCTCCCTTTTTTTTGCCTTTTTTTAATCCAGTGGCAGTAAAAATCCACAGCATCCCCTGGGTAGCAATTTACTTCAATTCAGGTAATTTATTTCCAATGGCGTTATTACTGAATTCAAGGCGAGCATGATATCACATAATTCGCTTGGAAAATTGGCACTTTATTCACTTGACAGTTCCGCGTCCCTAACTTAGAAACGGGATCATTTTCCTGCGAGACAGTCAACAAAATATAACAACAAAACTGGAAGCTGACCGTCGTAGAAATAACTCGTCTGTCCCACTGCTCACTGGAGAATTCAATATCATTTTAAGTGCAGTGAATCGGTTGTGAGCTGTATTGAAAAAGTGTGTCGTCCCACTCGTTACTATTCCACAGAACACTCCCTACATTGAATATAAGTCTATAAAATTGTCACTGAGAAAAAGTAATTTGAGGACAAGAACCACTGGATCTCATTCTTCCAGCTCACTGCTGTTTCTTTTATTGGCTTCACTGAGGTAAACTACAGTTTATGGGGCCGTGTTTTGTGATTGCCCCCCCGCAGCTCAGGTCACAGCAGTCGTCGTTCGGAGCAGGGAAGCTCCGACGTGTCCCAGCCTTACCAGATGATTCAGAAGACAAATGAAACATTGTAAAGTCGGCACCATTAAAGAGTCATTCAGTCAAATGTCATTATTGACCTTCCACACTCGTGTATAGGCTTACAACATTCATCAAGTAGCACAGAGATCAATAGATAGATTCCCCTTCAGAAACACTAAACTGAGTGACACATCCCAAGGTCATGCTATTTTTACTGGTATGTTGTCCAAGACATGTTGAAGGAAGCAAAACCAACTGGATGTATGGCTTTGGAGACATGTACATGTCCCCACGCCTTCCCAGCAATGACTGTGATCATTGCTGGGCTGTTCATTTCACTCTATTTGACTCTACCTGAGCAGAAAATTGAAAAGGAGGACAGAGGAAGGAGAGTGTTCAGTTTTGGCATCAAGCTGGAAAGTCAAGAAACGGCTCCAGAGCAGAAATACGGCTCGGCTCCATCTGTCATCCAATCAGCAGCCTCGGCTTTGTGAGCGCCGGTCTCATTTGCCAGCTACCAATTGCATCCAAACATAGCCTCAGCGTTCAGACGCAGGCGACCGGGTTGTCACTTTGAATATGTTTATTTATTGGGGGGGACATGGAGACAGCTGGTTCAAATTGATTCTCCGATACAAATGAATTCGGACGCAGAACGTGAATAAACCACCAAGAAGTGAGGTGGCTGCAGGTACCTCACTGTTTTTACCCATCTGCTCCTGCGAGCAGAAAGATGTCTTAAGGTGTTCTGGAAAAATAAAATGCAAACATTTGTCTTCTGAGTCGAAACAATTCAAATTCATGTTGCGGGGATGAGAAATTGTGGTTCAACCAGGCACAGACTCCTGGGTGTGATTACTTACTGCTCGTTGGTGTGGTGCTGAAGGATCATCATGTGTGAAATCAGCCTCCCGGTGCTTTGTTACAATCTGCAGGCAGACAAAGAAAGTCGAAGCTTTCATGATCAAACTATATTGACTCTGTCCATTAATAACGCTGATGCTTTATCATCTTGTCACTGTTGTGGCTGTTGGTATTGAGCTGCTGTCAACACGACACTATTATTACGCATTAAGACTACATGTTTAAGGCAATTAAATGTCAAAAAACGCAGTATATTGTGCAACTTTATATTGTTCTCATCATATTCAGTTATTGGTTTATTCTCCAAACGAGGTTTTTACACAAAAAAGGTTATTCAGTAATAACTACCCAGTATATGTTCTGTTTATCATTACTTGAAAACAGTAATTTCAAATATGAAAAACTATAAACTGATGTTTCTTCTGAATTAACTATGACAGTGCACAGGATGATGAATATCCAGTTCTCGTTATGGGCGGAAATAAATTCAATTATTGAATGAAGTAGTTTCCTTCTCTCTCTTCTTCAGTCCTCATTTCACCCTCTATAGTCTGAGTTTATTGTGGAGACGATCCAGATGTCAGAAGTTTATATTGTAGAAGCAGGAACAGTCGACGGGCCCAACTGTTTTTATCCAAACAATTGTAATAACCTTTTTTTTAAAACCTTTATTCCTTGAGATAGGTCGAAATGAAGGCAAATTACTTCTTCAGCAAAGTATTAAAATACGAAACTGTGATATGATTGAAACGGAGCAACAGACTTCCCCTATTTGACATTGTCGACTTGGCAGTCCTAATAAACCTCAGGAAAGATTGCGATGTCAAATGACTCAGCATGGTGTCTCCTGCTTAACTGTGTGTGTGCGCGTGCGTGTGTGTAAGGGAGAGAGAGACAGAGACAGAGACAGAGAGAGAGAGAGCAGGACAGCAGAAGCAGCCTCCTGGATTGGAGCCCTGACAGAAGCCTTTTGTTTTTACTCAGGTGCACTCAGTCTGTTAAGAAGCGACTATAGCTGGCGGCCATTATTGATCACACTCAGTAATCAGAAAGCTGGAAATGACTGGAAATGACAAATTAGACGCTTTCAGTTCATTCAGGCTAACAATAAGGGACCTCGAATGGTTCTTTGTTAGTAAATAAAGAAAGAGGGATTGGCGATGCTTTTTTGGCATCATTATCTATGAATTTAAACGATGCATCGTTCTGTAGAAAATATCGCCCACACAGCACATTTTTGTGCCTTAGTTTGGCTTGAAGAGGCCATAATCAATCCTTCCATCAACAAAGGGTGGGCTTTCTGTGATGAATATAGCCTTTAGTTATCTAAGCCAAGTGTAATTCTTGGTTTATGATCAAAAAAGAAAAGTTTATTAGGTTTTTAGGTTTTTTCTCTCCTGGCTCAAAATCAACTCATGTTGGTTCATGGCTTTCATTATTTTATATTACTTTTGGAAAACGCAAGTTACAGCATCACGCCAACAAGCTTCAAAATTGACTGTTTTCATAATAAATGAGAGTACAACATCAGAAAACACTGATTTCATGTCGTCGTGACACCAGAGTTGTTGATAGAGTATTTTTCCTGTTATCAAAGTGAGAAAACTCCTGGTTCGCTCAGGTTTTGACTCATATTCTCTTTTTGAAAGTGGGAACTTTCCAACCTCCCATTAACCCATGAATGTACTTTCCCTTTAACTACGTTGAAGCCAGACTGGCAAAATTGCAGCAGTTTGAAAGATAATGGGAGTGACCTCTAATCATCTGGACAAACATGAAAGCGCTCCGTATTCTAAATATTTTCATCAGCCTGTAATCATTTGTTCCCACATTAAAGTGGAATGCTGCACGAATTTGTTGATCGTCCGATTACAGCTTTTTCCGAGGAAGGGCATTTTTTCAGCGAGCCCTCCGGCTTCTCCTTATCACAACTTTCCGGAGGAGTGGCTGATGCTCAGAGAAGGACTCGCTGCAGAAGATGTGCGGATGTGAGGGGCAGTGAGCTTCACACTATAACAGATGATGACTGTCTGCTGTCAGGATCACGAGGGCGTTCATTTATCTTCGTATACATCCTCAGACATCACAGGTCACAGGAGTCCGACACTGGCAGCGCTTCTCTTTGAAATGCACGTGCACACCAAGGAGAGATGCTGCAGGCATGCCTGCGCACTCGCCCACGCGCCATCTTCAATGTCATTTATCTCACCTCAGCTTCTCACGAAGGGCAGATTCATACTTTTTAACCGCTAAATCGGTTACATTTCGATGCAGTAATCCTTTAATACTGTACAAAACATTACTGATTGAGAGTATCGACAGCTCCCAGACTGCAGACGTTGTGTCAGCACCTTCTCTGGCCATAACAATTCCTGGCACTTTCCTGAATTGTGGGGAGGAATAAAATGCGATGACAGTTTGGTCTTAAATCACGGCCCTTGGCAGCAGAATTATAAGTGATATCTTGGGGGACTGCTGAGGTGACTGGGAGGCTGAGGCCTGACCTTGGGGGCTAAGCAGCACTCCTCTGTACGCGTCACCCTGGCATTACTGATGTGACGGGCTGTTGGTGTGTTGGGTGTGATGCACCCGAGACAGGTCGCGACACCTATTTTTTCCCAGCCTCCGGAGCTCGGACCTGTTCCGGTATTTTTTCGATGCAGTCTTTGCTCCCTTGTCAGGATATTCATTGTGAAACAGAACAACAAAAACAAACGGGAGCAAATATTCATTTCCTTTGCAGCCTTCTCATGGATATCCATACCCAGTGGCGTTTAGTTTAATGGGATTGTTTGTGTTTATACTCAGAATAAGAATCCTCTCATCTCCGGCAATTGTTTCTGACAGACCTCAGGAAGCTTCTCATAACAGTTGATGACATATTTCCATCCTCTGACAAGGTTACAGGTGCTCCAGCGTCCGTGGATTAAATTACCAGCTGCCTCTGTGATTAATTCTGACTGTAGCCACGACTGGCCATTCAGGATATTGGGTTGGACACTGAGGAGTGAATGATAGACATACATGGGAAAAAGGATCAAGCTGGCTGTTGGTGTCCACATCACATGGATATCACTCCCACGTCTCCAAAGGCCAAAAGTCATCGTGCAATCAAACCCTACCGTCAGGAAAAACTGCCAGAAAGTCCACCGTGATTTACATCAACAAACTATTTCTCTACCATATTTATCTGTGACAGTGATACAGAAACGAGGGCATGCCAATTGATCGCCCTATAAAATACAACTCCTCTGGCTGAGCCATTGATTACAAGCTCTGCAGAAATGTGGGTCTGATGATAAAATATGCGATCATCAACATATCAATTCTGTTAATCCCGAACGCCCCCCTCCCCACCGACCCCTCCACTGAGCAGTAAGTCATATCAGAGCTACAGGATATTACACAGTGTCACACTCAACTGATCAATAACAGCAAACAGCTGCTTCTGGTGATGTGATTCATGCTGATTTCGATGGGCGGCACCTTCGAGGTCTGTTTCTGAAATTTTTGGAAATAAAATTTCTGTGGCAGAAATATGATTTGGATCAAATTATATGAGTGGGAATTTACTTCCTCTAAAATATGTTTCGATGCATAAAGCTTCTTGGATGTGATACAATACCAGAAGTCATCTAAATCTCTCGTGCAATCTGTTGGTTCTTAGAGTTTTTCAGTGTTTCCATTTATATTCCCTGAAACATTCCTCTCATGTGTTTTCTGTTGGTTTTTCAGTGTTTTTCTTTGCTTTGAGTTTATTACTATTATTATCCTTATTGTTTCATGTCTCATTTTGATTCACTAAGCTGAAGTTACATTTCTGTCTCTGCTCCCCTGGGTGTCTTTGCGCCTTCTTTCATCTCACTTGCTTGTTATCCTTGATTTTTTTCCCATCGTGGACTGTTTGGGTTTGTACACTTAGAGTTGCGTTTTAGTTTTCCCTGTTCTGTGAAGCATCCGTTTTTGTTAAGCATCCCGATAAAGATCATTCAAAATTCATCCTTCATCTCCAGCGCTCTGGGAGCTGCAACGCCTAAATAGCTTTAACAGCACAACTCATAAAGCCGCCCGCGAGTAAACATCGTGAATGCTGTTTGGCAAGGTTGAGCAGGTGAAATATTCAGTCACTAAAGTTCCCCTTGGTGAATCTCATTCCCCTCGTCAGCACAGCAAACAGAATGACAGCTAAGCATCTCGCATACCTCCAGCAAACTGCAAACGGAAGCAATTTTTATGAAAAAAAACATCCTTTAGATGGAGGCAGTTTTGATGTGTGTTATTGTGACACCAGTCACCTCGCTGACCGACTCTGATGTCCTGATGAAAAGCTTGTTGGCAGACACAGACGACGTTTGGCATTTAAGTGATTTAAATTGAGTCATAAACGCCTAAAAGTGACCTCTAATTAACCACAGCTGTCCGAGTGTCGCAGAGAAGCCGGAGAAGGAGGAGCCGGCTGCTTTAACAGAGTCCCAGGCCTCCAAGTGAAAGTGAGGAATATCAAAAACAGCTTGGCTCAATTACTCCAATCAAGAGTAATCCTGTCATGAGTGATGAGACGGGCGAACTGTACATCAATCGTGTTCCCACCTGCCTCTGTGAACTGAGATTCAGGCCGTCTGGAGTTGCTGTTGGTTGGTCATGTTTTTGGCAGATAGCCATGTATGAAATGGGTGAAGGTGGGAGGGAAGAATAATTGACATGTCACTCATGAGATAGCACCTCATCCTCCTCTCCACTGAAGTTGGGAGATTTATGACGAAGGGGTTCACACTCGTGCTTATAGGTTTGCCATCATGCTCCTATTTTATAGGAGGTGGCTTCTCAATGTTTTACAGTCCTGAGGGATTAGAAGTGTCTGGTACAACTCTAAGCGTGAAGCAGCTGCACAAAACCACACAAAACATGCTGTGAGGCAACATCATGCACCGAAACAAGCTTAAACTTTCAGCTGTCCATCCACATGTCCGATGTTTTAATCCTAATTTTAACTCAGTTTTGTAATTGCAAAATATGTGTTTACTAGCAACAAAGTATCTTCCGACCTCTCACTGTCTCTGTCACTGAATGCGTTTCATTTAGCAAGCATGAAACTCGGCGTCCTTTGAGATCACAACTGTACAGTGAATTTAATTTGATGAGTAGTTTTTGGCAAGTAAACACCCGCTGACGTCCCGTCCTTGTTGGGGATTCAAAATAAATCAGATATTGATTAACAGTGTACAGTGTGTTTGTGCAAGCTAGCACTCTGTGCTGTTTAAAGTGAGAAGTCCATTTGATAAAAGCCTTTACAACCTTCACGCACGACAAATGTGGCATTCAGAATAATGGCCGAAGTGTTCAGTGTTGACTGCAGCCATAAAAATCAATTGGCAAAATGTCATTTAGCCCACATGAATGGAAAGTCAGGCCGCTTCATAAGCCATATATATCACAAGGAACATACACTGCAATTTAGCCGTGTTTATTTTACTCGCATGACTCACATAACTCACTGCATTAATACATCACGCAGGATAAACACAGATTATGTGGTCATCTCTGCATGTTCAATAAAGGCACATGTTAAATGTTCACATCACTGACAGATGAACACTGCAATGAACGACTTTTTCATTCAGACTTTTTTGTTCAGAATTTGTTCATTTAAAGTTAAGGTGCTGGAAACAATCAGTGAGCTGAGCAAACAAAGAGAGGATTCAAGATATTTACATAAGGAAAATGTTCTCTCTTTATTTAATTAAAGAATGGCAGTGAAAGAAAATATCACACGAGTTAACACATCGATTGATATATAAGTCATGTTCACTTCACAAGATCGCAAGTTCTAAAATCCAATTGTCAGCACATGCACAAACATGTCTGACCAGCTGGCTGAGCGCCTCCATCGTTCATCGACCTCCTACAATGAAATAATGCTTTCAAATAACACTCAGAATCAGCAGCATCACTTTCTGGCTTTATACACTATCAAGTTCTTAACAATACAATTGACTGTCAGGTTTTACCAGCTGTGAGAAATGGGACACAGAATAAGGAGGGAGCTCCATTTTTTTTTTTTTTTAAATTATGAGGTTGTTTATATATTCTCTCATTTATTGTTTTGATATGGAACTGTAAATGTCAGTTTTACTGAATTTTCTCATATTTTACTTTAGCATCATGATCAAGATTTTTTTTTAAAAGTCGATTTATTGCAAGATTTTAGAGGTAATTTTCAGGAACAACCTTTTTTCATCTTGGCCACACAGTTATGACTGAATATATTCATGAAGTCTTTTAGGGAATATTTTAGCAATTACCTACAGAGTTTTAAGGTCCATCCACACAAGCCCGATGTTTAATATGATGGTCATGCTCCATAGACTCAATGTTTTACATCCCAACACTGTGATTACTGTCACGTCTAAAAGACCCTCTTGCTTGATTCATCCTTTGGAGGACCTCAGCATCCAATTACTATAAATTTTATTCAACACATCATTGCTTGTCTTATGGGGTTAGTTATAAGTGCTCTGATTCCCTTCCAATGATGGTCTCCATTGATCAGCCAAGAACCGCTGACCTTGTGCCATGAAGGGAGATGCAGGGTGCACAAATGAGGTCCACTAATCAAAGGAAAACAAGAATTCAGGTACGAAAATGGCCACACGTGCCCTTATCAAACTGTTAAAGGCAATGTTTAAATTTATTCTAGTGGTGTCATCAGCACATGGGTGCACATACATCACGGGGTTGATAAACGCCTCCACCATCGACGCAAGTCTTTCTTCTTCAATCTCTTTGTGTCTCTTCCCCAGTTTTCTGTCCATCTTTTACTGCACCTCTCTAGCAGGTAGGGCCGAAGGCAGAAAGAGAGGAGAGGTGTAGAAACTCGTTGCACCGCCACCTAAAGTCTGATCTTACCTGAGATACATTTTGATCATGACAGAGACGATCTCACGCTGGGATTTCACTGATGAGACTGTGACTCTTTGCCAGCTTCCAATGTATTTTCATTTACAGTTTGCATTATTAAACTATTGCGAGCTCGGATGCAGCCTCAACGTCTGATTATTAATATCATTTTATTTACTGTTTTCCCTCCCCAGCGCTCCCTATTTGCATGTCTATTGACAACAGAAAAGACGCTCTGCTAATGAGAAACTGTGCGTGCCATTCTCCCCGTTCACTGCTCGAGGTCAGGTTTAGATTGGTCGACTTTTGAAAGTGCTGTGCATACTGTGGATTTAATTTTATTTTTTAGCTGCATTATTACTCCCTTATCGCTGATTTGTGGGTCATATCATTCTGCAGACTTTTTAAAATTCACAATTACATGGCTGGAAATGAAATAATGTATTTCTTTCGAGTTCTAACAATATGTAACTCCTGCTATAATTTAACTTTGCAAACTATTGGCTGGCGTGCGCCGAGTTTGCTGCCTCATGCATATTGCAGATTGGTCATTTCATTGTTTTACAAGCATCCATTTCATTGTCCTTGGTTCGCATCTACAGATTCCTGAAAGATGCATAAAAATGCAGTTGGAAAAGGCGTCTTTCTAACTCAAACCACTGTTGTCAATTGTAAAGCCTCGACTTTGTATTGATGTTTGTGTAAAAGACAAGAGATAAATATTTTTCTGTTAATGAAATTGGATTTCTGCTCGCACAGGTGACTCCTCAGCAGCACAGATGGTGAGTGTTGAGTACACACGTACACGCACGCACGCACACACACACACACACACACACACACACACACACACACACACACACACACACACACACACACA
>JAUESF010000019.1:1500168-1516712 GCA_032274765.1 Malacoctenus tetranemus | reverse complement strand
TTTTTTGAGGCGGGGTGCTTTCAACATTTAAAAGGAAACCTTGAAAACAAAATTTTGAGTGTGAAGATAATATTCAATATGTTAAATAGACTCAAGAGATTACATTTTTGTGCTCAGCAGGTGGTAAATCCAAGAGACTGCAGGTTTAAAAAGCATATCCACCACCAATCCTCTGATATCTCCAGAATCAGACGTCCTCAGTACTTCTTTGACAGAATACTGCATACAGCGTTTTATAACATAATACATGGAGGAAGTGACATTTCACAAAAGTTAAGGAAAAACTAAATGTCACCTGATAAACTATACATGCTATGAAATTGCCACCGCTGAAATATGCAGTAGGACGATCAGAGCGTCACGTTTTTTGGAGCCTCGACAGTATGAAAGATTTATTAGAAGCTATTGCTCCGTTACAGATGGTACAGAAGGTGTAAAAGGGGCAATGGCGAAAGGGAATGCCTCTAATAAATGTCAAACATCACAAGATGGATTGGGTTTGTATTCATGGGGCTAACAAAATTGCATAACATGCAAGTACTGCAAATACAAAAACATCAAGGTACACTACGGAGAATGAGGAGCATTTGGATTTCACAGCTGACTCAAGTAAAAACTGGGATCAGATTAGCTTTCATTTCAAGATGGTTGTGGATAAAAAAAATTAAAAAGTTTACTTCCTTGTGTTTTTGTGAAGATTTACACCGAAAAAAATCATTTTGTTGGGCATTTTTGTTATCTGGACATTGTGATTTATTTGAGTCTAGACTACAGATATACTGTGAGTGATGTGATTATGAATGATGAAGTGTTCATGCCACAAAGTAAAAGTGACATAATGTGTATAAATATGGCTTACAGCTTTAAACTGTTGTACTTTCAAGCAAAGAAACACCCTCCTGATTATGCTTAAAGCTCTCACCTCTGTTTCCTCTCAGGTCATCATGTGGCATTGCTGGATGACCTTCATTCTGGCCTGGGTATCCATGGCAACCCCGACCCTCTGCCAGAGTGGCGACGGTGATCCCGGTTCAGGCTTCGACATCTACTCCGTGATGATGGCGACCAACCACACCATGCAGGCGGTGGGTGACGAGCCTGTGAGCGGGAGAAACAGCCGTGATTGGACGGCGGCGTTACCCCCGTCGCCTCCGCCCGCGCTTCACCACGAGCCAGCGCCGGACAAGTGCTCGGTCTACTTCAACACAGACGCCGCCACAGCCCGGAGGCTGAAGGCCCAGAGGGAGGAGCTGGCGTATCTGCAGGCGATACAGCACGGGAACAAGGCCGTGATGGAGAACTTGGCACAGTTTGTGGGCGCCGAGCTGGGAGACCAGCGCTACGAAGACGTGATCAAGGAAAACGTCATCGGCATCCAGGAGGACCACAAAAGCTGCCACGAGGTGGTGGAGAAAGCCGAGGAAGATCTGGAGAAGCAGCTGGAGGGCGAAGTGTCGGACGCCCTGGCTGGCATGCAGAAGTGAGTACAGTCGATCAACTGTTACTGTGTGATTCAGATGATGCTCTTCTTCCTCTCTGGTTGCCAAACTGTGTGAACAACTTTATGATGCAGAAGCAGGGTGTCTTTACGTCCAGCTGTTGACCCAGCTCAGCAGCTTGACTGCTCCATCAGACCGTGACCAGTGGGCTCGGCTCTGTGCGGGGTCTGAAAATACAGTTTATCACCTCCAACAAGACAAGAGTGCTTACCACCACACCACTCCAAAGCCCCCCCTGTGTACATGGACGAGTACTTAGCTGTGATCTCAACTGTCCAGACACCTCAGGACCTGCCTATTTTTAGTGTGCCTGTTTTTTTTTTTTACTCACTCGGTTTTTCTTCTCCTTTCTGCCCCCCTCTTTCTCTCTCCATCGGCCCCTGTGACCTGCTTGGCTCGCCTCGTGGAGTAGAATCAGAGAAGAGTCCCTGGCCTTCGAAGACATGCTGCGTGCAGCGGCCGACATGGCCAGCAGGTTGGAGAGTTCATCCCAGGCCCTGCACGCTTCGTTCACCAAGCAGCTGAAAGACATTGTCAAAATCCATCGCTGACAAAAGGTTTACAAGCTGCTCACGCCTCTTCCTTGAACTTGTGAATGATGTGCGGCATCCTGAGTGAGGCCCGGGACAACGGAAATAAATCTTCAGGCAACTTTAATGCAGCAATGTACCAAGGGCAGCTTTTACAGCAACTCCTAACTTGGTTTTATCAATGAGGGAGGGGTGAGTGAGTCCAGCCATGGGTGAAAAACAAACCTTGTGTGTTCGCAAGCATTATAACCTCATAACAAACCCAATAAACGATATTTTCCATCCAGGCATTATTTGGAATTCGGTGAGGTCAAACATGGCGGCAGAGTGTGGTGCACGTCTGAGCCAAGCCGAGTGTTTATGGATCAAACAGGACGAGTCTTCTGAGAGCAAACGTAATGACTCCGTCAGGCTTCTCCAGAGGAAGCTGTGCGTTGGCCATCTGGTTCCAGGGTGAGGATGGAAGCCAGGATACACTCAGAGACGAGTGTGGCGGCCGGCACTTTGTTTCTGCAGCAACAGGGAGGCTTTGTTACACAGATACCTGCCGTTTGAAGGGGGTGTCTAAGATTAGCCCAAAATAAAAGCAACTGTGAATCTGAATGGGAATAAAGCTTCACAAGACAGCAGAGCTGAATTGACTTCTTGATCAAACACGTCAGTTACTCTTTCCAGGTCTATCGTGTGAGACGTTTAATCTCTCTTTAAGCTCGCCAAGAATGAGACAGCTTTGATATATTGTCATGATAAATCATGGTTTTGTATAAATTTGACTAATGCATCGAAAAATCTGTATTTGATCCAGTAAAACGCCACAAACAATAGAGCATCCCTCCCTTTGATGTTTTTGCAAGCTCCTGTTTGCCGTTTACGGCTACTTTTATTGTGGTGCTTTAAAAACCTCTAAAACTGGACTTTTTAGTCAAATAAAATTCATTCTGCCCCCTGTGCTGTTTCCAAAAGAGAAATATCCCCAGGAAACAATATTTTTTCGCATGTGAGTGCTTATTATTTCCATTTTAATGAACAGATACAAAAAACAAACTTAAACTCGACATTTGTGTGTGTGTGCGTGGGGTGGGGGAGGGAGGGAGGGGGGCGTTACATAACTTTAACTCAAATATTCGTCGGTCTTTACTTACTGTGTCCAGTCAAATTAACTCCTTCACAAAGCGACTACGTCAGTATCTTCAGTTTTCTTACTTTTCAAACCTCTGTCCTCTCCTTCGTTTGACTAAGTTGCGCGTGCTATGCTACTAGCTAGCCAGGTGCAGCCAATTTGCAACCTTATTAGTCAAAGCAACGGTCCGGCCCGGGGGCAGATTAGCTGACCCTGGCAACACGTGATGGCTCAAACGTGATTGGATAAAAGCTCTAAAATAAATCCCAGGGCTGGAAGATGCGCTGTGGATGGGACAGCGATGAAACGGAGAGAAGCTGAGGAACAATTCGACTTGATAATGTTCAGATTAGTTTATCAAAATGAAATGTAGTTGTTGGCAAGAAGGCGTTGCTGGCGCTGACAAACGTCACTGGTCGGTAAAGTTAAGTTTGGACTCAGTCTGCCAATAAACCGAGTAACAGTGAGTAGGGGTTAGAGGGTGAGAGAGGGAGAGAGAGAGAGAGAGAGAGAGAGAGAGAGAGAGGGAGGGAGAGAGAGGGGAGGTGGGGACGTTAAAGACCGGAGCACCGTCGTGTCCCGTCTCTCCTGAATGGACGTGGTTCGACTAAAGACCTAACAGACCACTGTGTCTCCTTCAGTAGCCGCCAGTGATCGTGGAAATAACTCTAAACTCTTAAATTTCCAGCAAGTCACGCGGTGAGACTGTCAAGGGCGCAAAATCATTGGCACCATGCGTAAAAACGCACGTTTTGGATACTGCACAGAGGTAAAACCGGACTAATCTTTGGGGAATAAATAGACGTAGTCGAGTGTTTATGAGCAGTTTAATGTTTTCGGTATCGAAGTGATCGCCGACAGCAGCGGGAGGAGATGCCGCTCCCTGATTCAGCACCGGCTGATGGATAGCGCTCCGGCTCAGTGCGCGGAAGCTGCAGGTGCGGGGCGGCGCTGACTGTGAGCGGAGAGACGCCCGCCGCCGCTGCTGCTGGGCTTCAGCGGGAACCACAGTAAAGTTTAGTCGCCTTCTCCCTCCGCCCACGGATGTAAAAAAAAAACAAAAAAAAAACACGCAGTTATCGTGACAGTTGTGGCGAAGTTGTCCTGAGATGCCTCCCGGCTGCGAAGATGACAGATGCTGCTCACACGTCGCGGGTTCAAGATAACGTTTCGACGGCGGACGAAACATCCTGCGTTCAAGTTGGACTCCGGCATCATCACTCGAGGACAAAATGCCACCCAACCACCTGTTCTCCGTGGGGGCGGCTGTTCTCTGGGCGCTGCTCCTGAGTCAGTCAGGTAGGCACTTTTTTTCAGCTGTTTAACTGTTCAACTGATGAAAGGTCGTCAGAGCTCGAGCACTTTGAGAAAGTCGACTATTACGCATTTACTCACCCGCAAGTTTGACCTAAGCACGAGGTACGAGGCTCACTCCTACCATTTTTATTTAAAGATTTTTCTATGGTGCGTTGACCTCTCGAAAATATATTTTCTCTCCTACAGTAACATTGTCCTCCTGAAGTCAACCCTGTAAATTGCGTCCCAGTGACGAATGAACCAGCTTCTCTCTGTTTGAGTGCCAAAAGCTGTTCATTACATTGACCTCAATGTACAACTGGATTAAAACTGTCTCTCCTTGCTGTAACAGCTCTTGTGATTTTGCATCTTTAGGCAATATTTGAGGTTGGAGTTGTTGAAAAATAACAAGAGGAATATGACACATGTGAGCGACACCGTAAACTGATTAATTCCTTATTAGACTGTTTTAATGTTTAAATAGAAGTTTTGATTTAAATACAAGCTTTTTTCACATTTCTTCCAATGCACAATCATCTCTGGACGTATGTCTTCATCTACAAACCTGATGTTGCTGTGCTCCATTTAAAGCTCCCTCTATGTGTGGGTGACCTCTCTCACTCACTTTCTCTGGAGTGCAGCAACAGTTTGTGATAAAAGCTGATCCGTGCTCACTGTGCTGAGCTTACATGTTCTCAGGACATATGTTGGAGGGTTTCAGCACAGCCTGCGTCCCGTCCCTCCTTCTGTACTTGCTACAGCAGTCATGTATGCAGGTAATTGATCTTGTGCCAAGCTCACCTCTCAGTGTGACAGAGTTTTTTTTTGAGACATTCTCACACGCACACGCACGCACGCAGACACACAAACATGGCATGTTGTGTTTCAAGTGAAACTTTTTCACCGCGAGTGTTTGACAGCCCCAATTTCAGCGAGAGTGCCTCTGGCCGGAGAAGCTGCTGACTCGATCACCCGAACTGGTCAGACTCCCGTACGCCGCGCCAAGAGGCTTGGCCACGGTCCAAAATCCGCGGCCCAGCGTGCTGGATGTTGGAGGTGTCATCTCATTTCAAGACTCGGCTGGCAGGAGGCTTTGATCTATGGCACCCAAGAGCCCTTTTGCGAGCACCACATCTGGTCCTTCCCAGATGCACTGACAGATGAACACGCACTGACCTGACTGTCAGGAGGGCTGATAAGAAGTCTCTGGTGCGTGCGTGTTTGCCAGATTGAAATTAGCTCATAATGGCAGGAGAAAAGCCCAAGTGTGCCTTGAGCAAATTAACAGTGAATCAACATACTAATCACCTCCACTCATGCCTGTTTTCTGCAAACAGTTACAAGAAAAGACTAATTTTCGGTAAAACGGTGTCACGTCGAAACACCTTGTTACTTCATGCGAAAGGTGCCTGTTGCTGGTGAGTCTGTGCCAGAGAAGAAATGAGCATGGCAGTTGTTTCATTTAATTGGATTTACATGAATCCCAGGGGTTCGCTCTGTGTACCCATTCTGCTCTTTATCTGGTTATCGCCCATTGGACGGCCCGGCAGCCACGGGTAGTCGAGATTTGGCAAAGATGGGACAGGTAATGCCGTGGGCTTGGCTAAGCAACCATGACAGCTGAAGGTGGCCCAAGGTCTCATTTGAAGGGCCTTGGTGGTGGCTCACTCCACTGAGTAGGAATCTGCCCTCCGTCACTAAAACAGAGCTTTAAAGGCTGCAATGAGTTTGAGCTTGTATTTTTGAGGAGCAATGACGAGGAACGAATTCTTGCTCTTGAAAATTGCAGAATGTAAAATTTCTGTCATGCAACTTCTGTGCTGTAGGGGTCAGTGGTGAGTCAGTGCTGCTCACAGTTTGTCTTCAGTTTGGCTAAGTTGAATTCTATTTGTTTTCATCGTTTAGTGTCATTTTTTTTTACATTTTCTGAAGGTTTCACGATTTTATCTTAGTGAAACAATAAAAGTACATGAATGTTATGACTTCATATCGATCATATTTCTATCTGACTGCAGAAACTAACTGACTCAAGGTCGAGCCTTCAGTTTCTAAGTATGTTTGCACATAAAGAACACATTTAGAAATACACTCAGCTGCTAGCCGATAGCTCAAGTTAAAACCGGCATTCATTGTTTTGTGCATCAGCTGTAACACATAGAGACGGACAGCTAAACAGTAAACACCCTTCACTGGTAGGAAATTATCTCACCTCCACTTAACACTAGCAAGTAATGATGTGTGTAATTGAGTCTGACTACGCTGATGAAGGTGGAAGCGGTAATCCCCTGGGGAAGGGATTCCTGTCCATCCGTGCGCCTTTCATTCAGCTGAAAACTAATACAGTGACTCAGTCTGCGCTGGCCACAAATCTCTCTCTACTGCATATTCACAATCAATTCAATTAATCCAGCCACAGCGCAGCAAAGCCCCACGTACGCAACATGCCAGAGGCTGTTCCACCTCGGGGTCGCGTCGCTGTGGAGGCAGTGGAGACGCCTTCTGAGACTCACAGCTGTTCGACTTGAGAGAATTTATCCAGTGACCCTCAAAGGAGCTCAAATTAACAGAGAGGCTGAGACGCAAAGAGTCAATAACGTTTTACTGAGGAAAAACTCTTAGAGGTGTTTCACTGCCATGAAACATGACACGCGCCCGGCCTTACTCCCAAACGCTCCAATATCACAGCGGCCACATTTACTCCTGTTTAAGAGAGGATTAGAGGAGACATGGATGGAGGAACACGGATATGAGTCTCATATAAACTGTTCAATTTCCCTCTCTGCAGCTTCACTTGGACATTCTTTAAATATGTGACATTAATGAATACAGTATAAGCTGCCATATCTCAACAAAGACAGGAGGTCATCTAATGCCCACATATGCAAAGAACGTCACTCCATTTTAACAGTGTCACATTATCTCATTGATAAAGTGAGGAAGAGAAACTCTGTATTGCAACTCCAACAGAAAAACTTCAAGATATTTAATAAGTTCACATATGAATCTGAAAGGAGGAAATCTACATTATAAATGTGGCCAATTTATAAAATCCATTACTCCCCCTTTTCCTGTCTGTCTATTATAAATGTTAAAACGTTGGGAATGAAGGAGCGCTGCGCTGTTGGAACTAACAGTGGACGTTTAATTCACAGTTCTCTGCCATGACAAGACCCATTCACACGCTGAAGACGAGCTCTTCAAGACGCTGTTTGCCGGCTACAACAAGTGGTCGAGACCCGTGCCAAACATCTCCGATGTGGTCATCGTCAAGTTTGGGCTGTCGATAGCACAGCTCATCGACGTGGTGAGTCTTTGCATGCGCACAAGCAACAGAAAACTGAATTCAGGTCCTCTTTGACAAAACTTCTGGGAAGTCCGACATGTTTGTTTGCTTGGCCTGAACTCTTTTTTCACTGCTCTCTTTCTGTCACTCTCTCTCTCTGTTAGGACGAGAAGAACCAAATGATGACAACTAATGTGTGGCTCAAACAGGTGAGATGAAAAAAAAACATGCCATTGAAGAAAGACAAAAGGCAACCACAGTTTTGCTTTTAGAATGAAGAGATGAAAAATGGAAAATATCACAGAAAGCCCTTTGTGATTTGTTTAATTCAGGAGTGGAATGACTACAAGCTTCGCTGGCGACCGTCTGACTACGACAATGTGACGTCCATACGAGTGCCATCAGAGCTCATATGGGTGCCGGACATTGTCCTCTACAACAAGTAAGTTTTGAGGCGAGGGTACAATTCGAGGAGAATTATAACAGTCAGGCTGGACACAGAAAAAGCTCTTTTTTCCAGAGGTTACACTTTCATCCCTCTAGACAAGAAACCAAAGGATCCACAACTTTTTACCTAAACAATAGCTTGAGTCTGTAGAGCAGGGGGGTCCACCTCAAGTCATGGAGGTCCAACACACCTGAATCCAATAAACGGCTCGTTAGCAGTCTTGATGACTTCACACTAATTTAAACTAGGTGTGTTTGAGCACTGGGTCATGGACTGAGCTTGGACACTACAGCTGAAGAGAGACAGATCTCAGAGACTCACCATCACAGGAACACATAGGAAGAAAAAAGAGTTTATTTTTACCATAAATTTCATAAATCTTTATGGATTTTTGGAGGAAGATAAAGAATGACAAGTTTCCAATACACACTACTGTTGCAATAAATAGTCCAACTGGTCCATTGAGTTCATGTTTGTCGGTGAGAAGATGGCTCCACCTAGTGGACTGAACTCAAAAATATCGTCTGCTCAGTTCTGTGTATTCTCCTCTATTACAGCTTCTCGGTGTTGCGTTACCAGCCCGCGCTCCTACCAGATTGTATCATCATGTTGGTTTCTGTCACCTTTTAGTGTGTCTGTTAATGTCCATTTTTAGGCTGTTTTAAAAAGACAAACGGCACTCGTACTGCTTTAGGGCGAATGAAGAAAAACGTTGTGTAAAAATCCTCTGGTTCGTATGAAGTCACCTCGCAGTGATTAAACTGAGCAGGTTGATGACGGCGTTCTGCTCCATCGGCTCGGTTGTAATCACAGAGTGTGTAAGTGAAATTATAGGAGGTGAGACTGATGAAATGATAAAGACTATTCATTATGTCGCCTGCAAAAGCTATTATCACCATTACAGTGATGAATGGGGGAAGAATTACTGACAAAGATCGTGTGTCAAAAGATGTTTTCTGCAGATAGTTTTTAGAAAAGAGGGAAAGACTTTTTATCCAGAGCTGAAGCGCGAGCAGGAGTTCACAGGCACTTTTTAGGCCACCATCTCTCACGTTACATGTTTTATTTTCCTTTCTCCAGTGCTGACGGGGAATTTGCCGTGACCCACATGACAAAAGCTCACCTCTTCTACACGGGGAAAGTGCGCTGGGTTCCTCCAGCCATCTACAAGAGCTCCTGCAGCATCGACGTCACCTTCTTCCCCTTCGACCAGCAGAACTGCAAAATGAAATTTGGCTCCTGGACGTACGACAAGGCCAAGATCGACCTGGAGCGGATCGAGAACACCGTGGACCTCAACAACTACTGGGAGAGCGGCGAGTGGGCCATCATCAATGCCGTGGGCACGTACAACACCAAGAAATACGACTGCTGCCACGAAATCTACCCGGACATCACCTACTTCTTCATCATCCGAAGGCTTCCTCTGTTCTACACAATCAACCTCATCATCCCCTGCTTGTTGATCTCCTGCTTGACTGTGCTGGTTTTTTATCTGCCCTCGGACTGCGGCGAGAAGATCACCCTGTGCATCTCCGTCCTGCTGTCCCTCACCGTCTTCCTCCTGCTCATCACAGAGATCATCCCGTCCACGTCCCTCGTCATCCCTCTCATCGGCGAGTACCTGCTCTTCACCATGATTTTCGTCACCCTCTCCATCGTCATCACTGTCTTCGTCCTCAACGTGCACCATCGCTCTCCCAGCACTCACAAGATGCCCCGCTGGGTCCACTCAGTGTTCCTGGACTTGATCCCGCGCTGGCTCTTCATGCGTCGGCCCGCGCCAGATGGCCGGCGTCGCAGGCTGTTGCTGCTCCAGCAGGAAGCGGCAGCGGAGCGCCGGCAGCTCAGGATAGCCGGGTACAAATCTGGCAACCTCCTCAGCACCTCGGCCACGTGGCTGAGAGACGGGAACACGCTGGACGACTCGGAGAGGAGCTGCTACGAGGACTTGGAGCTGGGGACGCTCACGTCCTACTTCTCCTTCCGTCCTCCTTCCCCGAGGCCGCCTGGGTCCACTCCTCCAACGCAGCAGAAAAACCCACCCAACAGCCAGAGCAGACAGGAAGCGTCCACGGGGACCAACAGACAGCTGACCGGAGCCAGAGTGAACTCCACCAAGCGTCCAGCGAAACTCGACAGCTCGGAGTCAACTTTCCTGCTTTCACCGAGTGTCATACGAGCGTTGGAGGGAGTGCACTATATCGCAGACCACCTGAGGGCAGAGGATGCTGACTTCAGTGTGAGTATTGGTGAAATACTACATCTACTTTGTATGCAGAAAGACACTTTCTTTTGTATATTGTCCTGTCAAGTTGCAGTTGGTTCATCCATTCAAATTATGATGCTATTGACATAACTTCATCCTCCTACACTGATTAAGTAGACATGTGAATAAGTGCAGTACTGTGTGTTATCGCATTATTGACTGCATGTATTTTGTTGTGACACTGACTCATGTCGTGATCGTGCACAGTGTCAACACTAGTTTACTATGATAAACTTCTGTGTTGTTGCTACAAAAGAGGCAGAATAATCTCCCTCTGCTCCTCTCCACAGGTGAAGGAGGACTGGAAGTATGTCGCCATGGTGATTGACCGCATCTTCTTGTGGATGTTCATCATCGTGTGCCTGCTCGGGACTATCGGTCTGTTCCTGCCCCCGTGGCTGGCCGGTATGATTTAGCGCTCATGGGGAAGTGTTAAGTAGAAGTGAGCAACAGAGCCACTTCCAGTCGAGTGACATTTGAATTTAACCTGTAGCTGAACCCTCCTTCAAAGCTGACTCAAGTTTGCGTGGCCTCAAAAGGCAGTATTGCTTTTTACACATCACTAAACCAAATTATGACGTATGCAGACGGCAGCGCTGTTTTCTGATTCTTACCTCGATCGCAGAATTCATTGTTTCAGTATTTGTAGCAATGACGGCAAAGTTTCGGAGCTGGACTGGTCTGGAGTCTGTGTCCAGACTGGACGCAGCTCTCAGGTGTGATGTCAGCCTCAGGTGAACTCCTCCAGCCTCACCACTAAACATGTTCAATATTGTACCTATTTTCTCTAGTTTCAGGGAATAGACCTCAAATTTAGTCCCATCATGACATTATATTTTCTCCTGACAGTCAGATGAGTGAGGCCTGTCTGCATTTTCCTGTCACCATTCAGACGTCATTTCCTGTTTATCTTCCACATGGATTAGCTTGTTGTTACATACTGGAGGCAGCTAATGATGGACTCTTCTTGTAACTTTGCATTTGTTTGTTTTCTTCGACACGTTTGAACTACACCTACACCTTTAAATTCCTGCACTTCTGAGGAGACCCCAATGTGTCACTGGACACCTGCAAAGTAGGAGATGTAGCCGACTGTAGCCTGCATAGATTCATCTCCATACTGATTGTTTTCTGATCATTCTCTTACTTTGGATTTTACACAAAACCTTGTCATGGCTGTTTATGGCTCCACAGGCTGCAGTCGCCACGTCAGGATGTTTTTCATTCGCTGGTTGAATGTAAGAATTTGAGTTGTTTTGCATCTTTGCGTGTCTCAGTAGTTTGGAGGGAAACATGCATATTTATTTGAATGCACGCTGTATTTTTTTTTAAACAGGTTTATTATATAGTGCTATATAAATCCACTCTGACCTCTTGTGGACTAGAAGGAAAATTATTTATACATACAATAAATAAATACATTTTAAATAAAGTTTTTTTTAAAGAATATAAAAATTGTAATCTTATGTTAAGTTTAAGTCATTCAAGTGGCATGCAGTGATGCTACACTTTCCTGTTTTATTTTGAAAGTTACACAAATTCTGAGAACATGCTGAAATGAGTTTGGTTTTTACTCAGCTGTTCATGTGTTCAGTGTTCTCATGTAAAAAGCTGTTAATCTACTATCCAAACAAAAAAGAAGCAATTTTGACTTGTGTTGTTAAATAAATACATTTCCTCTCTGAAATTTTCATTTTTTTCTACAAAATTGTTGAATGAATGTAGCAAAATTGTCTGAGAACAAGTAGTCAGGTAGACATATTTTCTGCTTAGTTTTCTGACACTTCTTTCCTGATCATCTGCAAAAAAAGCAGCATCTAATTTGTCAACATTGGTCCGTGGCATCAAATCCTTTCAGAGCGATCCAGTTTAGATGTGAATTATTACACAAGTGCAAATGTTTGTCTGTCAGTGATGAAGAGTCTGCAGCCGCCACATTCATTACAGGTCATCCTCTGTAAGCCGAAGATGAATGCAACACATTTTGTAGCATCTATCTGAGTTGCCATTATTCTGGTCTGTCAGTTTATACTGAAATATCTGCGTGCGGCCTGATGTTGACATTCGCCAAAACTTTTGCGGTTGAAATAAATATGGAAGAAAAAGAACATTTGTGTCTTGTTTTTCTGACAGGTTTCACAGATTCTCTTCTAGTTTTCATGTGACACTTATAGGAAAAATAGTAAGAAATCACAATTAATCCACATTCACTCTTTTTGTGGTGAAGCTGAGTGGGTGGCTCGCAAACGCCTTTAAAGAAAGTAAGTACTTTAAAATACTCCACAAGTATTATGCTTTATTAAATGACAAATAGGGTGAACACAAGTATACTGGGAAAGCCCTGGAAACATACATCAGGGTGGGCTGATGGATTTATCTGAGGTGAAGGAAAAAATGATCTTAAATGTCTTTTGAAATGAGTCGTTGCCTTGAAAACCAGCATGTCATTAAATAACCAATGAGGTCGACGCTTGCAGCTGTCATCAGGAGTCACATTGTTTTTGTGTCACGAGAGTGAAGTCATATTTGGATGAAACAGTACAAAAAATGTCCCAAACTACGTGAATTCACACTCAACACTATGTTTTCATGTCTCTTGCAAACAGTTTACATTTCTTAAGATAATAAACAAACACGCGCTTCTGACTTTCTCACTGATGAGCAATTTTTTCTTTTTAAAAAGTGTGATTTTCATCCCACAATGTTGCAATAAAATACTTACGACTTGAATCAAATTCAGTCAGTTTTTCTGCACCAAACATTTGAAATGTTGACTGACCACTTGGTTTGGCCATTGTTACTGATGGGGGTCATACTGGCATGATGCTAATCCCTCATCGATGAAACATCGTGCGTGTATTTACAGTGGTGATCTTCTTTTGAGAAGCATTCGAGGCAGTAACAACACAAATATCAACAGTTTATATTTGACTTAATCACAACATCCTGAACATGATGCCAGCAGACCAGTAAAGGACCAGTTGTACATTTCAATATACACACTAACTTGGTTTGCACACACACCTGCTGCAGCTGTACGTGTCTATTTGTCAATGGTCATTGACTTCGACGACCACAATGAAAACATTCGACCAGGTGCAAATGGTGACAGTCTGCTTTCAGCTCGATGGCCGACAGTCCACCGTCCACTAGGGGGACGCTGGCTTGGCTAGATTGGACCTGACCCTTGCCTGGTCCACGGCGTCCAACATGTTCTTGCTGTCCATGGCCAGAGTGTGTGCTGCAGCCAGCATCTGCTTCTTACACTCCTCCTTCAGGGAGGTGATGGCGTTCTGCTGGGCCAGACGCATCTTGCTGATCAGCTCGGCCATGTCGTTGTTCAGCAGCTTCTGGGTACCTTCGATCTGTGGACGGGTGGTGACAAACAAGAGGTTTGTGTTGCAGTAATGGCTTTTATTTTGGTGAAGAATGGTGAGAGAGAGAAACTAAGCTTCAAAAGCAGACCAAAACTCCTCATCTGTTAACTTGCATTAAAAGTACACAAAAACATACTGGAAAAAAAAAACATATAGTGTACCTCAGTCCTGATGGACTCGTGTAAAGTTGGCAGGATGTCGTCCACACTGCGAATCAGGTCTCTTAAGGCCATCCCGACTGACTGAGGACAGAAATCGATGCAGGAAATTAATCATCTGTGTGACTCTGTCTGCGCATTATTAATCCACCAATAAAAAAATACAGTAAAACCAGATTGGAAAGCTGATGATTTAGCTCCGCCCACCTTGACAATGGAGATATAGTGGTCCGGCTGCAGCTCGGTGATGTCATTCTTGAGCTGGACGACAACTTTGACCACGTCCATGACGCAGCTGTACACTTTGTCCCCAGAGCGGTCCAGCTCGGCTGTGGGTGCAGGCTGAGCGAGGAGAAGCAAATAAATATACTCTGGTTTAGAACAAGGTATATTAAAAGACAGAAATACATTTTAGCCGAGTCTGATATAATCTACCTGTGCTCCAAGCCTTGGGGGCTTCTCAGGTGGTCCTTTAGGACAAGACAGAGGGTCAACACAGGTGGTTTGATGGGAAAAACGTTTTTTCAACTAATTGTCTGTGATTCTGCGTCGTTTGGAACTCACCGTTCTCAGAGTCAGCTTCAGAGGACTGTAAGAACAGACGGAGAAAGAGCTCGTGAGAACAGAACTCACGTTATAGAGGGAGTTGTTGACACAGTGAAAGTGATGGTTTTTATTAGCTTTTAGCTGACTATTGTAAATGCCACAGTCACCATCACTGCACTTCACTTTCCTAAACTCCTTTTTCACAACACACTGTCTAAGTGTACACGCACCGCAGGGCCGGCAGGGTCCTCGGGTCCCATGGGGTCCTGCAAAAGAACAGGCAGGTTCATTTTATAGAGTACACACAAGGAGCCCCTCTTCGGAACTGTGACCAGCGGCACATTCAAGACAAGACTAGTGGAGCGCCGGGGATCGACAACTGGCTGGACACTGCTAAACGGTGCGAGGTTCCACGTGGCCTCCAGGGCGGCAGAGCGACACAGAGACACAGAGAGAGGGTTGACAAAGGTTAGCGATGCTCTGTTTCCCACCAAGAGTCTCTCCTCCTTCTCCAGCCACTTTTCATCCGCCATCATCTGCTCCTTCTGCAGCCGGAGAGTGTCCTGCATCTGGTTTCTCTCCCTCTGCCACATACGCTGCGCATCCTCCCGGCTGTTCGTTTCCAGCCTGGGAAAGTCACTCTCCTACAAGTACAGAGAAAAAACAACACATAAGTGAGATCAACAAATCAGTCCAACAGGAGGTTTGAAAAAGCTTTAACGTCACGGCTCAGGAAAACTCACCCCCATGCTGCGGCGTCGGGGGGACCTGACGGGCAGAGTGAGCATGTTCATGGAGTCCACAGGGGACTGATATTCACAGGGACTGGCGAGGTCAGGCGAGCTGGCACACAGAGCCTCGTTTAGCTACACAAAAAACACACACACGAGTGAACAGATGTAGAATAAAGAATGACAACTTTTTACAACAGTGTAGAACTCCTTGAGTGTACCTGGATGTGCAGGCCGATGCTGAGCGTGTTGCCGAACCGTCCTGGTTTCATTCTCGAAGGCTGCAGAGAAGGTCAGAAGATGCATCGGTCAGAATATGTTTGAACTGGACAGTGTGCTACACAATATACACGGGTGAACAGTCGGACGGGGGCCAATACCTTCGGTGGAGGCTCGTTGAAGTTGAACTTGGGTTCAAAGTATTTGGTGGAGCGCACTCTGTCTCGCTCTCGCTCCACCTGCTGCTCCTTCTCCATCTTTTGGACGTCACTGGTTCGAGACACAGTTATAGTAAATCACCTCTCATCCATCAAACTGTCTTGAGGCCTTTCTCTCATTATTCAGTCCCTGTCATGAGCCATGTTTTTTTGTGTCTTTTGGGGAAGTACCTGATCTTGACCACCAGCTCAGTGAAACTGGGTCGTTCTCGGGGGTCGTAGGACCAGCAGCGGGTCATGAGGGAGTAGAGGGCGGGGGGGCAGTTGTCTGGTTTGGGCAGTCTGATGCCCTGTTCCAGTTGGTTGATCACGTCTCTGTTCTCCAGCCAGAAAAACGGCTGCTGCCCACGACTCATTATCTCCCACACACACACGGCTGCCCAGCGATAAAAACACACAGGAAAGAAAAGAGGAAAAAAAGGAAAAAACACAAGCTTGGATGTGTTCAACCTGCCATTTGTTCATTTTGAAATTGTGTGATAAGACAACAAAGGAAAAGCGGATGAGATCAGTGTATTGAGCAGGACGGGTGGTAATCGGGATAACAAACAGTTTTTCATCAACAATGCAGACTGTGTGAGTGTTCTTGGTTATGCAGCTATAAATAAACAGTGGCATTTTTTTGTTCAATGACTCATTTGTTGAGGCTTTCTTCAACAATCAAAAGTGTACAAAAACCTCAAAGTGATGTTCTGTGGTCAGTAACAACAAGATCCATGTTTTTTTTCTCCAGTTTTGATGCATTTGAATGGTTGTGTTCGATGTCTGAGGTGGGCTTCCTCTGGGGGGCGCAAGAGAGCTCATAGAGGGTAACCAGGTGGGAGCACAACAGCAGCAGCAAGAAAATTTT
>JAUESF010000019.1:1463102-1493835 GCA_032274765.1 Malacoctenus tetranemus | reverse complement strand
GTGTGTGTGTGTGTGTGTGTGTGTGTGTGTGTGTGTGTGTGTGTGTGTGTGTGTGTGTGTGTGTGTGTGCAGTGAGAAAGAGAGAAGGGAAAAAAGAGAGAGAGAAGACGAGTGTGAAGCATGGGCGGCATGTTGCACCATCACCTGGGTGTGGGCGGCCTGACGGAGGGCTTTCAGAAGATGGTGTGAAGTTTAAAACGACTTCCAAAAGGCGGCGAACGAAAAACTTGCACGGATCGCTGCCCGAGGACGCGCAAATGCATTCCAGCGCTCACGTGATGTAAACAGCCAGTGGAGCCACCGGCTTACATACGTCGCCTGTTGCCAAATACACAGACGACGCTGTAAAATGTGCTCAGCCTCAATATTCTGCATGTGTCTTGTATCTGCAGGAGGCAGAAATGAACGGGGAGTGGTTGGTGATTTGGCAAACACTGACAGGCCCTGGTTGACATTGTCAGATGTGTTAAAACAACTATAAGTTCATTAAAAAAAGGAGTTTTGCAGAAGCTTGGATAGAACAGAAGGTTGTTCTGCAGCCACTGTAGAGTCAATCACACCTGCTAATAACATGCAGTCACTTCATGTGATGCCTCAACACACTCGCTCAGTCCGTCAAGCATGGAGGGACAACAGCACCGGTTCATCAGCGTGTAAGTGTGTTGGACAACAAACGCTTTGTTGTCAAGTCACAAACTGTTTTCTCCAAAAATACAAACAGGAACTAACCAAGAACCATTGAAGTTTCTGGTAACATCACACTCATTTTGTGTCTTCCTCATTGTGTAAGTTTATAAAGCAAATCTCTCAGATGTTTTGAGTGATGGAAGAAAAAGTAACAAGTAACTCAAACTATTTCATATTCAAGTTGTGCAGGTTTAAAATTTCAGTTCTATGTGTAATTATAGCTTATTATAACGTTCATTGTGGATGAAGTTGAGCTGATCTTTCAGTCATTTCAATGAGCTTTTAAAACATTGACCAGCTGAAATTGTTCAGAATCAAACATCACAGTGAATCATAAAGTCAGAGCTGGTTGTTTTTGGACGGAGCCTCTGAAAACTGTAAAGCTTTCAGACCAAAATCCTCTCCTAAATATCACAGACACTATCAAGTCCTTTCTTCTGCTTCTCTCCACTTTCTTTTTTAAAGAAGTGAACAAAAAGCGACACTTGCCAGGCGTGCGGTGTTGTTGCCTCTCACACTGTCATGCTGGCACGGGAGTTGTTATGGTAACGACTGATCCCGAGGGGGATTTTTTAATCACAATCTGAGACACCGACTCCTTTTTTTTCCTGTTTTTAAAGACAATGGGAGCTGCAGTGAGCCGGCGATCAGAGATATTCATCATCCAAAACATGGAACTTTTTTCCACGGCTGTGCATCACCACAGTTCATGTGTCAGAGGGTGAACGACAGCGAGTGATTCAGGGTGACAAACGAGAGGGGGAGAGATCCCAGCTGGAGGAGATGCATCATCTTCAATCCCAGAGAAAGGTGCCGAACGTGTTGGAGAAACACGTCCCACCACGAAAAACAAAGCAAAGAACACAGGAGGAAGTTTTCTGTTCGCTGAGGTTTTCTGCTCGGCCTTGAGTTAAACTGGGAGACACGTGTTACATTTCTGTGAAGTCCAACATGTCAATATTTACACGGGCTTAAAGAACGTCTACCGCTGAGTGTTTCCCCGGAGCGATTCGTCTCCACGGGGTCGTCTCCGAGTCGCCTCTTTGTCATCTGTCTTATGACACGTTGACAGAGGGACTGTGATTGACAGGCTCTGTCAAGGCACGCGCTCCTGACAGT
The DNA here is from genome assembly GCA_032274765.1 of Malacoctenus tetranemus. Taxonomy (NCBI): domain Eukaryota; kingdom Metazoa; phylum Chordata; class Actinopteri; order Blenniiformes; family Labrisomidae; genus Malacoctenus; species Malacoctenus tetranemus. The sequence continues at coordinate 1,492,029 of JAUESF010000019.1, read as the reverse complement.
ATTAATACCCATTCCCTGCAGATGTGTCATCAGGTGGTGTTCATGATCGCTGACATTGAAGGAAAGACTTTCAGCACTGACAATGTAATCCTATGATCTGGAGCCCTGAGATGTGGCTGTTGTAGTATTTTGAGAAGGAATAACAGCTAATCTCGTGAACCATCTTTACATCATGTCACTGAGTTTGTGTGAAGACTTTCTGAAACTTCATAATTTATAAAAGTTCACTGGGATACGTGAGGCCTGGTTCACTGGCGTCTGCTTGACAACACTGAGGCAGGCCTGCTGTGGGAGCTGTGTGAGCAGGGGCGTGCTGAGGGTCTGCACAGCAACGTCATGACCCCGGGCGCTGGAATGTGGCTGCCTGCTCGCTCACCTGCACAGACTTGCAGTGATAATGAACCGAGCTGTCTTCCTGCTGGAGAAGAGCAGCTCCTGCTCCACACTGAGCCTTCACTGTGTTCCTCTTATCTCTGAAATACAGCAACAAGCACCTCACAGACCAGTTTCACTCTATGCACAGTCCCATCAGCAAGACACTTTCTTGTTTGATGGAGTAAAAACTGTGTTGTTAATAATTCTCTAAAGAAAAATGTGGACTTTTGGCCCAATCTCGATGTTTAAATGCAGAACAATGTGTTTATCTGGTGAATGCTCTTCAGAATTAGCCTGTTACGAAACAAGTCTGCCCAAATAAGGTCGAATCACTTCAAGCAAAGCTGCAAATCCCTCCGCAGGTGAACACAAACTAATCCCGGAGTCTTACCTGATTCTGAGTGATCTCCCCCGGGAATAAGAGCTCGGCAGGCCGGTGTAAATCCAGACGGAGGGTCCGGGCCTGACAGGTCGCCGCTCTCACCGGGAGTCTCTGGAGAAGGTGGCAGGTGGCCACTCCCTCACCTCTGCAGTCCTCAGCTAAGGTGGGACCACTTCCTTATTCCAGGGATCTCATGTTGGAGGCTGAATATGGCGGACTGCCCTTCACTCTCCCTGCATGCTTTTTCTGTGTTACCGGAGACCCCGTAAGACCCTTGATGCGTGTTAAAAACGCCTGTTGCTCCCAAATGTTCTGTACTTTTCTGTGCTTTTCTCGAATTAATATGAAGTAATATCGCTAAATGCCTCAAAACAACGCAGAAGTGATGTAAAAAGTTTCTATAGCTGCATAAAAACACTCCTCAAGCTCATTGCGTTTGTTGATTTAACAACAACAAGCACCTTGTTTTTTGTAACTTTGAGTATTTTCGTGAAAACATTGTTGACGTTGGGAAATTGTAACTCCGCCTCTAACGCACCAGAGGGCGCTCTTGGCACAAGATAATACAATAAGTAAACGCATGCCAGGCTTTTTTCTACAATATAAGCTAGGAAGAGATACCGGACCGTCTAAAATATAAATCTATCAAGAATCAATACACAATATTTAAAAACATATATAAAAAATAAATTAAAAAAAAACACAAGATGGAAGAGTTGCATAAATATGTCAGAAAGGAATTTTAAAAAGTAGGAAAGTTTTCAGTTTTTGTGGTTCAGAAGTTGCACCTAATGCATTAAAGTTCATTTGAACTTTTTACAGCTCAGTCCTGGTTCTTGCAGCACAACATAAAGACTCTCTTGTATTAGTTTTCAGTTCAAGTTCATGCCGAGCATCAAACTGTAACTGACATAAATAAATCCTTAACCTGTGCGTAAAAGCCAAGGCTGAGTGTAACTGTGCACTTTGCATTGCTGACATGTTCAGCGATCAGCCGTCACATTCTTGACCTGCGATGACAGAGCGACCAGAATAACAGCGAATCATATTAACAGCTCCTCTGCTGGACGCTGCTCTAACATACATGACACTTATCCCATACACACCTTCTTTCCCTCGGGGGAGCGGAGCGCAGGACATTCTGTATGGATGCCTGAGAGCACCTGTGCACCCTAAGTTTATGTTTCCAAATACTGGATCAGCTCCATAAAGGGAGGAAAAGGTCAAATATGAAGACGGAGAGAGAGAACGGGATGATGATGGTGATGATTTGGGAATTGATGAGTGTACGTGTGTCGGGAGGGGGTCGGTGGGGTGTTCATAAAAAGTCAGTGTTAATGGTGGCACAGTGCCCTGACGACAGTGAAACCATTGTAACTCACTTAGGCTGACCGGTGCAGCGTCCATGCCTGCTACTGTCTGAGTGCCCCCGTTTTCCAGACTTGATGGGCACCTGTTGTAGATTCTTGCCCTTGACACGGGTCCAGTCTGCTGGACGCACGGTGGGTGTGGCCTGGTGTTGTTCTGCCCCAGACATGAACCGCTTCACAGCTGTCACGGTTCCACACAACTATTCCAAAACCCTCTGGCACACAGCAGCAGCAGCACTGGCTGCTACACCGAGGGGGGGGGGGGGTTAAGAGGAAAGATGCCACTGAGAAGTCCACAAATAACTGAATTTGAAACGTGAAAGGTGAATTACATGTTGAATGTGATGAGCCATCAGGAGCTCCAGTGGTGTTTGGAACATGTCAGCTGTAACAGCAGTGGAAAAATGTGCAGCACAAAGACAAATAAAACTACTTTTTGTGGGGGGGAAGTTTCACACACTCACTAAATTCAACAGCTGGTGATTGTGTTTCAGTGATGAAAACAAAAGCTGAGCATTGCATATCAATTTTCATGAGCACTGTTACTGAGAACAGAATGCACAAGTCACACTGACATTGTGTAGCTTGTGTCTTTGATATGCATGCACAGTATTGCAGTTTTCCAGCTCAGGTTCAGTTTACATGCCCCCAGTATGTCATGTAGCACATTTTATTTACTGCCTTCTGCATGACCAAAGTTCATCTCAGTCACACAGAGACACTAATTCACTAATGTTCAGGTGGAATTTAACAATGACGATGTCTGAGTTTGTCATTAAAGTGATTTTATTGTGATAAAAAGAACAGGATTGATCTCTTTAAAGTATCAAAGAAGCTTAAAGTAGCATAAAGGTTTTTTGTCATCAACTACAAAAGTGTTTTTGTCTCTTGTATGTTTTCCATTGTCATGCAGCAGGCTGGTTGTTGTTCATCAGAAGCATTTCTGCTTTCGCCCACAAGGGGATTCATAACACAAATTTTCTGACGTTGCATGAAGTGTTTGGCTTGCTCTGTGTGGCGGCTGTGGTTGAAGCCTAAAAACGCTGCAGCACCAGTTTGACACTGTTTCAGCCCGGAACATTTGATGGTGCCGACAGCCCAGAGAGCAAATATTTCTCTTCTGGTCGGTGTTGCTTCTATTTTGGGAGGCGGCTCTTTTATGAGGGACGAACTGGTATAAATGCTCTAATGACTCCTCCTGTCCAAGCATCCCGCTCTAATGACCAGAGTCCCCACCCCACCGCTCTCTCTCTGTGCAGATGGTTCACAAGGAATGCTTTGAACTCGCAGGTCCCCCCCTCCCACCCACCCCCACCTCTTAACTTCTTATAGAAAGCGTGGTCCCACCTTCTGTCTCCTTAATAATGTCTGCAGTATTTATCTCTCCCTCGATGGTCATCAAGCACCGGCGTCCGGCACCGGTGACCTCTGAGGTCACGGCGCTGTTGACATCACTTTTCTGAGTAATTATCAGTCACGACCCCCCCCCCCTCTTCTGTTTGCTCACCTTTCGAGTCGTGAAACAGGCCAGTGGAAGACAAAGGGATGGCAAGGCAGCGGGGCAGAAGGGGGGGGGTTATTTGGTTTGGGTGGCAGGTGTGGAGGTCTCCGGTGTTTATGTGTCCCAGAGTATGTGTGTGCCTGTAAAAAAGTGGTCATTGAATTGCATTCTGGCCCCAGTGGGGGGCTGCAGTTCTCACGGAGGTGTGAAGTGGCCTGGGCCAGGAAATGGATTAGAAACCTGGCCTGCATCACAATAAAGGTGAGAAGCAGCAGGGACCCTGCAGGAGGACATTAGCAAACAGGTTAGAATGCAGAGAGGAGCTCATGCGAAGCCGTAAAGAAGTGTCCGAAGAAGGCCTGTTGTTTATAATGATACACAATTAAGCACCCTGGAGAAAAGGAGCAAAGGTCAGGGTGGGTCTCATCATAAAACCATCAGAAACAGCCGGTGATTAAAGACAGGTTTGACGGACTGATAGCATCACAAAAGGAACTGATAAGTAATGATCTGAGCCAAGGGAGGGGTGGGGACCATCACAAAGAGCTTCTGTTGTTTCAAGTCAGAGTAGATTACACAAGAAAGGAGAAAATGCACGAGAACCCAAGTCACAGTAGACTTGTGGAGCCGCTTCGTTTGCATTCAGTGATGAGCTTTACTCAGATCCAGATAAGGAAACCAACAGGAGGCAAAACAGTCTGAAACAAACCTTTAAAACACACAAAAGTTGGTTTTCTGCTTTTATTGTCACAAACAAACATCCTAAATTGAACCACAGCAATGATTAGACAGTGACTCTATCGCCTTGAAGTATTTTTTTTACACTTAACTCCCCCGAACTCTTGTTAACATGTAAAGTTAGGCGCCAATCTAAAACGGGAAAATTGGGCGTCGATTTTGTTGACTCTGGATTTTTCTGAGCTGACTGTCACTGAAATGTGGTTTAAATTCCAGGTCAAACATCTGCTATAAATACCTTCACAGGAACCTATTTCTGGTGCGTTTAGGTGCAACGCCGCCCTGTTCGGCTCTTTAATTTTCTTTTTTTCCGCAGACATCAGAAGGTCAACGCTTCCTCTCTCCTGTTTCTGAGCATTACACTCAGCCCCGTAATGCACCTAAGACCCCGATGTACCAGGTATGTTTGTCTGCAACCATCGCAGCAAAGCCGCTCGAACAGATTTGCCTCAGATTAGGCGTGACATCAGTTTAGATGCGATGACACGATTACCTGTCACCTCTCCGCGCCGAGGAGACATCTGTGGCACATTATCCGGTGGGAGAGTATTCGGGGTGTGTTGGGACACGCACAAAGGGCAGCGATGGCACGGCCGGCATGCTTCGGCGGGCTTTACGAGCGTCAGCTGCCGGGAGCCTTCGCATGGTGCAACAGCGTGACAGAGGTCGGCCCGCTGCTGCTGCGGTGGTCGGGCCGGGGACGCACCATGACGACGGGCGGGACCGGTGGCCTTAATGGGGTGGGGAGGTTAAGAGGGTTTGAGTGCATCTGCGCATCGCCCATAAATTCTTAACAGGGTTTCCGAGGCTCTATTATAAAACGATTATTCTATGATTAAGGCTTTGTAATGTACGACGGAGGGCGTTAAAAGGCTGCTGTCCTGCTCCCCACAGCAATAATTTAGACAGTCCAACTTGCAAATGTGCAATAAAGCCTGGCTGCCTCCTGATAACAAAGGAAACAGTGTGGAAGTCACGCACCGCCGCCGTGCACTTGGAGATATGACCCAGTCACACTGCCACATGTTGACTCGGTTACAAAACCCCCTGGCAGGCACGAGCAGCTCTAAGCCCCTAATGCCAAATGGAGAAATAACTTCAACCTGAGGGGAGGAAACTTTCACCCCAAAGTATGAAATCTGTTTTTTCCACGGCGAGCGCTGTGGATTATCCAGTATCTGTAACGCCAGAGCGGCACAGCTGCAGACGCAGCGTTCTGAGGACTGCGGGCGCTGCAGGTGTAAATTCGCTGTACCGGGACGGGGGGGCAGTAATCTTTCCGACGGCAGGCTTACAAGCTGGTCATATAGGAGCAGAAATGTATTATGGGGCAGCTGTAAAGCTCAGTGCGAGTCCAGAGTGAAGATTTGTGCCCATCAAAATGTTTATGTGGTGTTTTATTCTGCATGTTAAGCCTGAATTTCTGCCACTACTTTGTCCAAACTTGTTCTAATTTGCGATGGCCAAAGTGTTGAAAACAGTCTTTGCAGCACAGATAACAAAGACTTTAGACATTTTTGCAGTTGATTGCGTGATGTCTTCTAAAGCACCTCCCAGAAAAATCCTAAAAGATTTGCATAAATTACACAAATTGCTTTGTAAACATTTTCCCTCATTGTGTGTTTTGATTGTATCGCCGGAGTGAATCCACGCAGGAGTCGAGAGTCTGACTTTTTTTTTTATGTGCAACGTTTTCGCCTCAAAGCGAACAAAAGCCTGAACGTAATGTAACAGTAAATGAGCCGGTGTCAGCGAGGCAGCCTTCACTTTCTGTCAGGATGAGGGCATGAAAGAGGGAGCGCAGACAAACATCCACTCATGCTTGTATCGCTGCTGAAAAACGCTCTCCTGCACACACACGCCTTCGCACACATGCACACAAACAAACGCACTCCCTCACCGCACACACACACTCACACGCACGCGCAGCCTTGAAGAGAAACAGAGGGGGGAGGGGCAAAGAAAAGATGATGTCACCCTTGTGGACGGCTTAGCCGGAGCTTGAGATAATGGTGACATTTCAGGGTAGGTGATGTCATTCTTCTACTGCTACCTCCCTCCCTCCCTCTCTCTCCCTCCCCTCCCCTCCCTCCTTTTCTGCTCTCCTGTCCCCCCTCCCTCTCCCTCTCTCTCCTCCCTCTCCTCATCCTCAGTGCAGGTGGCCGGCCAGCCTCTTTGAATCCAGGAGAATTAGCTTGTGAATAAGCGCAGGGCAGGCTGGCAGTGAGGACCCAGCCCTCCGCGCTGTGTTCATGGCTGTGATGTGTGAGGCTCTTAGCGTGTGTGGGTGTCATGTGTGTTCAACGTGGGTGTTGGAGTATGTGGGTGTCTGTTCTCTATGTGTATCTGTTGCTTTTGTGTGGCTTCTTTTTTTTTTCGCAGTACAACTGGTATTTTTCCCCCCCTCCGTCAGCTTGTACATGAGCTGTGTTATTAAAGCATTTGTGCACATCGCTTCAAACGTGTGACGGAGCCCGTGCGCGTACGCGTCGCACAGCCACGGCCCCAGCCGCCCGGCCTGGGCCGGCATGTCTTTTGCTGGCGGCGCGCGTGCACGCGTGTATGTAGATGGGCTCCAGCCCTCCCATCCCAGCTCCCCACTGAGACCAATCAAGCAGAGAGCTGCCAGGCTGCGGGGCTGCTTGGCACTGAAATCCCTCGCTGAGCTCCTCACCCTCAGGATCTGCTCATTTAAGGTTTCCTTGGCTTCACACAACCCCTCATTTCTCCCCAGAAATGTTTCACGCCAGCGCATTACAGTCGGCGGCGAGAGCTTAAGTGGCTTTATCCGCTCGGCGGCGTCGTGCCCGCTGTAAAATAAAAAAGTGCACGCTGGGAGATTGTATAAAGGGATCGTGGAAGAGAGAGAATAAGATACACCAGCAGCACGACAGAGTCCTCTGTTCAGCGCCGTGTAATAAAAGGACAACTTCACTTCCCAGAAAGTTTTAATCCAAATACTTACAGGCCATTTGCATTTTATGGAGATTTTGGTTAACCTACTTCAGCGCGCTGGGCTGATTGCCACAGATAAGTGATGCTTCAAAGCCCAGAGGCGGCCGTACCTCTAGTCTCACCGTGGAGCTCGCGGCTGCTCACCGGCAGTATTTTTATCCGTGGAAAAAGCTCACCGCGAGTGCGCTGCACTTTCACTCTGCCAAGTTCTGCTACGCTGTCTTTCTTCCCCTGTCGAGAGGACTCAAAGCAGCGTGTGTGAGCTGTAAACAAGTTCCCACCCCCCACCCACACCGCCACACACACGCACACACACACGCACACACACACCAGCTGTATCTGGGCAAAAAGAGCTTTCTGAAACCATAAGCGTCTGTGTTATCATATGATTGCTTTTTTTTGTGTGTGTGTGTGTGTGTGTGTGTGTCACACACTTGAATCACGGGGCACAGAAGGCTTCCCCTTCATACCTCGAAGGAAGTCGACCAGATACCAGAGCACATGTTACGACTGCAGGATAAACAACTGTCCGCGAACGCGGTGTAGAATGAGAGCGGTAACGAGACAGGCGAGCGAGGGACCGCGCCGCCCGAGCACATGGCTCTTTATTTTCCTCAAGTGCGCGCTCCAACTGTAACTGTGAACAGTCCGCGGTGGTGGTGGTGGTGGTGGTGTTGTTGTGTCGAGCTGTCTGTTCCGCTTCCTTTGAGATGTTTGAACTGGAAGCGTCATTCAATCAATCGTTCTGTATAATTATCATTATAATTGTTATCATTATGTCTACATGAAGGCGGCCTATCAAGAGATTAGAAACACAGGTTTTATGTGGATGAACTCAAAAGGCACCAGTGTTGATGGTCAGTATGCTAAAACAATGACATCATCGCCTGTCTCCCTTTGCTAAGTAATGGTGGGTAACACTTTGGTATTCCAGACGCTGTTGAGCTTTCTCTGCAGAGTATTTCTACAACTCAGTGATGCGGTTATGTCCTCAGATACTTGGGCAATGTAAGTTCACCAAGGCTGCAGCTTGCTTTGTTACAAAAGGCTGTTTTTCGAGCACTTTCGGATGGATTCATAATGCCAACGTTTCAAAGGGCTTCAGCGAGCTTGATTAAATCCTATTTGGCAAATTGAACCCACCTACTCCAGCACCTACTTGATTGTTGTTTCTTATCTGACCCAGTTTAAAGATTTTTTTTTTTCACCACCGCAGGGAGAAGTGCACCTGTAAACAGCGCCGGATAAAAGTAAAACTGTCAGATGACGACACGCGATGTGATCTTTTACACGCGGGCTGTTTGTGCCAGCTGACGACGAGTCTTCCATCTGCAGGCGGAGGCCAAGAGAAAATATTTACTGCACTCAGAGCGACAGGAAATTGCTTATTTTAAAGTGTTGGCAGAATCCGAGAGTTAAAACCATTCAGCGTGAAGTGCAATGAAGAGGATGTGTAGCGTGCGGCGGGCCTTTTAGATTACGTGAGTCGTTCCACCTCACCAGCTCTCTCCAGGGAGCCTTTTTTTTTCAAACCTGAAATGCAAACTCTACTCGATGTACATCATTTTCAGTTTGATTGCCTCTCCTGATGTGTGAAAATTGCGTTGGGGGGCCGGCAGCCTCTGGATCAATTATTGAACACCTCAATATGCAGCATGTGCTTTTGAGGTTTGATGGTAAATCATTTATACTCCGGTGGCCTTTGACATTTATGGACGCATCTTATGGATTTGTTACACACGTCGTGATCGCTGGAGAATCCAGCAGGAACTGTGGAGCGCTGCGACCTGCCGCCGCCGAGGGGTCCTTTCAATTTGCCAGAACAACAAACAGGTGCACTTACGCATGAATTACCTTAAACTGCTGTTTGGTAAACAGACAGTCAGATGTAATGACAGATGGCATTTTTCAATCCAGGAACACTTGCGTGTGTTACACTGGCAATCACGAACGCCGAGCCCCCCCCACCCTCAGGAGGCTCCACTGTCAGGCTGATGGACTCATTAGACACGCATCAATGTCTGTACGGGAGCGGGCCAGTTCCTGGCACCCCTGGGCTGTTTTTGCGACACAGTTTCTTTTTTTTCGGAGAGGAGAGGCGCTAATTAAGATGCAGAGATATTCTCCAGCACCTGAGGTGTCTGTGACATAACTAATGCTAAACGATCGCAAGACTCCTGTACTTACTACCACATTAACAAGCTGTGGCATTGATGCTGGGAGAACTTTTTGGCTCATCAGAACGAGTCACTGAGCAGAGGAATAAAATGCACATCGCTTTCTAATCAGGCCGCTGCCGTGTTGGTACAGAATGTGAGAGCTTCTTGATGTTTATGGGGCGGCTGTATGACGTTTAAAATTGAATTAGGTTGTGGGAAAAAAATCAATCTCGTCGGTGTTTTCTCTCATGGTCTTCAATCGCTAATCCATTCTGATCTCTTGTTAGAAAATGCGGGAAACGCATGACCTTTTTTAATGAGCTGCTAACGTTATTAACTGCCTGACTTGTCGGCGAATGAGAAAGTGAGGGACCATCAACAAGGGGTCACGAGGTTCTCACCACATGGAGAGACATCAGACCCGAACATTCAGATCTCTATCGTCCTGCAAAATGAAATCTAATGAGCCGATTGTTGCTCTCTAAGTGGTTGATGCTCACAGACACTCGCTGAAATGTAAATGTAATCATTGCAAGTGAAGGATTTTAACCTGTTAGTTCAGGTTGTACAAAACGGCAACAAGGACTTCGTTAAAAAAGCATTTTTTGCGCTTTTACAAGGTCTCAAAGTGGAAGTAAGTTTGAGTTTTATAGTTAGCGACACGGAGCTTTGAGATGTCTAAATACACCGTTTTGTAAAGAGTCTTCACTTTTACCACTTAGGTTTTTAACAGGAATAACAACACGCGTTACTACATGGAGAAATGTTGCCTCCATCGGGTGCAACTTTAGTTTTTATCGAAGAGAAAAGATGGATTTAATTCATCATTTATGGACTCACTTCAGCCTAAATCAACAGGACAAAAAACACATATATGAAGAGGAAGAGCAGAGCAGACAGGAGGTGGGAGAGTGGACCACAGAGGAAAGGCGAATATCGAATGTGATGCCTGTGACAGGGAGAACGAGGAGCGACATGGATGAAAGTGAATCAGAGATGACGGATGAAGGTGGAGATTCAAAAGCTGCCAGACGTTGTCCTCCGTGATTCTGTTTGAGAGGAGCGTTTGAAGTGGTGGGTTAGAAAAAGGTAGCAGTCTGGCAGGAAGTCTTACTCCGAGTACAGTCGGAGGTAATTTCTGCGCTGGAGTGGCACATTACAAGGTAAGAGGTTACCCTGGAAATGACCAATACAGCTACGGCCTTAGTCATTACGTTGGACGCTACAACAGTCATCGAGGCCCAGGAGGCTCAGTCTGACAGGAGTCATACAATCAGGCTGTCGTCGCATTAAAAGGTCTCATATTCAGTGACCCAACCGGTTTCAGCCAACAAAGCAGCCGGGATTCCTGCGTTGGATTTCCCCCTGTCGTGCTGACTGCATGCAGCAGGAATGCTCTTATCCCCTTGTTTGCGTCCTCTGCACCTCTGACGCTCGCTGTCGGCCATCTGGGCTGTCGCCTTTCCTGTGAGCAACCCCCTCCTCGACCCTGATGCGTGCACAGAGGTGATGTTTATGAATTGCAGGTGGCTCAAGAGGGGTCACAGGGGTCCCAGAGGGAGACCACAAAAGAGCTGCTTAGGGAGTGACATCACTTAATCCCGGCGTGTCTGTGCCTCGGTCCCCGCAGAAGCGGAGCGTGGGAGGTGATCCTGATGTCATTGTTTGCGTCCACCGCGGCCCGCCCACCTGAAAGAGGGGAGAAAGTTTTTGCAGCTATTTCTGTCCGGGCCACATGCCGCATGCCGCTCACATGACGCTGAAAAAAAAACCACTCGCTCCCCAGAACTAAATGAAGGTGAGGACTTCAAAGTCACGGCCTTTAAAGATTTCCTGTCTGCGGACCTGCGGGGCTTTTCAGGAAAATGAAGTCAGCCTATGAATGCTGAAGCAGTGTTTAAGTCGGGATGGATGAGGGTCACTTCTGGTAATGAAGTCCTGTCAGAGCTCAAGGGCTGGAAATATGGAACTGATTCTAAGAATAACCGCACAAGGTCAGATCGAAGACAGAGGAAATACTCCGAATATATTCACTGGGAACACGGTGGCCTGAAGACGGGCGAGTTAGTGAACACCTGAAGAAGTGACATCAATTCTTCCATTGACTCATTCATGCGCCACCTGTCATGCAGGTTAATTCCATTGAAAGTGCTTCACATAGAACTATAAGAGTGATAATAACACACAACAAGAACAGACAAAGAAAGATGAGACAGCAGGGAAAAAATAATGCAATCTAAAAAAGTGAGAGGGTTAAAAACCAGTATAAGTACTTCATTGAGCTCTGGAACTTATTTTGTAGCTCTTTGTAAAAAGCTCAGTGACAGCAGGCATCATCTGGACCTGCAGCTGTATATCACCCCATTGAGCACGCCGATGCTTTGTGTAAAAAAGACACTATAATTAAGTGATGGTGTCATCCGTGGCGTACCTCTTTTCATGGGTTGTTTACATGACTTTGATCCACACCAGTTGTGCCACCAGGCGTGGTGCTGATGTTTGCGGAGAGGGGCGGGGCGCCGGCTTATTCAGAGACACTCAGGCAGGCAGACAATGAAGAGGACGGCAGACTGAAGCGTGAAGCCGCCCCTGAAACCCAGCGAACGCCATTTATTCCACTGATTACCGCGACGCGCACCGTGAACCCTGTTTATGATCTCAAACACTGTTGCGCTTACAACATGGCAAGCGCTCGCGTGTTATTTCTCATGACATGCATGAAATGTAATGAGCGCGAGCCGTGATGGTACAGCTTTGATGCATCCCAACATGCCATTTTGCAGCCTGTTTATGCACTGGCACATTGCCTAGCCGCCTGGAAGAGACGCGCGGCTCATGTTTTGAGTGAGCTCACTCACTCGTGCTCCCAAACCCAAAATGAATGTTTGTCGGGGTTTTTTTTTTTGTCATTTTCTTTGGAAAAAAACCCAAATTGTGACCAAAACAGAAAGAGGAAATTAGGTCATCTCCTTTGTCAAGTCACTTCAGTGGTCAGTCATCGCATGACATCATTGTGGGCTTCGTTGTGCTGGGCTCTCCTGCAGATTGTGTATTACAAGGTAATTGAGTTTGTCTGTTGTCACGAAGGTCGCAGACGGTCTGTGTTGTGAGACAAAGACATTTCGTCCTATTATTTTATTGCCGTGCGAGGAATGTTGTCTGCTTATTGGCATGTCAGTGTTGTCGAGCAGGATATCAATATCAAAGCTGTCGTCCCTGGAAATGGAGCCAACAGTGAGGTAACTTCATCGTCTCACGATTCCAGTTTGTTCCTGTCATCTTCTGTCAGTGGCAGGAAGCAAAAAAAAACTTTAAATTTTTCCAACACAGTTTTTGCTCCGCAGACAAGCGCTGCTGATTTTGCCCGAGACAAGGCGCGCTGAGATGTGTTTCACTGTGTCCTCATTGCACCCGGATCTGTATTTCCTTCCCTGTGTTGCTCAAAAGCAAAAGCAATCATGCTGACAGTTGCCTCTCTTCAAAGCCTCTCTAACAGCATGTCAATTCCTGCTTCCCCTGGGACGGAGGAGCTGGGGGAAGATGAGGAGACTTGACTGGGACTGCTGGCTACGTACGGACCAGTTAGCTGCTGCAGCTCACGTCCACGACACCAGGCTCTGCCTATTCCCCCTCCAGCAGGCGGAGACGTCCTCGCCTCTGTGAACTCCTCAGTTAAGGCACCGCTGTCACAGTCGTGTCGGGGGGGAGCTCGCGCATCAGGATGATGGATGTTTGATCCGCGCAAAACCGATCTGAGCAGAAGACACTGTCTCCAGACATTACCGCTGGTTATGTGTCTACCTGTTGTATTGTATTATTAATCAGGCCGAGGAGAATTCTCTCCCAATCAGAGAAAATGGCTTTTTTCTGGAAGATAATAAGGAGTTAGTTAAGTTAGTTAGCGAAAGTTAGCTTAAAAAATGCAGCAAGCCTAAGCATTGTTGGTATTATGAGAGCTAACATTAGCCTAAGCATTAATATTAGAAACAAATGTGCATTCATTAGCATAATGCTAATGTTAGCATAAGTAGTGGCACAGTGGGAACCCCCCTCTACACGCACACACACAGAGAATTTGGGAAGGGCCCATTCCTTCCATCCACTGGATGAATGAGCCGCTTGTCACAGGCAGGTCGTCCCGACCACAGGTGTGTTTGTCAAAGTCTCCGCCTGAAATGAAACCACATCTGTTGAAAAGATGCAAGTAGTGTGACGGTACAAGTGCTGATCTAGCACCACACACACAAACACACACACGCACACGTACGCACACGCACACACCGTGCTAACATCTGGTGCCCATGTGCTGTGAGTAGCAGAAACACAGCGCTGTGGAAGGCTCTGTCGCCCAAAGCCCCTGGGAAACCGAGGAAGGAAGCCAGTGAAAAGACAGTAAAAATTAATTTGCAGCTCAGTCATGCAGCCTCCCCCTCCTCCTCCTTCCCCCCTCCTCCTCCTCCTCTCCTAAATTGACCAGAAAATAGAGTTTTGTGGGCATAAAATCTTCCCGTGGTAACGGGATCATTTCCTAACACTGACTGACAAATTTCAGCGGAGCGGCTGCTGTGGGGTACGAAGCCGCGTTCACAGTCTTTTACCATTTGAGCTGTGAAGCGTGGTGGGTGTGAGTTACAATGTGTTGCATTGCGACTCCACTCCTGCCTGAGCTGCTGGGTAATGACTGCCTAATTGAGACAGCCTTAAAATGAATCAGAACATGCCTGGGATTAAGTCGCTTACAGTATCCCTGTCTCCTCTCCTTTTTTAAAAAATATGCTCCAGCTCTTTATTTTCAGGAAGTAGGCGGAAATGAGGGCTCATGCTGTGCGTCTGTGTGGCTCGCTCAAGTGCCACTGTCTAATGCGAGGAGCGCTTGTGACTGACGATACGGGCAAAGTCGCTCCTCAGATCTTCAGAGGCACTGCGAGATCAGAGGGCGTCTGTCGCACCTCCAGGCAATCTCCAGCAGCACACAGAGGAGATCCTTCAGAGCCGCTGACCCCCCTGAGACCCACCGGGCCTGCCCACATGGCTGCACAAGTGTGCTGCATTTCAAACACGGGCACATCTGCACCACAGACTTGGGCTGGCGCGTCTCTACATCATGCCAATGAGGTGCAGTTGTGGCCTTTTTAATGTGTCCTAATTCAAGATGTGGTAATTGATTAATTGATTTATTTTCACACACACACACACACAAAAAACCCCACGGCTAAGTAGGTCAGAGCTGAATAAGTAAACGAGAAGCAATTAAAGCAACAAAGTTCCCAGCCGTTAGGATTTAAAATGCTCTCTCCACGAGGACCACGTTCTGTATTTTAATTATACAACGATAACAACCGTGCAGTTGGGGTGTCAAGACGATGTGAACAAGGCTGAGCAGTTTTTTTTTAAAGATTTGTAGCCAAACATTAGGACAGTATTTTAATATGAAAGCATTTTCATTTCTAGATCTTATGCGTTTCCTGCTTAAGTTGTTATTTGCATGAGAATGCTCTGCATTGATGTGCGTAAAGGAAGAGAAAAAAACAACATTGTGCTGCCTATTCACAGAGCTGTCCAACATCTTTCTCTCTGCTCTGGTTGCCAGTCTGCTCGGGAAAGACAGTCGATGCGTCGAAAAAATGCTGAGTGCACACTCTTTTCATGGAGACAATGCCTTTATGTTTCATTTCCTGGGATTATTCCTCCTGGCTGTGAAGGATAGCTTGGTGCGCCGCAACATCCAATTAGCTTCACACAGACAGCAGAAACCATTTTTAAACCCAACCGGGAAAAAAAACAGAAAAAGTTGAATAGGTCATTTCATGGATGAGCATGTTGCATCCCCGGCAGGAAGCTGAGGATATGTAAATCCCTATAGCTTGAGGGGTGACGTAGTACACAACATAAAATCTCCAAAATCATGACACTGATTGGAGAGAGGCCCAGACAAGTGAAAGACGGCGCCTCGCATTGAAAGAGAAGATTTACGGTCCTGTTGAATGCACTTTTAAATGAGGTGAGTCATTGGTGCTTGGGGCCATTTGGGAAAGCCCTCAAGGGTTGTTTGTCTTGAAGTCATCCCCTTTGACATTAATAAGGTCGTGGTAAAGAAAGAAGAACTGCCAACCTTTAGCAAACAAGGAACTGCGACCTGAATGCTGACTGTGTTGTACTTTGAAACGACGCTTGGGCTACAAACAGCTTCAAGTCCACACAACATGTTTATTTAACATTTGGAGTTGAAAGTTTGAAATTCTTAGAAAACACATTGAAAATGCCAACTTTCAACTCAGAAATAAGGCGATGCTTGATGGTCACATGTCGTATCTCCTTTGGGCCGACCTCGCAATCTCCCGTGTGATTCTAGTTGTAAAAATAAAGGCCATTTGATGTCTGACTTGGATGGTACAAGCCTTGCCATGCTTCCCTTTAATCTCAATTGTACACATTATGTAGACTCGGGTGAGCTTCAACACCCTGATATTCATTTTGACATCAGGTATATGGAAGCAGGCCTCACATCTGAGCTATCACAGAGGAACAATCCCCGCATGAAACAAGCCTCCTGTGATGATCACTAAATGCAATGTGATCTCAGTCTTGCAATTCCTCCGGCTACAGGCACCCAGGGGACTTTTATTAGCAATTCATTTGGGGAACAAAGTCGCCCTCCATTATATACAGCACAGCATGTAAACTGCTAACTCAAGTGCATATGCACGGGCACACATGCAATAAAAAGAAGGGGGAATTTTATCCTGCTGCATTTAACAGACACTTGCCAATGCAAGTTTTTTAACAACACAAAAGCTTTTTATTGCTTTCCTGGTGTTAATTAGAGAGGTGACGCTCATGCTTTCTTAATCAGCTTAGCACAAGAGTATCAACTATGTGTCAAAAAAACCTGCATTTCCTGCATTTTCACCACAATAGATCCAACTTCTGCATGTGTAATGACTGTTGTGCAATCGAACAGCTGACATCACTTAAAAAAAAGAAAAAGACATGTCCCAAATCTCAGTTTCATACTGTTTAATGAATGTCTAATAATGGCTGTAATGAGTTAACGTAGGGGTGATTTAGGACAGAGCTCTGGAGACGTGTTGCAACAGCGAGGTTGCCGGGAAACCAGCAGGGACGCAACGAACGTGGAAGACATAGCATGCTAATTAAACAGCTTTCTGCCTGTTTCAGACTGCAAAATGTTTGATTCATTTATCAGTCAGAGAGTAAACGCAGGAAGGGTCATGGCACCATAGCAGGACGGTGGGCAAAGCTGGAAATACAGAGTCAAGTAACTTTCGTCGAGAAAACCGGCGGAGGCATTCAAAGTTACAGTTTTAGTAAAGTTTTCCATATGGTTTGTGAAATTGTACACCAAGAATTCATGAAGTTGTCCAAACTTCATTTGTAAAAAGTTATTGGAGGTCAGCTGGAAGCAAAACAAATGCAGTACAAAGTTTGGGATGCACTGAAAATGAGTCAAAAACACTATATTTCCCTTACAATTTGCACCCAAGTATCACGTCTGTAGTTCCACATGCTTTCAGTGAGCCGTGCCCCCCACAGTTTTTGCTGAGTTCAATTTATCACGCTATTCCTGAAATAAAAAGAAGCTTAAAAACACTTACTCCAAATAAAATAAATAACGCGGCCATATTTATTATTGAAAGCACAGAGTATATATCCTCCATTATAGATTTAGTTTATCTCCCTGGCCCAATAAACTGGTTTGTTAGGGTGCTATAAGCAATTTCTGTGTTGGATGCTAATGTTGTTTTTACTAATCATGGCAGTATAATGTTCCTGCCTGACTGAGTTTTTGCCTGCAGTGATGTTAAATTAGGCTGTATGCATGGCATGCGCTCTGCGCGGGACTATTGGAGTCGTTCTCTCCCCCCACCTCATTAACTATTCAATGTGAACTCCTGATCCTGCAGGGTATTGACATTAATTCCCCACACGGCTGGAACATGCAGTTTGGAATGTTTAAAAGATTTCTTTCGGCCCCTCGTCCGGGTGTCTTCACCGGCTAAGTTTTTCAAAACAAACGGAGCATTTTTTTTTGTGCTAATTTGCGTCTTGCAACTTGCCTGGAGAACCGCCCCCGTCAAATTCGGCATTATTAAGTGAAAAAGCTAATTACGCCTTTCACTGGCCCGTGTCCATTACAAGCAAGACAATAACAAGCTCATCAGCCGCAGCGAGGGGAAGAGCACTCGAGTTATTTAACAAGTTGTTGATAACAAGCTGTAATCCTGCTGACATGATGAGGAGGACTTGTTACTAGGATCGTGTTCTGCTCCTGCCTGTCTGAACCAATCCCTTCGCAGCAGCTCAGTCTTTGCATTGACCTTCGGCAGTGGATTTCCTTGAGGGCAGGGTGGACACGGTGGAAGTTGAACGAACCAGCTGAGGGTGAAGGAAACAGTGGAAGCGAATGCTGAGGCAGGCAGAGAAATGTATGAATGACTGCAAAGAGCCGAGCATCAAACCAATCGCAGCGGCGAGGAAATCTGCGAGCCAATCACGGGCGGCGCCTCTTCTCCCCCCCCAGCGTCTCCCTGACTTCTTCTCCTGACTGTTACCAGGTCACTGTGCCTGCCCCGCGCCTCCGAATAATCTGTTTCATTGGGTCAGTGTGCCTCTCACAACGCGCCTGACTGGCTGGTGAGGCATACGCGGTTGCTAGGGAGCTCGGCCAATCAGAGCAAGGCGGAAGTCTCCCCCCTCGGTTCCTAGGCAGGTTTCACGTGCTGTAGATGTTTTGGCGGGAGAGTGGGAGCGCGGGAGGGGCAGCTGCGGGGTGAAGTGGAGCATGTGATTGTGCGTGCGCGCATGTTTGCGGGCGTGCGCTGGCTTTGCCCTGCCTCTTGCTTTCTGATGCAACATCGAGCTGTGTCTCCTGGGCTACTAGGGGACCTTGTTATGTTTTCCTTTTTTTTTTTTTCTTCCTGTCCTCGCAGGAAACGAGAACCAATTGCTGTGCTGTTGCCATCGGAGCGGGGAGGTTTGTTTTCTCTCCACTTTCATCCGTGGTACCTCCCCATCGACAGTTACCGTAGAAACAAGAGCAACTCTAACTCTATTTCCATCCATGTCTCCTTCCCTCAATGATTTATCGGCGCTTTCTTTTTTTAATCCACTCGCACAGTACCTACCTACCAACACTTTAGCAGCCAATAAAGTATTTAGAAAATTATGTGACATATCTGACCAGAATCTGGAGCTATAAAGGCAGAGATGAGGATCTGCAGGAGCACATGTGGCGGCACAGCCCACATGTGCACACTGACACCTGAACTCAGAGCGTGCATGTTTACATTTTGTACTTTTTGATAGTGTTTACCTTTTAGAGCACATTTGTCCCGATAGGTTCCAGCTTCGCTTTGTTTTGCTGGTTTCTGCATCCCTGATTTGTTTGTTGTTTTCGTTGCACGTGTCATCTTTGTTGGACACAGGTTTTTGGAAAGCGCAACGTGCATAAACTTTAAATAATTAATGAACTCCTTCGTTAAATCAAACACGCCCAGATCAGGAGGTAACAGGATTAACTCTCGTGGTGTTTTGTAGGAGAGCTTTGACTCCCCCACCCAAACAAACAAATTCAGGCATGTCTGTCATCAGCATCTTATCTCCCTCCAACGTCTCTGTCAACATGGGAAAGCAGCTCATCACATCTGTATAATGCGCTTCCCAAAATCCCATTACTGCCACTCGAGTGCACACCAAGTCACAGGAATTAACAGCGCGGCCACAGGAAGTGAGTGGACAGCGAGTGGCCGCCGGGCGTCCACTTCAGGTCTCGCCCGGCGTGTAACAACAAACAGGGTGCGGCAACTCTGACATACTCTCCTATGCAAAATGAATGCAAATCAGTTTAATGGGCATGCGACATGTGACAACCACAATTTGTTCTCCAGCGTTTACTTGTCAGGGGAAATCTATTACAACAGAGGTCTTACTCCCTCACCTGCCTTCTTCAACAAGTTAATAATTGTGTAATGGACAATTTCATGTCTGGACACAGCAGCAAAGGTTGAAGGAGGTGAGGTGGAACATGGAGTTTGCTCCAAAACAAAACAACAATTCTGTAAACTCACAGATTTAAATATTTTCTGGTTGAGATTCTCCAGCCAATAAATAAAGTTTGAGTTTTGAATGCGTCTCTTTGACAAAACACGAACTCGGCCCCTTCAGGGATCGCCTAATTAGATGGACATTCACTGCATGCCCATCCACCACCATGACCTCCCTGACCCCAAAGCTCTCAGGCACATGGGAACCGCTCACTGAATAAGGGATCGACATGGGCGGAGTCATGCATGGGGAGGCGTTATAACCCAAGAACAAGTTTGAATTTAACTTATTTATGTCATCTTGCTTGTGTCTTTATTTTGCTGCTTTATTAGTCCCTCTTTGATCGTTTCTGCAGTGCATCTGTACTTGTTATTGTTTTATTTTGAAATGCTAGTTTGGCTTCCTGAACAGGTGAACCAAAAGTGTGCTTACAACAGGCAAAATGTAGAGTGACATTCAGACATCCTGGTCATAAAGTGTCTTTTTTCACCCACTACTCTTCTGATTGATAGATGTAATGCACTTATTTTGCTTTAAAGATTAAAATACTATTATATTCTGCAATGCATTTTTCAGTATTTGAGGACTTAAAGTGGTGTCGTGTTACAATGTCAGACGGTAGCGACGCCACGGCAGTTATCTGCATCTTTACAGCCGCGCAAGGACACCTGCAAATTGGATTGAGGAGCTGTTTTGGATGTTGCACAGGTGTCATCACGCTGCCAGTCTGTCTGACAAACGGTTTGTTTACCACCAGAGCCGCTGCCGCTCTTCAGTAATCATTAGGTCTTCATTTACTGCGACTCGCCATCGCAGCTGGAAACACGAACACGAACCGAAAAGGCGCATCGCCGCAATTAATTTCCATACACCTCTTTCCGAAACGTGCCCACCATCACCGGGGTGTAGGATTACATTTAATTCAACACATGAAGGTGGGGGGTGTCAAAATACAGGGAATCATAAGGGAGGTGCTTCCCTCAGGTTGTTCTGGGCTTCAATTGTGTTACCTCTGGATGAACCCGAGGAGAGCTGCATTCATTGCCGGAGCCCCTCCAGTACCTGTGGTTAAAATCAAGAGGTGTTGACAGGAGACTCGGAGGGGGGAGGGTGGCGCGGTGGCCCGAGCTTCCCAATAACCTGTGAAAATCTGGCAACTCTGTCACGTAATTTCACAATCAATTTACGTGAGAAAACAATCTCCTAAAGCCCCGGAACGAACGCGGGCAATCAATTGCTGAGGGGATGGAAAGCCATGAAATTATGATGTGTAAGTGCGGCGAGCACTGACGGAGTTGTTTGGGTGCGGGGACGTGATTGAAGACGGTAGACAAAGCGTCTGGGTGTCAGGCGCAATTAGGGAAAAAGCCACAAAAGCAAATTGTATCATTATGCAGTGAACTTTTGAAAAATTTCAACATCCAGAGGCTTATCACCTCCGCTTGGCAGCGCGTAGTCAGAAATAACTCACTGTGGAGAATTTTTTGACTGCCTCGCTGGGAGGAAGACAAAAAAAAAACATGGCTCAGACAAAAACGGGCTGGGACGCGCTTTGCCTGCCACTGCACCTGACACATTAGAGGTACTGGAAGTTTCAGTTTGGATGACAAGTTCTGAGTTCAGCGCCGACACAAAGGCTGTTTTCCCCTCTTCAAAGGGGTTGGAGCCGTGCGCTTGAAAGCGGAAGACAGCAAATGACTTAAAAAAACACAGTGGATGAGATTGCACAATACATGACGTTTGGGTTTCTGAATCTCTCGCGTTGACAGCGCATCATGTTATGTTCCCTGCCAAAACAGAAGACAGGGAGGGGGGGGGGAGAGAAGAAGAAACCTGATTTGCAACACAAATGTGGTTAACAGCTCCGCGTTCAAAAAAACAACAAAACTTCACCAAACCACAGTTTAACTGATGAAAAACTACCGTATACCCCAGAGGCCACTGGCAACGAGATAAGTGACTGCGAGTGGAACGCACAGATCTTGGAGCTATTGTTTGGGAACACTAATTAGTTATTGATAAAGGGAACTCGGGGGAGCGAAAACACTGATGAAATGCTTATGGGCGATTTGATTTTTGCTTCTTCTTTCTAATTTCTTTGTTTTTCGAATGCAGCTCGCAGTGGACTAATTAATTTTTTTACGACCACTTCAAACTGTATCAAACCTGATGTGTTTTGTTTTTTTCTTTTTTTTTAACACTTTTAATCCGGTGGGAGTTTTAACTTTCTGTTTTGATTCTTCTAAAGCTTCTTCAATGAAGTATTTACTGGTAATTATCCTCACGCGTAACATTGGCGCGTCCTTGAATTTTCGTGCATTAGCCACAATTATTTGCCACAACATCATAAATGGTCGGTGCAGTTTAAAAAAAACCCAGGCTACCTTAGCGGGATACCTCATTTACCATGTAACGTAAATACTAACACTCGTCAGTGGAGATTCAGTTGATGTGGCTGCAGCAAAGCCTCTCACAGCAGGGACTGAAGCTTCAGCACGAGCAAAGTAACTCCACTGATTGTGTACGAGTGTCTTTCAATTTATGTGATCTGCTGGAAAGTTCATTGACAAAAACACACATACAGAGAGAGAGAGAGAGAGAGGAGAGAGAGAGAAGGAGGGAGGGAGGAAGGGAGGGAGGAAAAACAACCACCATCTGATCCTTTATTCCCAATTTTGGGTGGGGTCCTTTTCACTGCTGGGTTGGAGGGAAGGGGGTTGGTATAGATGGGGGGTTGGGAGCTTAAACAAGGCTGAGCAGGGGTTGTTTGCTCCTCTGCCAATAAAACCCTGCATGGGAATTTTTTGGTGAGGACTCAGGAAAGTCACACTTCGCACATTAGCAGCTGTAAAACAACACAAAAAAAAGAGAGGGTGGGACGGCGCTGAAAGAAAACGTGCCCATCGCGCACAGAGCTGACCAGCGCCGAACGTAAACAGCAGCTGCTTTTATTCAGAAACGGTCTCGCGGGGGGAAAATGTGACTCAGAGGACGGATCAAATAGTCTCCCTCTCCTCGCCCCGGTTGACGTGCACTCGGTAACCCCCCGAACGCAGATCAGGCTTGATGTCATTGGACTTTTTTTCTCGTCCTCTTTTGAGTGATGCCATGCGTAGGCGTGCCCCCTCCTGCAATGAGGGTCAACAGCCCGGGCTGCTGTTTATGCCGGTGTCAGTGTGCATCCATCAGAGGAGGACACCACGGGGGCCCCGGGGCCTGAACCCAAAATGGCTCAGCGCTGATTTACACATATTGTTGTCGAGGAAAACTACATATAAGGACACTCGGGTTATGTTGTGTTGTTGTGTTCTTAAAGAAGTGATGTTGTGTCATGTTTTGCTAGTTTGTGTTATGTGATGTTTTCTGGTGTAAAGTTGTAAAAAAAAAGTACTCTTAGAAGTGAAGTAATGAAAAGTATTTTTGTTAAAACTGAATTAGTAGGCGATTTGCTCACATTGGGCTTCTTTTTTGCAGAGCCTTCAAACAAGCTCCAAACCTTTCTGCTGTAAATGGGACCCCAGCATGCTTGGTATCTTCTTAGTTGCTAACTGTGTTAACAGTGCCGTTTGTGGGGCTGTTTGTTGCCTTGACAGTCCACAACTCATCACCACATCGACCCCAGCAATTGGGTGGGCGCAGCCACTCCATCCAGCAGCAGCTCCCAATCAGCTGAGCTGAGCGCTGAAAGCGGTCACATGTCTTCACTGCCTCGCTGTGTTTTTTTCCCCCTCCACGTGTCAGGATACACGAAGCGGGAGGCGGGACCAAAACAAACCACCCGATTGGACCGCCGCGTGTCACCAGCTTATGGCAGCGAGGAGGACGGTCTCTCTTAAAGGGCCAGGCGCCTTATTTTCCCCAGCCTGATTTTAACAACAATACAGCGTGAGCTCGACACAACATGCGAGACGCCGTTTTAAATGGGCAGTAGCTTTTAAAACTGTTCTTTATAAAGCTTCAGTTGTTGAGGGATTAAACACGAACAAAAAAATACGTCTAATTCTGCTTTTGCCAAACAGTGGGATAAAGGATTTGCATATAAAACACCATTTGAGCTGAATATGGTGTATTGTGTGTAGATTTGATTACCCAGGGGTGTTTTTTAAAGATTCAAATCAGCTAAATCTTGCTCTGTTTTCGTAATAAATGTTATTTTTTCTCCCCAAAAGCTCCTCACTGAAAATAACGTGAGAGGACACGATTATATTCAATGTGCTTTATCTGATGATATCAAAGTGAATATGTTGTTTATCGGCTATATTCTTACCTAAGCCTCATATTCACCCATATTTGAGTTGATCAGGAGTGTCGGACTACTTTCCCACCGCCCCCCACTCGTCTAAAACCAAATATAAATATTAGCATGCAGAAAAAAAAATTGTAATGTGTCCTTTCAGTGTGTGGGATTTGCATAACAACCGCGCGGCTGACTCTGTTCCTTTCACATTATTAAGGAAAGGCGGGTCCCAGCCTACAAGGGCGGACCGTTTTGACACAGGAAAAAAACAACCTTCAACGAGTGGTTGTAATGCAAAGAGGGATACGAGTCTCATCACCGCAGTCAGGAGGAAACAAGGTAACAGCAAGTTGTCAAGATACCACCGGGCACAACGGAAAACGCATTTACTGGCGGTGAGTGTTGTTGTTGTTGTTGCTGTTGCTTTGTTGGTTTGTTGTGTTTTTCGCTTATTCACATTTTTTTTCTTCCAACTTAACGAGCTCGCAGCGGATTTGCAGCAGTTTATCAACGCGCCGCTCGGGCATGTCCGGGCAGAGTCGGGATGAGCGGGCAAACGGAGCGATTGGCACATGCCAGCGGGCTCTTCTCGGCTCATTTCTCCTCGTTTTTTCCCACATCGAGGACACTTTTTGTTGAACCTCCGTCGGTGCGGACCAGGAGGATCTTCTGCTGGTTGTTTTTATGCATCTTCTCTGATTAGTTGCTGCGGGTCCGCTGCGGGTTGATTGCCGAATATAACAGGTAATTTAGATTGCGCTGTTTTCTGTCAACGCGCATTGCGAGAACTTTTATCCGTGTAAGCGACGCACGCTTCCAGCGAGCGCGCTGACTCTGCTGACTCTGTTGTGTTTGGAGGTAAAGTGCGCGTCCAGGCGAGGTGATGGGAAAAGTGGCCGCGCAGGGAAGCGGGGGAGACCGAAACCAAGAACCGGGGTTACGCTTTTTTACATGGTTTGAAACGTGCCAGAAATCTCACTAGTGTGTTGTTGTTGCGCGATCTGAAGGAGTCACATCCTCACACTTTAGCATTTAGAGCCAAAAACATGTTTACGAGAAGATGCATCAGATCAGTGGCTCCAACGCAGAACTTCCGAAACGGGTTTTAATGTCATTTGCTGAGACCATGTTTTAGGCTTGTGTTTGAATGATCTCCTGCGGACCACTTTGTCCATCAGGGGATGCGGCGGGAGCCGCTCGGTAAACAAGGACGGGAGATCGAGGTCGGCGTGTTTGCGCGCGGGGCAGTGCGGGACAGCGCGCTCCTGTTGCGGCTGCAGCGCGGCGCGCTGCCCGGGCGGTCACCCCGAAACTGTTCGCGAGGGATCAGAAGCAAACAATAACAACATTACACTTGTTTTTTTCCCGCTTCTTTGTCGTTGCATGACGTTTGCATCCAGATACTAACTTCGTCCAACAACACTGACGCGTTTCTCCACTGAAGGACCCCATCTGGACTCGGTTTAGAACCCAGCCACAGAATAAGTAGAAATCATGTATTTTTTAGTGGAGCCCGCTGATCTCCACAGGCCAGGTATTACTAGTTACATGAAAGCGATAGGTGAACTAACAGCTGAGCGCGCTGTGTGCGCTCCCCCCCCCCCCAAGCCCGAGCCGTGCGTGGAGCCGAGCCCGTGCACAGATGGTGCAGCAGAGGGAGCCACTTTCTGCTGGAGCTTTGTGGCTCTCTGACCAGCAGTGTGGTGGCTGCCAGGCCTCCCTGCAGCCCCCAGGCAGTGCGTGCGCGCGCGCTAGCTCGTGCGTGCATGCGTGCGCGTTTGTGTGTGTTTGTGCATGCATGCGTGTGTCGATGCCTTTCCGTGTGTCTCACTGTCTCTGTTTGTTTTTTCATGTGTCTGACACTATGGTAATATTGCCAGTCCTCTGATGACTGCCAGTGGAAATTCAAGACAGGGCCTGCAATGTCATCCACACACAACACAAGAGCACATTTGATCTCAGTGTAACTTGATGCACAGCTGTGGAGACGTCCCCCTCTGCTATCAGAGCATTAATTAATGCACCACTTAAGTTGCCTGAAGCAGACTTAATACAAATTAGAGGTGTTTTGAATTTCAGTAGTGCTCAGCTAATTAGCATGGTTTGGCACAATAGACTGATTTCACTCTAATTAGCCTGAAAAAAATGGAGGTCAGAGGAGGAAATGAACCGAAAAGTACAATTTTCTGAAAAAAACAAGTGTGCAATATCTTTTAAAGTTGTGCATCTTCTGTTATTAACCTGTTCCTGGTTTACTGAACGTCACAGTGGTTTCCCACAACAGCTCGGCGGACTGTTTCCTCCTTTGACTCCTCTGGAAATGACATCATGTAAGAAACCCAGAGATACCCGAGAGGAGCCGCCTCTGCTCGGTAAACACAGTACCAGTGTATCCAGTTTCAACTTTTGGGTGTCTGACGTGCGCAGCCTGTTTGTCGGCGCCCGCACAACAAAAAGGAAGGCGGCGAGCGGCCCGCGTAAGAGCGATAAAAACAGTAGTTTGAGGCGTGCGGCCGACGAGGAAGCACGTGCGCGCTTGTGTTTCGCAGGCGTCGTTGAGGACGGAGTGAAACTCAGGCTCCCTCATGACACGGCTGCAGCACGCAGCACATGACAAGTCTCGCCAAAACTCTTGGTTTCACTGAGGTTTCACTCACACTTTTCTGGCAGCCGTTGGAGTGTGTGTTTGTGTTTGCGCACGCGCACGTTGTGTGTGTGCGAACAGACAACCGTCCAGTGACTGTTTGGTTTAGAAAGAGGGAACAATGGGTTCAAGTATTGAGCCGGAGAGCGGTGCGACGGGAGTCTAATCTGCTGTGGTGTGTGGCGCAGTGTTCAGATGAAGGTAATTCACAGGGAAAGAAGCCTCTGTGGTGGATCTTTTGGCACTGTGCTCCAATTTGGCTCCTTATCAGGGACAGCTTGGCAAAATCTGCTTCGGGAGGGTTTCGCAGATCCGCTGTAGCATTTTTTTTTTTAGCCGCCCACCCGGTCCCACCACACAGTGTGTTTCCATACATTTGGCTCATGCTGCCACTCATCGCCAATGCTCAAAAAACACCGATTATAGCTTCTGTTACATCTGGCCTCTTGTATGTTTACTGCTTCCTGCTTACTGAGACACCTCTGTTTGTTTTCAGTATTATGACACATAGCATAAGCCTCTTACTGGGCTTTATAATGACTAATGATTTATTTCCATTTAATGCAGATGGAGTGAGATAAATTCCCATCTGCCAGTAGGAAAAGTCTCCGGCTGGTAACAGGCAGAGATTTGGGACTTTTCTGTTTGATCTTGAAAGAAGTCGCAACCGAATTACCTGCAAAGCTTCGGACCACAAACATGGTGCCGAAAAGTGAGCGTTACATGAACTGTCGTGGCGCACTTGGGCGCCTCGGTCTGAAGTTTCCATGTGGCACTCCCTCCCCCCCCCCCCCCCCCTCTCTCTCTCTGCTCCAGGGAGTTCACCGCTGAGGCGTCGGATGGATGATGAGGAGGAGGACATGTCACGGCCCATCTCGCAGCTCTGGGGGACGCCCTTTCGGGACATCAAATACGAGGACCGCGCCGCGCAGATCGCAGCCGGACAGGCCCTGGCTGCCGTCACCGCCGCCGCCGCCGTGTCCACGTCGCAGAGCCACAACAACAACAACAGCCTCGGCAGCGCGCTGCGCTGCAGCTTCCACCGGCAGCCTCGCGTCCCTTTCTGCGGTAAGGAGGATCTGGGGGGGGGCGAGCCGGAGTCGTGCGGGGTCGCGCTTGTATAAACTGCGTCGGTTGGTTGCCGCACATGTCGCGCGGCCTCAGTGAGTCATTCCTTTTGTCCGGGAGCCGTCCTCAGAGGGTCACATGACTCAAAGTGTTTGTTTCGTGAAGCATTTGTCAGATTTGACGAACTGAAAAGACTTTTATGAAACAATCAGATCTTCATTCATTAACTGAATCACAAGCAGACTTGCGAGGTTCTCTGAAGTGAAATATTTATGCCATCAACTTACTGGGAAAGTGTTTGCCCTCGAGGTATAATAACACTAATCGCACATTACTCTATAAACCTAATTTGATCAAGCAGCCTCGCATGTTGTGCAAGGTTTTTTCCAAAATAAGTGAACACGGGCGACAATCATTTCAGACAAACATAAAGTCGCATACCAACACTAATGTGCCCATCGCTTTTTAATCCAATAGTGGCTTTCCCATGTGTAATCAGATCAGTGTGACATCACGCTAATCGAATTGGCCGACTGTTGAAGTACGATGTTGTTTTTATCGACTCAAAATAAGTACGTGAGAGGTATCAATTGTTCAGGGTCTAAAAGTCGTCAATATATATAAACACTGCTGACGGCCCGGTGCCTCGTCGCTCATTGTAACCTAACCAGTAATGGATGTCACGCACTTGGCCGGGTGCCACCTCTCCTGCCCGGCGCACAGTCGCGGCCACTCAGGGTTATTGCGCTCCTCCGCAGAGGAGAATAGCAGCGCATTCAGCAGACGCGGTGACATTGAGGAGATTGTTGTCCCTCCGAGTGGCATGACAGCAGGCCGGCGTGCTGCAGGCTGCAGGGAGAGTGAACCCGGTGACCCGGCTCAGGATTTTATCCCTGTCGGTTCTTCCCGGGCGTTTGGTGTTTCCACCTATTAACGCTCTTCCTTTGACTCTGCGGCTGTACTTTAAGTGCGCAGTAATTTGTCAAGTTACTCTAAGAACTCACACAACCTGTTTGAGAGGCAGTTATGAACAGCATGGTGAGAGTGTTCAAGTGTCTCAGTGAGTCTTCAGACATGTTTAATAGCAAGCAACTGACTTGACCTCATCTTAAGCCTGTCTGCAGATTCAGAGGTTGTTTTTTTACTGTCTAACTCAACCAAACACCTAATCTACCTAAGTCAGACTTCACTGATGTGACTGGTGATTTGTTACACGCCAAAGGAACAACCCGAGTTACAAGACGCTGGCTGTTTCCCTTTTAGGCAACGCTGGATTGCGCCCGCATTTTCCCGCTCAGTTTGAGCCCATGGAGGACCGGGGAGAGAGGCAGATCGAAGAGGATGAGGAGGAGGAGGAGGAGCAGGAGCAGGAGCAGGAGGGCAGGGGGGAGGAGAATGACAGGATGGCTGAGAGGCCCGAGGAGCAGGCGGGG